>OU343217.1:115340255-115667209 GCA_910596185.1 Chrysanthemum makinoi | reverse complement strand
AAAACTAAATATCTCTAAGGTAAGTCCACTCAGCACTCATCCCAAAGCAAAACCCAGCTCCAATGCTTAGATACCTGCCGCGGAAGAAAAAGAAATGCGGCTGAGCTTCAAAAGCTCAGTGAACAGATATAAAAGCAAAGCGAATACGAAACGATATCGAATACGAAATATAACGAACGAAAAATAGCAAAATCATAATCATTTTCAAAGTATAAATCAGAATTAACGAATAAAGTTTATAGTTAACTACCACGAGCCCAGAAACATATATCAGATCATAATCATATTCACATAAGGCAACATTTGTAGGGGAGACCTACCAGAGTTATGAAGGACGTGCATGCACGCAGCATCAATCATCAGATAACAGATAACATATAACAGATAACAGATAACAGATCTAGGATGCATCCATACGCCCCACAGACAGATATTGGTCATATAACATAACTTGAGCTCATAACAGATAACAGATAAGGGACGTGGCAGAACATCACTCTACTGCCCTAGAGTCATGTCAGAGGTGCATCACTGACACGGACACGGAACCCCCATGACTAGTGAAATATTTGGCTCGGGTGTCAAACTATCTTAGGTCAAATCAGAATGTCAAAACTGACACAGATCATACTTCATCATAAGGTTAATCATATTTTCAAAATCAGAGTTTTCATATCATATAGTTCAAAATCAGATGTTTCAAAATTCAGAAATCAGAGTTCAGATAAGCAACAGCTCAAACAAACAGAATGGGGTTCATAGCAAAGGCTTAGGAAACCCTAATATAAAAGCTAACGAAAAAAAACGTTATAAGGAACCTTTACTAAAAAGGTCAGAATATCTGTACCTTATTCCAAAGCAAATGACCAAAAAGCAGAAATACGGAAAGCAAAGGATTACTCCTTCTTCACAGAACCTATACACATTAACGGTCGTACATGTTATTTATGATTCCATAATTGTCGAAATGATCTTTTAATATTTGGTGTTTATACTTAGAGTATTCAGTGATCTTAATAATTTAGAGATTTATGATTAAATGAGACTTAAGTGTTTTATAACCAATATTGTAGGTTAGGGTTCATTATGTCATTTATTAAAGTTTAGGGTTAAGTGTGAAAATAGTTTAAAAGTCATAACTCACACAACTCATTAACTCTTGTTTATTTACTCAACACCTTCATGACTTTAACCATACGTTACTTATATATATATTATACGTCAACTCTTATACCCATGCACGTTTATGATTTCATGTGACAATAAAAGTTACTTATTATCCGGATTAGATACACATCGACACACACATGCACAATAGCTTCGAAAAGATATGGGCATGTACTACGTTTACATATCTACAAGCTCACTTGACTCACAACACACGCGCATGATACACGGTTCACAAATCAATTGGTTCGGTTCACACATCACTTAGGGTTTAGGTTTTGCATGTTCTTTACTCATTTAACTCATGTTCACAAACACTCACATGGTTCGGCTAATATATATGTTTCGGCTTCCATGTTTTACGCAAACCCTAACTCCTCTACGTACCTTACATATTTACGTTTGCATGTTATACCTTGGCCGATTTATTATATATGTGGTTCAGTTTATATATAGCTCGACATACTTAATACCGATTCACACAACACATATTACAATACATGCTCTCTAATATTTATAAGGTCCGATTCATATAAGTTGTTTCGGTTTCATATGGTTCGGCAAAACACAAGCTTCGATTAAAAACAAAACATGTTACAACATATAATAACGTTAGGTGTATCAAAGTGAGACGAGAAGAACGTAGTTATACCTTAGCTTGTCACGTTGGAACCAAAACTTCGACACCAAGGGGTGTTAGCAGTCGGCCGAAAGAAAAGAAAAAGAAGAGGCAAAGAAAATACCAAACTTGCAAACTAGGGTTCCAATTTGTGTTAATGTATTTGTATTTATAGGTGGTACAAATCGGATTAGGCTTGAGGTGTGTGGGCTTCGGCTTGATCCAACCGAACAAAAGAAACACGGCCCAAATGGGCTCTCGGCTTGAGTCCAAACCAACAAAACGAACGGCCCAACTTGGTTCACAAATAAACGAAAGGCGAGACCCAACTATTTATGCGAGACGTTTAACTTTTCGTCATACAAATGTCGATTTCTTAAATATATCTGTTAGGTTTTAATTATAGATAAGTTAAGTTTTTAATTTCGTTAAATGAATATAAATGTCTTTTACGTATTTTATAAATTTCGATTCCAAGGGTATTTTAGTCTTTATTCATGTTTTAGATTTTCAGGTTTTACAACTCTTCCCCTCTAAAAGAAGAATTTTCGTCCTCGAAAATTGAAATGAAACGAAACGAAACGAAATGAGAACATACCAAACTATTCAAAGAAATGAGGATAACTAGCTCGCATCGACTCCTCGGTTTCCCAAGTAGCCTCACGCTCCGGGTGATTTTTCCAAAGAATCTTAACGAACGGAATGACTTTATTTCTCATGACTCTTTCTTGCCTTTCTAAAATAGCTTCCGGTTCTTCAGATAAAGACATATCGGATTGAATTTGATCAAACGGATAAGAAGCAACGTGTAACGGATGATAGTTGTATCCCCTTAGGAGAGATACATGGAACACATCATAAACATGCGATAACTGAGGCGGAAGTGCTAACCGATACGAAACTTCTCCTATATGCTCCAAAATTTCAAACGGACCGATGAATCGAGGACTGAGCTTGCCCTTGATTCCAAAACGTTTCACACCTCTAAACGGGGAGACTTTCAAAAATACACGATCTCCAACCTGAAACTCCAAATCACGACGATGCTTGTCAGCATAACTTTTCTGACGAGACCTAGCCTCCTTCAACTTTTCTCTAGCAACAACTACTTTCTCATTACTGATCTCAATCATTTCCGGACCTTCAATTAAACGTTCACCTACTTCATCCCAACAAGTAGGTGATCTACATTTCCTTCCATAAAGAAGTTCAAATGGTGCTGCCTTAATGCTAGCATGCCAACTGTTGTTGTATGCAAACTCTACTAAACACAAATATTCATCCCAGCTGCCCGTCCATTCCAAAGCACAAGCCCTTAGCATGTCCTCTAAGGTCTGAATAGTCCTTTCTGACTGACCATCTGTTTGAGGATGAAATGCTGTACTGAAATTAAGTCGAGTACCCCAAGCTTTTTCCAAACCTTTCCAGAAACGGGAAGTAAAACGCGGATCTCTGTCGGACACAATAGATGCCGGAGTACCATGAAGCCTAACTATCTCTTGTTGAAAAATTCTGCCATCTACCAATACCAATCCTTTCTAATGGTAAGAAATGAGCAGATTTGGTTAGTTGATCAACAACTACCCAAATCGCATCATGCTTCTTCCGAGTAAGAGGTAGTCCAGTCACAAAATCCATAGATATTTTATCCCACTTCCATGTTGGAATATCCAATGGCTGTAACAGTCCACTAGCCCTTTGATGTTCAATCTTAACCTGCTGACAAATCATACACTTCGACACAAACGTCGCCACATCTTGCTTCATGCCATTCCACCAGAAGTACTGTTTCAAATCCCTATACATCTTGGTAGAACCAGGATGAATAGTGAAAGGAGAACTATGAGCTTCAGTCATAACTTTCTCGCGAAGTACCGAATCATTGGGAACACAAAGCCTATCTTCATACCATACAATTCCGTCATCATCAATCTTAAACTCCGTCTGCTTACCTTCTTCAACATTTTGCGCCACGGCCCACAACTCACCATCATCTTTCTGAGCTTCTTTAATTTGCAGTATAAGGTTTGACTCCACCTTCATACTAGCCCAGTATCCATCAAAACCTCGTACGCACAACTCAACATCCAAACGCTCTAAGTCACGAAGAATCCTAGATTCAATTTCAATACTTGCAAGAATGCCTGATTTCCGGCTAAGTGTGTCAGCAACTACATTAGCCTTACCTGGATGGTACTGAATGTTTGTGTCATAATCCTTAAGGAGTTCTAACCATCTTCTTTGTCTCATGTTAAGTTCTTTCTGAGTGAAAATATACTTAAGACTCTTATGGTCAGTGAAAATATCACACGTCTCTCCATACAAGTAATGCCTCCAGATCTTCAACGCGAACACCACTGCAGCTAACTCAAGGTCATGAGTTGGGTAATTCTCCTCATAAGGTTTCAGCTGCCTTGACGCATAAGCTATTACCTTTCCATGTTGCATCAAAACACAGCCCAATCCTTTCTTAGATGCATCACTGTAAATCTGGAATCCTCCAGAACCAGATGGAAGAGTCAAAATAGGAGCGGACACCAATCTCCGTTTCAACTCTTCAAAACTCTCTTCTCGTTCATCCGTCCATACAAACTTTTCACCTTTTCTCATCAGTTGGGTTAGGGGCAAAGCTAAACGAGAGAAACCTTCAACAAAACGTCGGTATTAACCAGCAAGTCCTAGAAAGCTCCTAACCTCAGTCACTGTCGTAGGTCTTGGCCATTTAGTGATAGCCTCAACCTTAGACGGATCCATGGTGATACCATCAGCAGATACAATATGACCAAGGAAAGCGACTTGTTTTAACCAGAACTCACACTTCGAAAATTTGGCGTACAACTTCTTCTTCCTTAGAATCTCCAAAACTATCCGGAGATGTTGTTCATGCTCTTCTTCAGACTTGGAGTAAACTAAAATGTTGTCGATGAAAACGATAACAAACTTGTCGTGGAACTCATGGAAAACACGATTCATTAGGTCAATAAACACCGCAGGCGCGTTTGTCAAACCGAAAGGCATAACGAGGAATTCATAATGACCATATCTGGTACGAAACGCGGTCTTAGGAACATCTTGCTCCC
Organism: Chrysanthemum makinoi; assembly: GCA_910596185.1. NCBI lineage: Eukaryota > Viridiplantae > Streptophyta > Magnoliopsida > Asterales > Asteraceae > Chrysanthemum > Chrysanthemum makinoi. Next base: position 115,662,343 of record OU343217.1, on the reverse strand, counting down.
TCACACGTAGCTGGTGATAACCAGATCTCAGATCAATCTTAGAAAAGAACTTCGCTCCTTGCAGTTGATCAAACAAATCATCAATACGCGGAAGAGGATAACGGTTTCGAATGGTAATACGGTTGAGTTCACGGTAGTCGATACATAGACGCATGCTTCCATCCTTCTTCTTCACAAACAAAAACAGGTGCACCCCATGGAGAAACACTGGGTCGAATAAATCCATTTTCTATCATCTCTTGCTGCTGCTCCTTCAACTCCTTCAGTTCTACAGGTGCCATACGATACGGAGCTTTCGAAATCGGTTCAGCACCAAGAATTAACTCAATGCTAAACTCAACTTCTCTAGCTGGGGGAAGACCGGGAAGTTCATCGGGGAAAACGTCGGTGAATTCACAAACAACAGAAAGGTTTTCAATGTTAGGACTCTCCAAAGATATGTCCTTAACAGACGCCAGAAAACCTTGGCACCCATGAGCAATCATGGTCCGTGCCTTCACAGCAGAAATGAGCATAACAGATTTGAGGGGTTGAGAACCATAATAAACGAATTCAGGGTGTTTTATGTCTCCAAAGATCACCGTTCTAGCATAGCAGTCGATGGAAGCTCTATGGTAAGCCAACCAATCCATGCCTAGAATGATATCAAAGTCGACCATATCGAGAGGATACAGATTTGCAGGGCGAATACGATCATCAAAACGAAGAGGGCACTTAACGTATTTATGATCAATGATCATGTGGGTTTTCATAGGCGTAGAAACGATAAGTGATTGTTAGTGGTTGGGCTTCATATTAAGCTTTTTAGCAAATGTGACCGCATAATGGAGTGTGGGCACCGGTATTCAAAATAAAGCGAAGACAGAATAATCATCAATGAAAAGAGTGCCGTAATGGCACGAAGTCGCGCTCGGATTCAGTGGTAGCATAAGCGTCCGGTAGTAGGTGGCGGCTTGATGTAGTTTCCGGGGAATCACGGGTTCTTCTTAGGGCAATCCTTGATCTTGTGAGTAGTGGAACCACAAGAGAAACATCCACCGATGGCCTTGAAACCGCCCGGGATGAGCCTTTCCACAAGTATGCAGAGAGGTGGGGAGGCAAAACCTCGGTTGTCCTTTCGTGACGGAAGATCACGAAGCGACCACGATATGATCCTCGGTGATCCTTGTTGTAGCGGTTATTGTTACCTTGGTTGGCGATCATTTCCATTCTTGCGGAAGCTTCTGCTATCGACTCCTCACCTCGAGCCTAGAGTCCACATTCCTTCTGGCCCGACCTCGTACGATCATAACTCCTATCCACTTGACCCTCGAATCATAACTCTGCCCGAATTTCCTTATAATCATTACTTTGAGTCCTACCTTGAATCCGATCACCATGGCGGTTCGCTTGTTGGAACCGAAACCTCATGAAAGATCTCAATGTTACGGTACTGCGTCATTGCGGGGCGACACATCCTCATACTCGATATTATTAGCGGTCGAACCAACCCGACTTCTAGGTCCCCACTTGAAGTGCTTAGCTTGGCTACCATCTCGACAATCGTTCCACAAAGCTGACCAACCTCATAAACACGCCCATGTACTCATTGGAGTTCTCATGATCAAGCGGTAAATGCCGATAATCCCTCTCATACCTTTCTTTGCTCGGCGTCGATATGGTTTATAGAAGATGGTCGAAACTTCGGCCCAAGTACAAATGCGACAAAGCATCTCCTCCTCTTGCTTGTTTGAGTGCCTTCCACCAATTCAAAGCATCACCTTCCAACAAATGTAGCCAAGCGGGTCTTAAACTTCGTCTCACCCGACACTTCCAAGCGGCTTCTCAATATGAGTGATCGGTCCTCGGCCTCGGTGGGAATAGCGGCCGGTGCTAAAGAAAGAGGCTTGAGCTTACCTAGCCTTTCGAGCCAAGTATGAATGCCGGCGGGTTGATTTCCTCCACCACTACCGGAAGCACCGGTCGATTCTGAATGTTGTTGATCACTGTGTCATCATCTGGTGTGGTGAGACCGGGAAAAGAGTGTTGAGAGCATTAGCAATCGCGGCATCAAGTTAGGACATCATCGTCTCCATCTACGTTACCGATTCGGCGAGTTTGAACCATCGAGCGATATTCAAGCGATTAGCAAAATGAACAAAGGTGAGATCTGAAAATGGAAGTGCAGAAGGAATCTAAAGTCTACCCAATCCTCACGGGTCATAGCCTAAGCTCTAAGGGTCTCAAAACCTAGGGTCCATATGTCACGGTCCACGACTACAAATTAAATGAAGCACGGCTCGATACCATAAATTATAGCAGCCCGACGACAAGGGTAAAGGAATCACAAATAATGGTGTCATATCAAAGCAAACATAAATATCCAAAGAAGTCTTAACATAAATGCGGAATAATTCAAGTCAACATGACTTCAATACATAGGTCCCAATGGAAAATAAACTCCAACAAAATATCTTAAATAATGAAGTCTTAAATGGCATCATAAGATCAAAGCTAAATATCTCTAAGGTAAGTCCACTCAGCACTCATCCCAAAGAAAAACCCAGCTCCAATGCTTAGATACTGCGAGGAAGAAAAGAAATGCGGTTGAGCTTCAAAAGCTCGATGAGCGGATATAAAAGCAAGCGAAATCAGGCTTGATATCGAATCTGAGAATATAACGAGCGAAAATAGCAAAATCATAATCATTTTCAAAGTATAAATCAGAATTAACGAATAAAGTTTTATAGTTAACTACGAGCCCGAAACATATATCGGATCATAATCATATTCACATAAGGCAACATTTGTAAGGGAGACCTACGAGTTATGAAGGGCGTGCATGCAGCGCGCATCAATCATCGGATAACGAGATAACATATGAGATAACATATAACGGATAGCGAGATATGAGATATGAGATGCGGAATGCTTGAATGCGAATGCGAATGCGATAATAGATAACGGATATGAGATCTAGGATGCATCCATAAGCCCATGAGCAGAATTGGTCATATAACATAACTTGAGCTCATAAAGATAGGGATAGGGGCGTGGCGAACATCACTCACGCCTAGAGTCATGTCGAGAGGTGCATCAGCGACGCGGACATGGAACCCCCATGACTAGTGAAATATTTGGCTTGTGTGTCAAACTATCTTAGGTCAAATCGAGAATGTCAAAGCCGCCGCAGATCATACTTCATCATAAGGTTAATCATATTTTCAAAATCAGAGTTTTCATATCATATAGTTCAAAATCGGATGTTTCATAATTGAAATCGAGTTAGGATAAGCAGCGGCTCAAACAAGCGAATGGGGTTCATAGCAAAGGCTTAGGAAACCCTAATATAAAACTAACGAAAAAAGCGTTATAAGGAACCTTCTTTGAAAGGTCAATATCACGTACCTTATTCCAAATGACCAAAAGCGAAAATCACGAGGAAAGCAAAGGATTACTCCTTCTTCCGTAGAACCTATACACATTACTTGATTAGTACATGTTATTTATGATTCCATAATTGTCGAAATGATCTTTTAATGTTTGGTGTTTATATTTAATGTATTTAATGATCCTAATATTTTAGAGATTTATGATTAAATGAGACTTAAGTATTTTATAACCAATATTGTAGGTTAGGGTTCAATATGTCATTTATTAAAGTTTAGGGTTAAGTGTGAAAATAGTTTAAAAGTCATAACTCACACAACTCATTAACTCTTGTTTATTTACTCAACACCTTCATGACTTTAACCATACGTTACTTATATACATATTATACGTAAACTCTTATACCCATTACGCGTTTATGATTTCATGTGACAATAAAGTTACTTATTATCAGGATTAGATACACATCGACACACACATGCACAATAGCCGAAAGATATGAGGCACGTACTACGTTTACATATCTACAAGCTCAACGACTTGCAGCATGATACCGCGGTTCACAAATCAATTGGTTTGGTTCACACATCACTTAGGGTTTAGGTTTTGCATGTTCTTTACTCATTTAACTCACGTTCACAAACACTCACATGGTTCGGCTAATATATATGTTTCGGCTTCCATGTTTTACGTAAACCCTAACTCCTCTACGTACCTTACATATTTACGTTTGCATGTTATACGGGCGATTTATTATATATGTGGTTCGGTTTATATATAGCTCGACATACTTAATACCGATTCACACAACACATATTACAATACATGCTCTCTAATATTTATAAGGTCCGATTCATATAAGTTGTTTCGGTTTCATATGGTTCGGTAAAACACAAGCTTCGATTAAAAACAAAACATGTTACAACATATAATAACGTTAGGTGTATCAAAGTGAGGCGAGAAGAGCGTGGTTATACCTTAGCTTGTCACGTTGGAACCAAAACTTGACACCAAGGGGTGTTAGCGGTCGGCGAAAGAAAAGAAAAGAAGAGGCAAAGAAAATACCAAACTTGCAAACTAGGGTTCCAATTTGTGTTAATGTATTTGTATTTATAGGTGGTACAAATCGGATTAGGCTTGAGGTGTGTGGGCTTCGGTTTGATCCAACCGAACAAAAGAAACCACGACCGAATGGGCTCTCGGCGAGTCCAAACCAACAAAGCGAATGGCCCAACGGTTCACAAATAAGCGAAAGCAAGGCCCAACGATTTATGCGAGGCGTTTAACTTTTAGTCATACAAATGTCGATTTCTTAAATATATCCGTTAGGTTTTAATTATAGATAAGTTAAGTTTTTAATTTCGTTACATGAATATAAATGTCTTTTCGTTATTTTATAATTTCGATTCCAAGGGTATTTTAGTCTTTATTCATGTTTTAGATTTTCAGGTTTTACACTCGGTAAGCACTGAAGGGGTTGAAGAATGAAAAAGAATTAAATGTGAAAAAGGGTGAAAATAAATAGCCCTCCAATAATTCAACCTTAGAGCAGAAACCGGGTTCAATACATATGCTACTGGTTGTTATCAAGGTAACATTGGTATTGAAGACAAGGCGTCATGGGTAGAGTGGCCTTTGCACTACAACTTCCCAAGCTACTCAAGTTCCTCTTAAAAGGACTTGTTTCATTCTCCGCGGGAACCTACATTATCTATCTACCTTATCCAGAGATGGTTGATATTGAAGAAGGAGACCCTCTCCCTAGTCTCCGGCATAGGAACCAAATGTGCACTTTTGAGTCTAGAGCCATGAGATCATCAATAAATCTCATTAGGACACAATCAATGAAGACTCACTATTTCACACAATGTGGAAAGTGAGAATATATCTTATGAGTCCTAAACATTATCCTTGTGGTGTTGCGGAACACATGCGAGTGGTATGCAACATACTCACAATGAAGACGGAAAGCCTTCTAGAACCAACATCAAACAAGCTCTTGGTAGGTGGCATGTGAGATCTATCCAATAGATCAACCATATGACAAGCTGAGAGCGAACTCAATGGAGGCGATTCAAAATTATGAATCAATCTGGTTCGAGGTAATGGATTGGCGGATACCTTTGAAAAACCGGTCGTTGTGCTTAAAATTCTTTTCTCTAGCACATCGATTGTGTACTAATATTTCAAAATAAAAGGTGTTTATGATTGATAATTGATTTTTATTAAAACCTTAGTTGTATTTAAAAAACTTTATATTGAGTAGTACAGTATTTGTTTTTCAAATCACTTTTCATCAATCGTGAATCTCAATTATTGGTTCACTCACTCCGTGTTGTCTTCTTTGAGCGTTCCGGTTTGAAACGACTAAAGACTTGAAACCATGTCAAGGAGATTCTTGAGATTATACCTAATCACATGTAGTACTTATGCTGATCAGCGAGGAACAGTGGGCGTGTACCTCAATTCAACGAAAGTGATCAAAGATACTTTAGGTGCTTTATTGCTAAGCTTGTTGTATGCAGGGCTCCCAGCGTTTGCGGTGATGAGAATGGAGAAGTCAATCCATAGCCGCATGCTCACACAACACATTCATCTCTAAAGAAATCATTATAAATGCATCAATGACTCTGATATTCACACTCCATGCTTCTGCTACGCTGTTGCAAATACCATGAATCAACTAAAGCTTCCGCTACTCTGTTGAGAAGAAGTCATGATCCAGAATGTGAGCATGTCGGTCCGACGTCACAACACCACATGAAGGTAACACAACAAAGGGTGATGCTGAGATCAACTTTGGCTGATGATCTCATATAAAGCTCGAAGGTCATCAAGTTGTGGATCTGATCTATAACCTCAACTTAATGTACAAAGTAGTTGGACTATGAAGAAATTACCACGAAAGCACAAAGATTGAATATTTTTATGAATTGAAGTCTACGAGCTCAAGACTGAAGATTAAATAGAATGCTAGGATGCAAAATGTAAATCATGGGGTGACCTCCCTTAGGGGGAGATTGTTAGGAATTGGAAACTCCATAGTGAAGCATCGGTCACCCCAACTATAATCTAGCGTAAGTTAGCTCGTAGACATATCGTTTATTACGTTATTTATTAGTTAGTTATTAGCTTAGTTTAGTTTAGTGCAACACAGGTGGAAGAAGGGCGGGTCTTTACCCATGCGATCCACGGCGGAAGCGTAGTCATTTGTATAAATAGCCTCTCCCGAGGGAGGGTTGGATGTTCATTAAGTAATCTAACCTTTCACTTGTTTTATCTCTCTAGAACACTCCACGTTCTCTCTCTAAAAGCATATAGTCATACGCCCCATATTTGTCATGGTTTGATGTGTTTATGAAATCCAATATGTTACACACCCCATTAAACATAACACTTACACTCTAACCATTCTCATAACATACCATTTGACAACAGAATTACTTGAACCACCACAACATAAACTTTGACACCCGACAACATACATACAAATCATTTAGAACTCTCGGGAGGTACAACATTGACTTGAGTCTGGTATTCTACCTAAGCTCTTACTTACATACAAACCTTCTAAACCGCCATCCAAATCTAAGCTTTAATCCAAGCTATAACATCTTCAACAAAAACCTACAAAATCATTAACATCTATAACCTAAGCATAAAGCTTATTAAGTAAAACGAGTATAACATAGCATCATCATCAATCAAACATAAAAGCATCATATACATCAAAACACTAAATCTTACTTAAACAACGACCGTTAATTTGCACTATCGCCTAATCGTCACCTAGCCTTAATCACTTCAATACACTAAGTCAATCACATACCTCATCTAGCTCCACTATTCATAAAATGAGACTGTGACAACTCGTAATTTCAGGTCATTTTACAAACTTTGAAAATTTAATATTCATCGGTCAATATTCATCATTTTTCGTAAACTAGGTTTACGAGTATCAAATAAGCGTAACCTGGAGGGTTAAGCTGCGTATTCATGTAAAATCACTGAGGACATTTCATATCGACTAGAATTAGTCGACATATCATTAGTAACATCATCTCATATCAATTTATGCATGGGTTTGCATTTTTCATTAAAAGTTTGTTTTCCTATTAAATAAACGCTATCGCGTAAACATTTATTTTGAATACTGATCCGACACTTCCAAAAAAATTTCCAGATATATTTTTATACTTATTTTAAGACTATAAAAGTTATATTATTAGTTTACCCGATGTTTTGGATTTATTTTGTATATATATTGTTATATATATATATATATATATATTCCGACGATTCTGAAATTTTTATACGATAATTAATTTTCTTAGTGATAACTTTGTTTTTAAATAAGCATTATAAAAACACTTTCAATTATATTTTTCTACTTACCAAACCAAGACACGTGTTTACATTCTAGCTCAGCGGGACACGACATACCACAAGTAACGGGGCATAAAATGAATAAAACTTATATATCCAATTAACACCTCCACCGCCCCTCTACTTTCCTCCTTATCTTCTGTTTAATAAAACCAAAGCAGATAGATTTTAATCTATCATATCCCATCTCTCTCTCAAATTTTCCAACTCCATCTCTCTCTCCCATATCCACCGCCACTCCACATCACACCACCTCACATCATCACCACTTCTGCAACTATCTCACGCCGCCTGTTCATTACCACCTGAGGTCAGGAATGAAGAAAGACAAGACCAAGACAAGACCTGGGTTGTGTTATCAAATTGATTAGAGTTCCGTTTGGCTCATGTTGTGAAACCATAGAACCACCACAGACGCACCACCAACTCCACCTCGTTACATCCCTCCTTCTCGTTATGTTGTAAGTCCACATACAGTGGTCTTGTTGATTACCTTTTTATTTAAAACCGATTGTTAAATCGTTTCTTTGAGTTTTCGTGGATAAAACTTGGGTTAAAAACTTAATTGAATCAAGATTCGTGTGGATTAAAAGGTGTTTATTTGATTAGTAAACTGAGTCGACTCAAATCGAGTGTCAAGTCAGTGACTCGGTAGGAGTCAACTCATTCGAATTAGGTGACCTGTTGTAGGTCTTGGTTACTTCTTGTTATTGCTGTCTTATTGGACTCGCTTTGATCTAAAACTCGCAAAGGGTGTTCATTGTTTTCAATATACGAGAGATGCACCCAAGAGGGTGTTTGTTTGTTGTCTTTGTTGTCATCTGTTGTTGCGTATCACAGCCACCCCAAAGAGGGTGCGCTTGGTTTTGGTTTCTGCTTGGTCCGAAGGCCACAAGCCCATAGAGGGCGTTTGATTGTTGCTATCGCCCCAACCCATAAGGGTGCGCCTAGTTTAATTCTCGGCCAGCAAAAGAAACCACTCAAGGTGATATTAGTCTCGATTAGGGTGCAACTGTCTGGTCTTGACTCACAACGACTACACACAAGGGTTGTCGTTTTGTTTGTTGTTGTTAGTTCAAAGAAGAAACACCACAAGGGTGTGGTTGTTTTCGACTCACCAGAGACAACCCACAAAGGGTGTTTGGTTGTCTCGGGTTCAAGATAAAAACCACCCCAAAGGGGTGATCGTTTTGCGTACCACAGCCCCACCATGGGTGCATCTGGCTTGTTGGTTTGTTACTGTGTACCACAGCCGAAAAGAGTGCATTTGGTTTGCCTGGTTAAGTTCATAAGATAAAAACCCACCAAAGGGTGTGTTTGTCTCGGTTCAACAACAGAACCGCAAGGGAGTGTTTAGTTGTGTTAAACGTATTTCGGCCTATATTGCTTAATTGGTTTTCGCTTATCTTTAACTGCTTATATACTCTTTCTTTGAAATAACTTAATCGGCTTAGATTAATTATTTGGAAAATACTTAGGTGAAGCTACTCAACTGCTTATGCTTATACTCATTTGTTTAGGTTCGATATAACTTTTTGGATTGATCATTAGTTATGACATCGGGCCGAACATGTTTTTGGCCTAATAGATATGCATATATTGCTAATGGGTTTCATATATACAATTTATGAGAAACTAACTTGGCTAAACATATCATGACGGACTATTTATATACTGGTTATGGACCAAGACTATTCGGGTTGATTGATATTGGACTTATACCAAATAAGTATTGTTTAGACACATATGACATTAGACAAAAGTTTTAGATATTGAACTTGGGATTATTATGCTACTTATTGGATTATTAAGTGGACTTAGGCATTGAACTGTTGGATTATATTGGAATAATTTACAAACTATTAATGGACTATAAACCTTATCATCATTATCAGAATATATATTTGACATATATCAAGTTGATACTATTTGGACTATCGGACTTGGACATATTAAACGTAATGAATTGATATTATTTGGACTATATAATCGGACATATTTGTGGACATATCGGATTATTATTCTCGTGATAGACTTGAGACATTGGACTTAAAATATCGGGCGATTGCCTATTTAGACTATTATCGGACTATAAAACCAATAACCAATAAATATAAGATAAACTTCTAAAGACTAGTTATTAGTTAAACTTAGCTAATCTATTTATATCTAACTTAATTGCTACTCGATCCTTACATGTTTATTTTCTTTCATACGTGTACTGATATGTGCTTAAACACATATCTTTTGTTTATCAAAACTGACCCAAAATAACCAAGAAAGAGCCGTTTATTGCTAATATTTGTTGTTTTCTTGAGTTTGTGCTTGTGCAGGTACGGAGATGTCAAAACACACAAAAGCCATCAGACGAAAATCGACGAGGAGAATAAAGAGAGAGCTAAAGATGGTAGGAAGGTCAGAATTATACATTTGTGAAGATTTCTACTCTCTGAGGATGATTTGTGAAGATTTGATCAAAGTTTGAAGAAATGTCAGAAATAGTCCCTGAACTTTGAGCATTTGGCAGAATATACCCCTCAAGTTTTAGAAGTTGCAAATTCAGCCCTTGGTTGTTTGAAGATTGGCAAAGATAGTCCTTGATCACTTTTTAAATTACATTGCCAGTCCACGAAGTTTCAGTTTGACACCTTTGGTCCACTTATAAGCTAAATGAGTACAAGCATATCCTAAGTCAAGCCCAAATCCAACATACCGACCCATACACTTAGACGGTCCAATCCAATACATACCCGTGACCCTGTATACCCGAATATCTAACCGTATACCCATTGGACCACAATTGACTATCACTTAATATCGGTCAACGGATCAAATAATCAAAATAATATTTTTAACCCAATAGCGCCAAATAAAATCCCAATTCCCCAACCCGAGAACCTTATGAACCTAATTTACCCTTCACTTCAATTGACCACTTACACTAAAATCAAGGGTAATTCCGTACTTTCGTCGACACCTTATGACCGCGCGACGCATGTGGGTTGCCAGTCATCAATCCGTGATATACCACTCCTCTCATTGGTCGATTTGACACGCACATGATCCAATGGTGGGAAATGATTGGAAAAATTTGGAAACTAATCAAAGGTTTGCGAGTGATGAAAAACACAAATGAAGATTTCTAGACTCTTCCCAAGCTCATTCGATGCTATAAATACCCCTTTGTATCCACGACTTTGAAAGGGTAATTTAGAGTAGTTTTCTTAATATTTTAGCTTATTTCTTTCAAGTAATATTGTAATCCTTTTTGACTTATTGTAATTTCATTTGATTAATAGAATTCAGTTTTCATTTAAATCTCTCATTCTTAAGTTTTGCTCTATTTTTAAATTTCTTATTAGCTTATTCAGTTTGAAATCACTTATTTCAGTTTATTCAATTGATGTTTTCAGTTTTTAGTTTCATATAAAAAAAATAATAAAAAAATAAAATAAATAAAATAAAATAAAAATATATAGTAAAGTAGTGTTGACTTGATTTGATTATCAAAATTGTTTTGATAAGCTCTTATAAGCTCTCCTATAGCTTATTGATTGCTTATATAAGCTTCTACTCAGTTTTTACTCTTAAAACACTCTCGGTCAACAAAAGTCAAGTGCTTCATCACGGATTTGGTTATAGGCCCCTGGTTGATTAATTTGGATTGGGTTAAATAGAGTAGTATAGTGGTAGATGGGTTATGTGATAAGCACGCTTGAGGTTTGGATCACTTGTGAGTTCAAATTTTCTTTCATCTTCTGTTTGAATCTACATATTTATTCTGTTGATATTATCTAGTTATCATTGCTTGATTGTGGTTTAATTTAGCATATAGATTAGTTTAGATCTCTGTTAAGTTGTAGAAGTAATCTTAGACTACCTCTCTAAGTTTGATTAATAGAAAGTTTTCATATAAGGGTGTTTGGATCACTTCTATTATTTGAGTTAAAGGCTTATTCAGGATCTTAGTTAGATTGGTTAGTAATTTCTAGGCTAGTTAGATTCTATTTGATCATTATCTTTATACGAAATTGCTTAAAGTCTAAATCACCTTGAATCATTTCCAAATTGCATATCGGATGGAATTTTGAAGGTCTAAAAACTTGATTTGTGTTTAGAACTCATAGGAGTAGCTTAATCTAGCTTTATTATAGCTTATTATATCAATATCAGTTCATAATTTGGATCTAAAACTCATTTTAGTCAACATTTGCAAAATCTGTCAAAAGTCAAAGTGTCAAGTGGTTTTTATAAAAGTTTGTGAAATTTTGATGGATTCATTTTTGAGTCATATCTATTGAGAATTTGGGATAAGAAACTTAATTGGTCTAGTATCTTGTCAGTTTTTGTGAATTTTTTAGAAAGCAGTTATAAGCACTTGATAAGCTCTTCTTTTAATTTGTTTTGCCACAATTCCTTATCGGCATAGCGATTGAGAACCAGGCTTGATTACTGAACCTTACCACGGTCTCATTATAGCTTGTTAGGATCTGAGATTTTGTTTAGTGGTTCTTAGGTTGGTAGTCTTGAGGGTCCACAAATGCGGTTTTCAGTTTGGCTTATTGGATAGCGGTTGCAATAGCTTAAAGTAGGTTGGTTAGAATTTGTTTGGTTTTAGTGGTTAACTAGTATCAAACTTTTATAGATTGCTTATTTGAGGTTAATAATAATTGCAATTAGTTGATTTAGAGTAGTTATAGTATAAACTAGCTTCTGTAATCATTTGGTGTTCTATCATAGCTTATAACTTACTACAAGTGCTTATGTGGAAAACAGTTTCACTACGGCTCCCATATCTTGCACACTAGCATAGGTTTTTATATTTTTCATAAATTTAGATTTATATTTTAGACTTTTCCTGAATTTTTCATAATTTTTAGTTCTTGTTTTGCTATTTTTTTCTTGATTTAAATCAGTTTTTAAGGCATTTTAAATAGCTTTTATTACAAATAAATCAGAAAACTTCAAAAAATAAGTTCTCAATTTTCATAGATTAAGATAAATATAAAAAGCAAAAAAAAAAAAATTATTTTTCCAGATTTTCCTAGTTTAATTTGTAATTTTTAGCTATTATATTAGTTTTAAATAGATTTTAATTCATAGAAATTAGACAAATAGTTCAGAAAAATACAAAATTAGTTTTGAAAAGTCTTTTGAGTTATTTTAGATTTTTAGAAAATAGTTTCATAATTTTCACTTTTGTTTTCATAATTTTTAGTATTTTCAATTAGATTTAAAAGTTATAAATTAGTTTTTAATTCAAATAAATTTCAGAAAAATCATAAAAAAATAGTTTTAATTCTTAGTTAATTTTCTAATATCATTTTTAGTTAGAAAGTAATTTTAGATCATATTTAGGACTTAGAATAGCCGTGAGTTGCTTTTTATTCCGTTTCTTTTAATAGTTTTAGAATAAATGTATTTAGGATTCCCGTAGTGTAATTTCCCTTAATTGTTTTCCATTCCCGTAGTTTTAATAAAATCATAAATCAAAACATCGAGCATTTTAATAACGAACCAATAACGACGTTGCCCATTCACACCTCGTTGGGAAGCGACTCAGGATTTCCTAATCCAGTATCACTATCACTCACGGGTTTTGATTTATTATCATTTTCCTAAAGGGATTTTAAATCATTACTTGTGGTTATTTTTGATATCGATATTGTGGTTTTATCCATACACACACACCCTTAAACCTCAACGAATCAAATTTTGGGAGGTTGTGTCGCGACAATATCGTTAGAGGTTTGACGATTAGTGACTCGAGATCCTTCCTTTGTGAAGTTACTATTTTTTATAAAAATAAAAAATATTTTCCTTTTCTTTTTGTATATATATATATCATTTTAAAAATACAAAAAGATTTTCTCTTTTGTTTTTGAGCTAAATAGAATACATCAATTAAATAACATTCTCAACGGAGGTGTTATCATTAGTAAGTTCAGAACAAGATCAAAAACTTGCCTTTGTGTAAACGTGAGTCGATTTATTTCTATTTGATAAAAAAGCGTGTGGTGGGTAGGGCGGCGACATTAAATTGCGGTGAAAAGGCGGGTTTTAATAAGCTTGTGACCCTAAAAAGCTTCTCCGCTTTCGCGTGGTTTGTCTTATAGAAGTGATTTATTCACTTGGGATTATTGGTTTAAGTTCACTGTTGTTTTCGAATACCGTTACGTTTAATTGCCTTGGTTTTGAAAGTGCATGCGCTTTCGTTCTAATAACTTCTGAGACCGTCATTGAAAGCTGCTACAATTACGAGAAGAATAGGCGTGCTCCATTAGTCGAACCGAGATTGAACTAATCCGACTCGCCCATCGTCGAAATGGCGGAGGACAACGATCTATGCTAGAGCAACTCAAGCACCCAGGGTTATGGAGAAGCCATGTCGTCCGTGGGTTCTTAGATAACTTTGAGCTTAAACACAGGATTGATAAATTTGGTTTATCAAGCCAATTTCGGATTTGAGAGGGGCGATCCTCACTCTCATATCAGAGCGATTTAACAAGCTCCGTCTACGATCAAGTACCGTAGCGTTCGGAAGAGGCTATCAAGCTACTACTCTTCACGTTTTCACTTTCGAGGAGCGCCGGATTTGGCTAGAAACTACCCCTCGATCGATAACCACATGGGAGAATTTAGTGTCAAAATTATTGAGCGAATTCTTCCACCGTCTAAAACAACAAGCTTAAAAATGAAATAACAAAATTCACACAAAGATTTGATGAATCATTTAGTGAGGCATGGGACTGATTCAAAGATTTGCTTAGGCAATGTCCCCATCATGGTTTTACGGAGTTACACCAACTTGTGGTATAATGGTTTGAATGAGGGCTGATCAAGACTCTCTCAATGCGCCTTGGTGGTAATTTGTTGACCCGATTAACGAGAGATGCCTTGTCGATTATTGAGAACAAATCTAAAGTTAGGTACCTCGTAAATCGGTTCTTTGCCGAGTGAGTGTTACACCATCGTCCCGTCTTACGAAAATCGTCTAGCACCGATGCTAAGATTGATAAGCTTCTGGATATGATTAGGGCTTTAGTTAAGATTAAGACGGCTAAGGTTAATTCTTCTCCACCCGCTCAAGTTAAAGCGGTGGAAATGACTTGTACTACTTGTGGTGGAGCGCATGCTTACTACAATTGTACGCCCCGCAGATGGAAATCCTTTCGAAGCTAATGCGTAACCGGAGGTAACCATACGATCCTCAAGTTGAACCAAATCCTCGTGTTAATAATCAAATGGTACCTCCGGGATTTTCTCAATCGAACAATCGGACTTCGTTTTAATAGAATCAAGTTCGTGGACTAAATGTTCAAAACCAATTCAAAGCCCCACCAAATCAATACACGAATCAAGGAGTCAATTACAATCAAGGATATCAAGCTTCAAGCTATCAAGCTCCACCTTTGCCTTCAAATGAATTCACGAATTACGTTCAACACAATAATGCTACCATCCAAACCATGCAAACTTCAGATTCCAAGTTTGAGAAATGAGTTTCAATCTTCGTTGACTAGACAAAGCAATGAGTTTAGGAATGAGATTCGACTTCAGAACAACAAATTGGATGCTTGGCAGAATAAACTTGAGAACATGTTGAATGTTGTTTTGTGTAAGATAAGTCAACCCTCGAGTTCGGGATCTCTTCCAAGTGATACCATTCCCAACCTGAAGGGTGAGTTAAAAGCTATAACCACGCGGGTGGTAAGGCTTATGATGGACCATCGTTTCCTACTCCGCTGGTGAGGGAGGAGGAACGAGAACCTGTGGTTATTGAAGAAAATGTGCAACCCGGCCCGTCCCACCTCCGGTCGTTAGACTCAGATCGGAAACCGATGTTAGAAGACTACTTTTAAACCTTCACTTCCTTATCCGTCTAGACTTCAAGATCAAAGTTAGATAAGACCGAAAACCAAATGGAGAAATTTGTTGAGATTGTTCAATCTTTGAATTTTAACATCAGTTTCACGAGCGGCTTTACTCCTCATGCGAAATTTCTGCCATGATAAAAATTTAGTGAGTAATAAGGAAAAGTTGGCGAAATAGCAAAAACACCGTTGAATGAGAATGCTCGGGTGCTCCTCAAGAAACTTCCCAAAAAGTTAGGAGACCCTGGCAAATTTCTTATCCCTTGTGAGTTTCGAGGAATTGTGAAATGCTCGCCTTGGCGATCTTGGTGTGAGTATTAATTTAATGCCTCTTTTGATTTATAACAAGCTTTCTCTCCCGGATCTCACTCCTACTCAAATGACTCTTGAACTCGCGGACCGATCAACCTCTATTCGAAAGTGCGAGGATGTCTATGTGAAAGTAGGACCACTTCATTTTCCAGCCGACTTCGTTGTCGTTGACTTTGATCTTTGATTCGAGTGCCTCTTATTCTCGGAGACCTTTCTTCTGAGCGGGCCGTCGATGATTGACATTTATGAAGGAGAAATTACTTTCACGATCTCATAAGGAAACGTCTCATTTAACATTAACCATCCTTGAGATACTCCTCAATTATGATGATGCTTCTATTAATCGAATTGGCGTTCTCGATATTGCTACTGGAGGAGTATGCTCAAGCTTCTTGATTTTATGGGTGGAAATCCCACCATTCCTTACGAAAATGTTGAACCATTTTACGAGCCTATAACTGCAGACTCTTCCCCTCTCTTACTCCATTCGAGGGAGGTTATTTCGTTTTGGAAGAGGTCGATGAGTTTCTTACTCTTGATGAATCGATTCCACAGGAATTGATGATGGTGTTTATGATTAGGAGGGAGATATCCTTTATCTTGAACAATTGTTGAATGAAGATCCATCAAGTCACTCCTAGAAAAGATTACGATTGAAGAAATCAAATCATTACAAGCGTCTAACGAAAAACCTCGGAGCCGAGCTCAGGATTTACCTCCTCATCTTGAATCGCTTTTCTTGAAGAACCGAACAAGTTTCCGTTATAATTGCTAAAACTTGAAAGATGAGGAAGCGCACTTTGGAGATTCTTCGTAAACATAAGAGTGCCATAAACGGCAAATTTCCGATATCAAAGGCATAAATCCTCGTTTTTGTACTCACAAGCTTAATGGAAGGCGATTGCAAACCCGTTATTCAACAACAGCGTAGGGTTAATCCGAAAATTCATGAGGTTATCAAAAAGGAAGTTCTTAAACTCCTCGCCGGAATCATTTATCCAATCTCCGATAGCTCATGGGTTAGCCCTATCCATTGTGTCCCGAAGAAAGGTGGAATGGCCGTTGTTATGAACGAAGATAATGAATTGATTTCCACACGCCTCGTCACCGGATGGAGGGTGTGTATTGACTATCGGAAGTTGAATGATGCTACCGCGAAAGGATCATTTCCGCTACCTTTATGGATCGGATGCTCGAACGTTTAGCGGGGAATGAGTTCTATTGCTTTCTCGATGGTTTTTCAGGTTACTTTCAAATTCCGATTGATTCGCGGGATCAAGAAAAAGCGACTTTCACGTGCCCTTATGGGCGTTTGCTTACGGCGAATGCCATTTGGCTTATGCAATGCTCGATTACGCGTTCCAAAAGGTGCATGATGGCTATTTTTCATGACATGATCGAGAAGTCTATGGAAGTTTTTATGGACGATTTCTCGGTTTATGGAGATTCTTTCACTTCTTGCTTCTCTCATCTAGACCATGCTCAGCGGTGTGAAGACACCAACTTGGTCTTGAATTGGGAGAAGTGCCATTTCATGGTTCGAGAGAGCATTGTCCTCGGCCATAAGATTTCAAAATCTTGGATTGAGGTCGACCGAGCTAAAGTCGATGTTATAGCTAAACTCCCTCATCCCACGGCCGTTAAAGGTATTGAGTTTTTTGGGTCATGCCGGTTTCTATCGCCGTTTCATCCAAGATTTCGCTAAGATAGCCCGCCTCGACCCATCTCCTCGAGAAGGATGCTCCGTTTATCTTCACCAATGAATTCATTGAAGCATTTAATTTTCTCAAAAGAAATTAGCTGAAGCTCGATCTTAGTTGCCCCGTGGGATTTGCCCTTTGAGCTCATGTGTGATGCTAGTGATTACATAATTGGCGGTCTTGGGGCAACGTAAATCAACTATTTCAACCCATACACTATGCGAGTAAGACATTAATGCGAGGCCCAACACAATTACACTGACCTCGAAAGGAATTATTGGCGTTGTTTATGCTTTGAGAAATTCCGACCCTACCTTGTCTTGTGCGAAGACCATAGTGTATCCGACCATTACGCCTAAAGTATCTTTTGGCAAAGCAAGATGCTAAGCCACGATTACTTCGGTGGGTTCTCTTCCTTCAAGAGTTTGATGTTACTATTCTTGACCAAAAGGGCGGAGAACACGGCTGCCGATCACCTTCTAGACTTGAGAATCCCCATCAAAGTGTGCTCAGAAAAAGAGATCACGGAAACATTTCCTCTTGAGACACTTGGGATGATTTCTAAGAAAGACCCAAACACCCCATGGTTTGCCGACTTTGCAAATTACCATGCGGGCAATTTCCTCGTTAAAGGGATGTCGTCCCAAGAGAAAAAAGTTTTTCAAAGATGTTAAGCATTATTTACGGGGCGATCCTACTTGTTTAGATGTGCGGATCAAGTAATCCGGCGGTGTGTTCATGGTCAAAAGGCCCTTGATATTCTCAATGCTTGCCATAAGGACCCACTTGGTGGCCATCATGGTGCAAGCTACACCGCTAAGAAGGTTTTGATTCGGGTTTTATTGGCCTACCATATATCGAGATGCTCATGATTTAGTTAAGTCTTGTGATTCTTGCCAGCGTCAAGGGAAAATTTCGCAAAAGGATGAAATGCCACAAAATGCTATTCAAGTTTGCGAGATTTTGGCGTATGGGGCATCGATTTTATGGGGCCATTTCCATCATCTAAGGGTAATAAGTATATCCTCGTGGCCGTCGACTACTTGTCTAAATGGGTTGAAGCGAAGTCGCTCCCCACCAATGGCGTAGAGTGGTTGTTAAGTTCTTGAAGAATTTGTTTTCCGATTCGGACACCTCGTGCTATCATCAATGATCGCGGTACCCATTTCTGTAATGAACAATTTGCTAAAGTTATGGCTAAATATGGAGTTACCCATCGTCTTTCTACAGCGTATCACCCGCAAACGAGCGGACAAGTTGAGGTCTCGAATCGTGGTTTGAAAAGGATTTTAGAAAGGACCGTAGGAGAAAATCGAGCTTCATGGGGCGATAAGTTAGATGATGCATTATGGGCTTTCCGCACCGCATACAAGACACCCATCGGGTGCACCCCATTTAAGTTGGTGTATGGAAAAGCTTGTCACTTGCCCATCGAGCTCGAGCATAAGGCATTCTGGGCGTTGAAACATGCAAACTTTGATCTTAAGACCGCGGGTGATCACCGGAAAGTTCAATTGAATGAATTAAATGAGCTTAGGGATCTGGCTTACGAGAATTCTTTGATTTTCAAAGAGAAGACTAAGAGGATTCATGATTCTAAAATCAAAACCGCGTTTTCAACGTTGGTGATCAAGTTCTCCTTTTAACTCTCGATTGAAGATATTCTCGGGCAAACTCAAAACCCGTTGGTCCGGACCATTCACCGTTGCTCAAGTTTTCCCTTATGGAACGGTGGAGCTTTCTCAGCCAGATGGCCCAAATTTCAAGGTGAATGGTCATCGTGTGAAACATTATTTTGGAGGGACATCCCATCTATGGTTGTCCCTGATCTCCAAACTTTCCCTAAGGACAACTGAATTCGGGGATCGAGTCAAGCTCGCGACTCGGTGACCAACAAGAAGCGCTTAGTGGGAGGCACCCCATGCTTATCTCTTTCTTCTTTTTATTTTCTAATAAGTGACGTGAAGGGGTTAGCCTTTTCTATTTCTCGTGTTTGGTTGTTTGTGATGTTGTGTAGGATTTTCCCGATATGAAGACTCTCGTGCTCGAAATTTGTCTTTTCTTCTCTCGAGATTCATGATCGTTGCTGATGGAAATCCGATATCCAAAATCTTATCGACTAACATTTATCTTTGAGCATACTTAATAAACGGCTTTTAGATTTTCGTTGATACCCTTATTTTAAACATTGAGGACAATGTTTCGTTCTAGTCTGGGGTAGGGTAATCTTCTATTTGATTTGACCGCACTTGCTTGTTTTTGTCGGTATTTCTCAAGAACCCCGTTTTCCTTAGAAAATGAAAAAATTGTGCTATATATGAGAAAATTTAAAAAAAAATTTAAGCTTTTGTTAAGTCTTTTTGATTGAAAAGTTTGCTAGTCTCTTAGACAAGAAGCTATAAAAAGCGAATTCTAGCTCACAAGGCCAAGGATTTGCAAGTTTCCCTGAGTGATTTTAAATATGCATTACTTAATTTCATTTAGACAAAGCATTTGCTAAGTTAATATATGTTTTGACACCTTGTTGACTTTCCGCTGGTGAGAGTAGGAATGGAATTCTGACTTGACCGGGCATGTTGAGCCCTAGCTTGTTCCCTTAACCATAGATAATCTAAAAATTATCGGCTAAGCATCCGCGGATCTCATTATTTGGGATTTTAAATTTGCGGAGATCGAGAAATGATAGATTTACTTATGAGTTTAGATGCTAAACGTGGAGTAGTTGGTTCTCTTTAGAGCCCATCGAAGGTACTTATGGCTTTTTGTTCCTACAAAATTGTTTCACCCCATATCTGCTAATAATAATTAGAGATGTTGAGTTTTTGGCGATAGTTAGTTCTTTGTCTTCTTTAGAGAATCTTTGCCCATGAGAGTTGGGTACACATCGAGGTACTGTCAGTGTTACGGTGTAATAGACAACTGATTCCTGATAGTTTGCTGCTATTGTTTCTATTGTTATAAAAGCCGTAGGGTTTGGAGTTTGGCACAAAAATTAACATGGAATAAAGCCCAAATGTTTTAAAAAATCCAAAGCTATAAAAGTTGTCATAGACTTCTATAAAGGCAGAGGAAAATCCAAAGTCATAATAAGACTCCTGATAAAACGGTAATCCCGTTGAGTTAGTGGTTTAAAAGGCCAAGGGCCTAAATTGCAAAAATGCAAATGTGCTGAAATAGTGTTAAGCCAAACTTCGGATCCGGCAGATGTCTAAATAAATCTTCTGTCTCTGGACTCGTAGATGAGTTGTCTCGGTCGCCATAAAAAGGATATTCTCCCTAAATCGTGTGAAATTAGGACCTTGATGTGGACCTCATTCTTGTGTGCAATGGTTTTCGAGGGAAGATGGATAACTAATTAGCGACTTAGCTTTATATCTTTATCGGAATAAAAGTTATCGAAACGAGAATTATGAAGAAATTCATGTCTCACAAAAATAAAAAATTCTAGAGGCAAATAGGAAAATGGGAGCAAAAGGTAATTACACAAGTAACTTCCATGGGTAGTGTTAGCATCTAGAGTCATATTTAACAATGATTTCGATTTTACGCTTAGTTTGGGGACTTGTGAAAAATCAGGGACGATGTATTCTATCCGTATGGTCACTTCACGCTGTGTTGTGTTTCCTACTCCGTGATCCTAAAGTGTCGTTTGAAAAATGTTGGAGTTATTGATCGACATGAAAGTTCAACAAACCGTCACTCATAACCGGAATGTGCTTAATCGTAATATCTACATATGAAATAAAAGGTAAACGGGGCATTTTTAGAATTAAGGCTTTCTTAATCTCTTTTGAGGAATCTTTGCTACTTCTTTATAGGTTTAGTAGAAAGAGATTGAAATATTTGGTTTTAGAAGCGTGAGTTGATTGCATTGCGTGGGGACACGACAATGGTCTCGTCTGGGGTATTTTGATATGTGCTTAAACACATATCTTTTGTTTATCAAAACTGACCCAAAATAACCAAGAAAGAGCCGTTTATTGCTAATATTTGTTGTTTTCTTGAGTTTGAGTTTGTGCTTGTGCAGGTACGGATATTTCAAAACACACAAAAAGAAGCCAAATCAGACGAAAATCCGAGCACGAGAGAATAAGAGAGCTAAAGATGAGCCGGAAGGTCAGAATTATACATTTGTGAAGATTTCTACTCTCTGATGATGATTTGTGAAGATTTGATCAAAGTTTGAAGAAATGTCAGAAATAGTCCCTGAACTTTGAGCATTTGGCAGAAGGGTTTTATATCATATAGGTTACCCAACTTTTCAACTTTATTCGCCTAAGTTACCTAAGTATTTTTTTGTTCAATCGGGGTATTGGACTACACGGGATTGACATTCAGGTTACTGAACTTCAAAATATGTTCAATCGGGTTACTGAATGACTAAATTGACGAAAATACCCTTCTTTTCATTTTTGTTAAGTACATAAATGGTCCCTCTAGTTCGCCCCGTGTTACGGATTCAGTCCAGTTTTCATTTTTGTTACATTTTCGTAGTTTTCATAAGTTTTCGTCCGTGGTTATATGTTTTCACCCGTTTTCTTCCGTTTTTATACATTTTCGTACGTTTTTATCCGTTTTCTTACGTTTTTATCCCTATGTGGGTTGATTGTTTAACCGAGAGCAACACAAAAACACTCACACCCTCGTGTGTGTCTCGTTAGCCAAGCAACAAACCAAACAACCCTATTGGTGTTTCTCACGGACAGATTTCACACACAAAACAAACACACTCGACACCTTTATGGTGTCGTGATACTAACTTAAGAAAATGGTGCTTTGTAATTTATACTAACTTAACAAACACACACAAAACATATAAAAATGGATCGAGACGAGGAAAAACGTAAGAAAGTGTATAAAAATGGAAGAAAACAGCCGAATACGTATAAAAACGGACAAAAAAGCATAAAAACAGATCAAGAAGAGGAAAAACGGATAAAACGTATAAACACAGACGGAAACTTATGAAAACTTACGAAAACGTAACAAACATGAAAACTGGACTGAATCCGTAACACCGGGCGAACGAGAGGGACTATTTATGTACTTAACAAAAATGACAAGAAGGGTATTTTCGTCAATGGTAACCTGATTGAACACACTTTTGAAGTTCAGTGACCTGAATGTCAACTCCGTGTAGTCCAATACCCCGTTTGAACAAAAAAATAGTTGGGTAACTTAGGCGAACAAAGTTGGAAAGCTGGATAACGTATATGATATAATGCCCTTTGGCAGAATATACCCCTCAAGTTTCAGAAGTTGCAAATTCAGCCCTTGGTTGTTTGAAGATTGGCAAAGATAGTCCTTGATCACTTTTTCAGAATTACAGCCTTAGTCCCTGAAGTTTCAGTTTTGACACCTTTGGTCCCTTATAAGCTAAATGAGTACAAAGCATATCCTAAGTCCAAGCCCAAATCCAACATACCCAGCCCATACACTTAGACCCGGTCCAATCCAATACATACCCGTGACCCTCACTATACCCGAATATCTAACCCGTATACCCATTGGACCCTGGTCAACTATCACTTAATATCCGGTCAACGGATCAAATAATCAAAATAATATTTTTTAACCCAACGCGCCAAAATAAAATCCCAATTCCCCCCAACCCAGAACCTTATGAACCCTAATTTACCCTTCACTTCAATTGGCCACTTACACTAAAATCAAGGGTAATTCCGTACTTTCGTCTGACACCTTATGACACGCCTGACACATGTGGGTTGCCAGGTCATCAATCAGTGTGATATACCCTCCTCTCATTGGTCGATTTGACACATGCACGTGATCCAATGGTGGGAAATGATTGGAAAGAGCTGGAAACTAATCCAAGGGCTGTGAGGTGATGAAAAGAAGCACAAATGAAGATTTCTAGACTCTTCCCAAGCTCATTCGATGCTATAAATACCCCCTTTGTATCACAGCTTTGAAAGGGTAATTTCTGAGTAGTTTTCTTAATATTTTTAGCTTATTTCTTTCAAGTAATATTGTAATCCTTTTCAGCTTATTGTAATTTCATTTGATTAATAGAATTCAGTTTTCATTTAAATCTCTCATTCTTAAGTTTTGCTCTATTTTTAAATTTCTTATTAGCTTATTCAGTTTGAAATCACTTATTTCAGTTTATTCAATTGATGTTTTCAGTTTTTAGTTTCATATAAAAAAAATAAAAAAATAATAAAAAAATAATAAAAAAAAATAAAAATATATAGTAAAGTAGTTTTCAGCTTGATTTCAGTTATCAAAATTGTTTTGATAAGCTCTTATAAGCTCTCCTATAGCTTATTGATTGCTTATATAAGCTTCTACTCAGTCTTTACTCTTAAAACACTCTCAGTCAACAAAAGTCAACTGAAGTGCTTCATCTGGATTTGGTTATGGAAACTGGTTGATTCAGAGCTGGATTGGGTTAAAATAGAGTAGTATAGTGGTAGATTGGGTTATGTGATAAGCTGCACTTGAGCTGGATCACTTGTGAGTTCAAATTTTCTTTCATCTTACTGTTTGAATCTACATATTTGTTACAGTTGATATTATCTAGTTATCATTGCTTGATTGTGGTTTAATTTAGCATATAGATTAGTTTAGATCTCTGTTAAGTTGTAGAAGTAATCTTAGACTACCTCTCTAAGTTTGATTAATAGAAAGTTTTCATATAAGGGTGTTTGGATCACTTCTATTATTTGAGTTAAAGGCTTATTCAGGATCTTAGTTAGATTGGTTAGTAATTTCTAGGCTAGTTAGATTCTATTTGATCATTATCTTGCTTCTGAAATTGCTTAAAGTCTAAATCACCTTGAATCTGTTCCAAATTGCATATCAGATGGAATTTTGAAGGTCTAAAGCTTGATTTGTGTTTAGAACTCATAGGAGTAGCTTAATCTAGCTTTATTATAGCTTATTATATCAATATCAGTTCATAATTTGGATCTAAAACTCATTTTAGTCAACATTTGCAAAATCTGTCAAAAGTCAAAAGTGTCAAATTCAGTTTTTATAAAAGTTTGTGAAATTTTGATGGATTCATTTTTGAGTCATATCTATTGAGATTTTGGGATAAGAAACTTCAGCTGGTCTAGTATCTTAATCTGATTTTTGTGAATTTTTTAGAAACAGTTATAAGCACTTAATAAGCTCTTCTTTAGAGCTGTTTTGCCCTGTTCCTTATCAGCATAACTGATTGAGAACCAGGCTGGATTACAGACCTTGCACAGGTCTCATTATAGCTTGTTAGGATCTGAGATTTTGTTTAGTGGTTCTTAGGTTGGTGGTCTTGAGGTCCACAAATCTGGTTTTCAGTTTGGCTTATTGGATAAGCAGTTGCAATAGCTTAAAGTAGGTTGGTTAGGGCTGTTTGGCTTTAGTGGTTAACTAGTATCAAACTTTTATAGATTGCTTATTTGAGGTTAATAATAATTGCAATTAGTTGATTTAGAGTAGTTATAGTATAAACTAGCTTCTGTAATCATTTGGTGTTCTATCATAGCTTATAACTTACTACAAGTGCTTATTTGGAAAACAGTTACACTACAGCTCCCATATCTTGCACACTAACTATATATTTTATACTTTGATATGTGTTTTCGAGTCTAGATTTTCATACCACCACACGAATGATGAAACTAAACATTTTACAAACGTTGATACGAAACTTCTATGAAAACTAAAACGTATTACCTTTTGAAACTTATACGCATCGATTACTATTCGCGTATTATATTTTGAGACGAGTTTATATTCATTAGGTTACGCCGACTCCATATCGTTGCGCCATACTTCTTTATACTGTTCTGCTACACTTCTTGACAATGTTGCATTACTTATGTCACTACACTCTAAGGTGAGTTTTCATAGCCCCGATTTTATTCAAGTTTATACTTATTTCAAACCTATGGGGGAGAATACATTGCACATCATTTTTATTACGATACCAAGTATATCAAATTAAGTTACTTCATTGCCAATTAAATGTCCCCATATCAGAAATCATGAACCGTTAATTACTGGGTAAGCGAGGGTGAGTGGATAGATCTATCGAGGGTGACTCCTCCATCTGGGTTGGTGGATTCCCGGTCAAACGGATGCATTTCATTTAATATAATTATTTGAGTTGTTTGGCAAAACACTCTGTTGGGGCGAACATCATGATCAGTCTAGCTTCGGTGTCATGTGCTTATAGCAATTGTAACATTGTATGTGACATATTTGTCATACATGGCCTATACTTGTGGTAGTCGTATAAAACGTTTTACATGAACTCTATGAACTCACTCAACCTTTGTGTTGACACTTTTAGCAATGTATTTTCAGGTAACTAAGGCATTCACTTCATGGCATGCATGAGGACTTATCATAGAGTCGCGGTGACGACGCGTCTCACATGGATTTATACATTTTTAAAACATCGTTTGACTTGTACCAAACTTATTTCCGCACATGTCTAATGTCATTTAGGACCTATCTTTGTAACTCTGAATGTTTTTAATATATCAAACGATGTTCTTTTCAAACGACACTTTAGGTCGTTCAATATAACTGTGATTGTGGTTCTATGACAGTCATCCCCCAGGAATTCCATTCCGCTGCAAAACAGGTAATTTGGGGGTGTCATAGAGACATCATAACACAAGTCACCTTTTACTTAGTACAAGAACAAACATAATACATATATGTTAGATATCATCATAACATCATGTTATCATCATTTTACTTACCTCAATTCCAAGCTAATAAAACAAGGCACCATCATCATCCTTCTTGCATCCTAAGCCAAATTCACACAAGTATAAATACTTAAGCTTACATTAAAAATACTATAGCTATGGTTTATACAACCATAAGCTCACCTCTTAACATCTCAATTCGTCATACAATCATATATTGATTATATGATAATCAAGATGAAAATACTAATCTAATTGTAGGATCGATATTTTTATTGTGTTGATGATTCGGGTGGTCTTGGATGATCAAAATACATGTTTTCCATAGTTAGAGAGTTAGTAGAGAGAGAGGGTGTTCTTGCTAGAGGTTTACACAAAGTATGAAATATTAGATTGAATGAGAAGCACCACCCCTTCCATGGATGGAAGGGGTATTTATAGTTACAAGAAATACGACCTCCTATCGGCCTGTGGATCAGGGATACAGTGGGTAAAGACCCGTCCTTCCTCCACGGTGATGCACTAAACTAATTTACGCTACTGACTAACTAATTAACTACATAATAACGTAAATAACGACAAGTCTACGAGCTAACTTATGCTAGATAATATTTGGGGTGACCGACTCTTCACTATGGAATTTTCTAATTCCTAACAATCTCCCCCTAAGGGAGGTCACCCCATGTTTTACATTTTGAATCCTAGCATTCTTTTCTTGACTTCGTTCTTGAGCTCGTAGACTTTAATTCTTCAACATCTGCATCTTTGTGCTTTAGCAGTGATTCTTCAAAGTCCGATTACATTGTACTTTTAGTGGAGGTCTTTGAACTGATCCACATCTTTGATGATCTTCGAGCTTTCTTAGAGATCATCAGCCACAACAAATCTCTCTGGATCATCCATAGTTGTGTTGCCTTCATGTGATGTTGTGACTTTCGGACCGACATGCTCACACTTTTGAATCATGGCATCTTTCCATCAGAGTAGCCGAAGCTTTTACTGGTTCAAGATATTTGCAGCAGCGCAGCATGAACATAGTATAGAAATATCTGAGCCAGGTTATGTAGATATGCACCAGTCATGATTTCTTCAAATTAAGTGTGGATGCTGTGAGCATGCGGCTTTGAATTGACTCCTCAATTCTACAGCTACTGCAATCGTCGGGTGTACCTGCATACAACAGTTAGCAATAAAACGCACGAAAGTGTCTTTGATCACTTTCGTTGAATTGAGGTACACGGCCCACGGTTCCCCGTTGATCAGTATAAATACTGCCTGTGATCAGGTAGGATTCCTAAGAATCTCCTTGACAGGGTTTCGCAACTGTTCTAGCTGTTCTCAAACCGGAACGTCTCAAAGAAGACAACACGGAGTGAGTGAACCAGCGAATTGAGATTCAATGATTGATGAAAAATGATTTGAAAAACAATCGCGTATTGCTTGAAGAAAGAGTTTTGCAATACGACGAAGGTTTTATGAGAAAGATCAATTTTCAATCAAAATACTTTTTGTATTAGAGAATGAGTACACATTCGACGTGCTAGCGAAAAGAAGAGATTCGCACATCGAACGGTTTTTCTAAAAGTATTTTTCAATCAGAGATACTTTTTGAATTTGAAATGAATACACATTCGACGTGCTAGAGAAAAGAAAAGATTTGCACATCGAACGGTTTTTCCAAAAGCATCCGTCAATCCATTTCCTGGACCAAGGTTGATTCACGAGTGAATCGCCCCATCGTTTCTATCCAGTTGTCACATGGTTGATCTATAGAATAGATCTCACATGCCACCTACCAGGAGCTTGTTTGATGTTGGCTCCAGAAGGCTTTCCATCTTCATCGTGAATACTTTTACATACCACTCAGATGTTCTGGCAATACCACAAGGATAATGCGTAGGACTCTTAATATATACTTACTTTTCACATTGTGTGAAAAAGCAAGTCTTCAAGAATTTAGTGTCCTAACGAGATATTGTGGATGATCTCTTGGCTCTAGACTCAATAGTGCACATTTGGTTCCTGTGTCGGAGACTAGGGAGAGGGTCTCCTTCTTCAATATCAACAATCTCTAAGAGAAAGTCGATAGATAATGTCGGTTCCCCGTGAGAAATGAAACAAGCCCTTTTAAGAGGAACTTGAGTAGCTTGGGAAGTTTAGTGCAGTGCGTCGCTGGGTCCATAACGTCTTGTCTTCAATACCAGTGTTACCTTAGTAAGCACCAGTAGCATATGTATTGAACCGGTTTGCCCTAAGGTTGAATTGGTGGAGGGCTATTTCTTTTCACCCTTTTTCACATTCAGTTCTTTTTCATTCTTCAACCCTTCAGTGCTTACCGAGACTTCATAACTAGAACCTTGTTGGGTTTGTTCCAGTTCTAGCTCAGTTTCAGTCCAAGACTCTTCCCATATCTCATTTTCTCCTTTTTTCAATATACCTAAGGACTCTACACTATCTAGTAGATTGTCCCTGGTAGATCCTCCGTTCTGGCGGATCGTGGGAAAGAATACCTAACCTAACCATCCTTATAACACCATGCATAAAGTAAATTGGTCGGTCTTTTGGTATTGTTCATTCTTCCTTAAAACCAAATGAAAAATCATTTGGAAAAACAATCAAGGTACTTGTGATACGAGATCAAAGCATTTTGTACCTTAATAGTTTTGATCATTTAGAAAACCTCCCCCTCAACATGTGCGTATGATTTAGAAATTGTTTAGCACAAGGAGGCAAGAGTTCTTTGAAATAATTTCTTGATCACAATTTCCTTAGAAAAAGCCATTTGAATTTCTTTGGTAAAATTCTCCCCCTCAATATGTGCATAGGATATTTTAAAACATTTTATCACATAGAGGCAAGAGTTCTTTTGAAGCACATCCACGATCACAAAAACCATTAAGAAAACCATTTGAAAACTCAATCAAGGTACTTTATGTTAAAACATTAAAGCTTTTGTACCTCGATAGTTTATTTTCCTTTAAAATGCTCCCCCTCAATATATGCTTCGAGATACGAAAGCGTTTAGCACATACGAGAGAGCAGCCTGCACAATTGAATCAAAACGATCACCTTTTATCAAATTTCATTATTAAATCACAAATTCTCCCCCGATCAAAAATATCAAACCCTTTGAGATTTTGGATCCCAAGTGATTTAATTAGGTTTAGAAAACATGGGAGAAAATGTGGCCTTGTTTAAATACTCATCTGGTTTTTGGATAAATCCTCCTCCTCAACATGTGCATTGTGTATTTGAAATCGTTTGGCACATGGAGGCAGGAGTGCCTTTGAAGGACTAAAACCAATTCCATTTAAAACAGATTTGAGATTTAAATCACGATCTCTACCCCGATCAGAAGTATCAAACCATTTGAGATTTGTGATCCCAACTGATTTAAATCATTTAGAAAAATTTGGGGAAAGACGTGGCAAGATTCAATTTTGAAATATGACAGATAAGGACCATTATAAGACATTAAAGATTGTTAGTGTCAAGTATGATAGTTTTTAAGAGATCTTTTAAGTAAAACAAAACAATTTCACAATCAAACAAGAACAGAAAAAATTTCATTTTGAAAGACCTTGATTCTAAAGAAAAAATCATACCATGACATAACATTAAATCTTTATATCACCACTTATTTTCATACAAACGGACTCTTTTGAAGATATATTGTTTGAAAATACTTTATTTTAAATCACTCTCCCCCTCAATCGATGACCGAAGTCGATAATTGAGTGACTAATGTTTTGATAAAAAGAAGTCCGGTGATTTTCAAAATTTAGTCCAATTTATTTTCAAAACAATATTTTTCCATTTTCAAAAACAATATTCAAAGTTTTAGAAAAATGGTATCATCACTATAATCCCTGCACAAAGATACGTTAGTGGTTGAGAAGCTTCCGTTGTTGTTGCTGTAGGGTTGGAAGAAAAACCGTCTGCAGATGCAGTGAGACTTCTTCTTACGTTGCATTTTGAATGCCAACTGAGGTCAAATTAAGCTCTGTTTCTTCAATCACTTTGAAGAAAACCATCTGCTGATGCAGTGAGACCTCTTACGTTGCATTTATGCCAACTCTCCATAGAAGTCCAGTTAAGCTCCGTTTCTTCATATGTCAACCCAAGATATAGTTACCCTTTCCTTTCGGCATCCAATCATCTTCAATTGTGGGATCCGGATCGGGAACATTCTTTTATACCAATATACCTGCATATGTTAGTGAACACACATACAACTATATGGTGGTCGACATCACCCAAACAACAATCGACTAATAAAAGTCAATGCAACATATCAATCAGATCATATATGGCATGGGAATAATGTGTTTATCAAACTCTAATCATCTAATCCTAATAATCACATCCTAGAAACCTAGTCCTTCAACATAGGCAATTGTATTTAACAGATAAGCACATAGGATGATTAAGATAATCTCGTTAGATGATACAGATTTGAAAACATTATCCCCCTCAATCAATGACTTAAATTTCTGAAAAGTTTAAGAGCGCTGAAGTCATTGATTGAGTTTTCAATTTTAACGAAAACTCTGAAACTGATTGTATTTCAAGCAACTCATTGTAAGCCCGTATACTAGAAATTTGTTGAGAAGAACACTTGAACTCTTGTGGGAATCAACTTACTGAAGTGCATTGTGAGCAAATCTAATTGGGGATTAAATATGGCATTTCAATCTCCTCCAATTAGTGCTCTCCCCTAAACCGACAATCTGTTTGATAAATGCCCAGATTAAGAAGAAGTCTTTAGATCGTTAAATGCAACTCGTCTTTAGTCTTCTAACATGTAGCAGAAAATGTAGAACAGACTGTAGACTCGACTGATGCGTGCCAAACAGTCAAGTCTAATCACACAAGCTGGCCACTTGTGAATGGCCAACCGTAACAGACTTAAAACAGCTTAAGCACAAATGCAATGAAGATCAGAGAATATAATGAATTCCCGGGTCGTTAAGTCCCACGGAGACTCAATGGTGTGTCAAAACAAATTCAGAGGATAGAATGATCACTAAGGATAGTGATCGGAAAGGATTTGGATGGATAATTACACTACTGAAAAAGTTTATAAATTAAAGCGACTTAAATACAAATTAAGAAAATTAAAAAGATAAAATATATTAAATAAACGCTATCACTATTTTTAAAATGATGAACGTTTAAAACCTAAAATGTACGTTTAAATAAAATTACGTAACGTACAAAATAAAACGTGAAAATAAAGAAGGAAAATACCTACGGATATGAAAAATACATTTTTACAATCTTAAATATAAAAGAAAATTATTAGAAAAGGAAAATTATTTTTACAACTATTTAATTAATTATTACTAATTAAAAACTATTTTAACTATTAAATATTAGCTTATAATACAAGAAAATATGAAATTAAGCTAGAAAAATAAAATTAAGACTTAGAAAAATCTAAAATATCATAAAATTAATTTTAAAACTTAAAATATATTTTTTTGACTTTTTATGTATTTATTATTAATTTAAAACTATTTAAAACAAATTAAAATGCTAGAAAATACTAATTAAACCAAGAAAATTATGGAAAAATACTTTTTAGGCTTTTTATATATATCTTAACTTAAAAAAAATGAAAAACTATTTTTTTTTAACCTTTTCTGTAACACCCCCAAAAATGGTTTGCAGCGGAAGAAAAGTTTTTGGGATGCTACTCAGTTGGATCATAACACAAGTGAAAGATTAATAGCTTTTTCGTAAGATATTTCATTTATGGTAGTAAAACAGAGTTTACAAGGTTGAATTGTTATGAAAAATGGCCCATTAATAAAATGTGGTCCCATACGTAAATCGAGTCATCTATGACCATGCCATGCCAATGCCCAAGCGCCTCCAGAGTTAGCTATCGCCTTTTCATCCCGAAAATACATGCTAAAAAGTCAACACAATGGTTGAGTGAATTCATAGGTTTAGTAAATAAGCAGTTGATCACAAGATTTTCAAGTTTAAGATAAGCCATGGGCTACGTTGTTATACGCCCATAAAAGATAGTTGATATTATTGCACTAAGCTCATGAAACCAATACTAACTGCATACACCTAATTCCTAGTGTAAGTAAATAAAAATTGCCCCTCTGAGATGTAATAGCCAATTACATAGAGATACCAAATATAGTGCGCCCCGGTTATTTCCGATAACCGAGTCGGGGTCGTCAATTCCCATAGGACTATCCACGATATTTCGTTCACTGCAAGTGATTAATGGTTCATGATGTAGGGGACTTTTGGCAAACAACTTAGGCAGAGTCATAATATCAAGAGTACAGCAAACAGTTTTCAAGCAATTGTGATCATAAAAGCGTGAGTAGCATGTATTCTCCCCAAGGAGTTTATAAAACAGTTAAAAGAGTAAAAGTGGGGCTATGAACTCACATTGCAAATGGTATCCGAGTAGTGTAAGGTCAAGTAGTATGAGCACGAAGTACCGTCACGCGACCTATAATTAGCATGGCAAGTCTTAGTTTATTGTTTTTATCCATGATTTAATGTATTGAAAACGGTTGAAGTATTTTCAAGAGTTTGAGTTTATCGTTGCTTGTGTTGGCAATGATTAAGTTTAAACAAGTTTCGAAATGCTTATAAGTCTTTGGCTCTTGAAAAAGTGAGTGGGACGATACTATAAACATTCGTATAAGAGTTGGCTCGAGTATATTTATTAAAGTGGAAATATTTATAAATCAACTTATATTTATTTGATTTTGTTTAGTTTTGAAAAGTATATATATATATGTACAATATATATTTTATTTAAGTTGCGGGAAAATATTATATTTAGAAAAGTATAATATTTTCTAGTTTATGCAAATGTGGTTGTCAAATAGAAATATGTACCAATTTTATTTATGTGACGAAGACTTGTAGAAAATATAAATTTTATTATCTTTTAGAAGTTTTAGGATGGGAAGCGTTAAGTGTAGATCTTGGAGGGTCCGAAGTTGTAAAGATTTATATAAGTTTCAAATTTTACAAGTATTTTAAGAAAATGTGTTAAGTGGTTCAAAGTAGAGGGTTGAAATCGTAGATGTTAATATTAGTTTACAAGGTTTATAAGAGATCTTTAGAAATATGATAAGAGGTGCGAAGTTTGGGGACTAGTTTTGTTAAGATACCAAAGTTACAAGTATTACAAAAAAAAGGGATGGGTAACTGCCATGAGGCAGTTTCGAACCCTCAACCTCTACTGCCAAGAGACCACGCCCCACCAACCTGAGCTAGGGACCCTTTTGTGTTAAGTTTCGCAACGTTATACTATTTAATGAGCATGTTGACTGTTTCATGTTTGATTTATATTTCCTTCACAGTAGCAAGTATCGAAGGTCTTGCATGCATATGCATGACTTTTGTGTTTCTTCTCCAAGGTTGTTTTATAACCCAAGGTTTTCACGTAAGACATAAATATGGTTAAGCACTTGACGAGTCACATTGATGCCGTAGTGAACCAAAGAGCCTTGTTTCGTTTCGATGTTTATTGACAAGACCGATATGAGTTTTAAACCAAAGAAGTTCAAGTCGAGCTAGTGAGATTCTCATCTAGCTTATTTTCTAGTGAACCGAGTGCTTGTTACTAACAAGCTCTCGTATGGTATAATGGGTCTCGGTTTGTGAGTTGAGCTTCCAAGCCCGGCGCGAGCTTGGACTTGTCTTTAGCCACTCGGTTGTGTATAATGTTTACAAAAGTGTTCGATGGGTAAATTAGAATCGGAATAAACTTGAGTCGAGCCAATAATTTCAAGGTAAGTAGGTTTCCAAAAGTGAGCTATACGTTATTGAATTTCATGGAACCGTTTGCACATCATGTATACATTTTCGAAATGACTTTCAAAAGCTTCCAAGGTTACTAAACTTGTGTTAAAATCCGAATAAACCAAGGTGATTATTTTTATAGTTTAGCATGCATGTTTTACTTTAAAGAGGTACCACATAAGCTTAATAACACATGATGAGGATGTCAAGTTCATAAGCATCGAGTTTACGTAAAGTTTATGTCGTTGTTTATGTTTAAAGATTGTATGCTAAACAAAACATAGATGTATGAAATGGGTGAAGTTTTAACGCAAGGAAAACCATAATGAAGGTGAGTAAGTGACTTACAATGCTTGAGTGAGAGTGAGTGAAGTGAAGGCCAAGACTCAAGAAAACTCGAATACAAGTTATGTCCAAATCGACTTAGAGCAAGAACCCAACAACCACTAGAGTATCAAACCCCTTGAAGACCTTGACCTTGTGAAAATTTTTGGTAAGTGATATATGTAATGAGCCTAGGCTCGTGGGTTTTTAAGAAGAAGAAAAGAAAGAACCTTTGGTTAAAGACCATGAGTCTTTGTTGAGCTTGGATACATGCAAAACTTGATTTTACTACAACCTAGGAAGTATCTTAAGAACAAGCAAATGGTTTGGCTTTTCTTGGGTGGTATTCGGCAGTCATAGGACAAGAGGGACAAGAAGGTGAGTTGTGTGCATGGGGAACATGCTTCCCAAAAGTCAACTATTATAGATACATGATGGATATTGTGTTTATTTTCTCTAACAAGGTTTCAAATTTAGTGCATTTACAAGTTTTTGTATGAGATGAGAATACTTTTGTGAGCCCATCCGGTTACAAGAAAAAGGGAAGGATAGGGTCTCAAATTTTTCGTTACGTATATCGTGTCCCGTTTGAGCTTAAATGTGAGTCACGGTGTTCCGGTTTGAGGTTTTTGACCAACGTATAATATATAATTTAGCGTGTTTTTATAAATGTAACAAAATATAAAAATAAAAATATTAATTCTAACTCGTAGAAATATTTATTTGACTTTAGCCATAATTAATTTAGTGTCGGTACGCGTGCGGCTCGTAAGACAAGAAAATTCCTTGTGAGACTGATTTCAGTTATCAGTAAATATTGGGCATGATTAGGTGAGACTACTCGGAGTTGCATAAATTTTTATGCAATAAAATGAAGCGTACATGCTAAAATGCTCAAATAAGTTTTGATAAACAATCTAGTTTATTAATACGAAGGTTGATGATAGTGAAATTTTACAGGTGGCTACATTTTCTTAATTATTTGTATTTAAAGCTAATTAAAAAGGCCTAAAAACTAATTTAAATTAAGAAAAATAGCAAACAAGCTTGGAAAAATATGAAAATTTCAGGAAAACTATAAAATAATATTTAGAACCTAGGAAAAATATAAAGAACAGGGGTTGTGTGGAGGGATTTGAAACTGAAGTACAAGTGCTTGTGAAATAAGCACTAGAATAAGCAAATGGCTACCAATAAGCACCCAACTAAAACAGAAGCTTAAATATACTAAAATAACTAAAATGCAACAAGAATCAACAAGTCCTAATCACTGGATTGCAATAACAACAGATTTGATGAATTTGAGCTTTAAGCTAAAAAACAGTGATAGGGTACCTACTTTAAGCCCAAGAATAAGCACTCAAATAAG
Source organism: Chrysanthemum makinoi (assembly GCA_910596185.1). Taxonomy (NCBI): domain Eukaryota; kingdom Viridiplantae; phylum Streptophyta; class Magnoliopsida; order Asterales; family Asteraceae; genus Chrysanthemum; species Chrysanthemum makinoi. The sequence goes on along the minus strand of OU343217.1, from coordinate 115,626,555 downwards.
CTAGCAACCAAAAACCAAAACTTGTAACTTGGAGAAGACCTGGTTGAGAATGGTTAAACCAAATACTAGACCTTGGTGAGCCAAGATGAGACCTGTGTAGACCTTGCAAGATCTGCCTAATCCCTGTGCAGGATCAATGCCATGCACAAGGCACTTAGCCTCATTTTGACTAGCTTTTATGAAGCTTAAAGAAAATTCACAAAATTATGAAAAAATGACAAAAAGAAACTAGACCAAGTGAACTTTTAAAAGCCACAAGTATCACTGAAATTGACTCAGAAATGGGTCCATGAAAAATCCTTCTAACTTGGCCAAAACTGAGATTTTGCCAATTTTACTTTTGAAGCAAATATGAAAGTTTGACTTTTATGAAGTTTGGATTCAATTTAAAGACTGATCATGATGTATAATGATGAAATGAAGATATCACAAGCTATGTTTATGAATTTGAAACACAAAACAAATGATTGGTTTTCACAAATCTCAACAAATAGGAATTTTGAGACGGTGGAGATGAAATGTTGACTTTGACAAGTTACATGCACAAAAGTAAGATAGCTATGGGTTTATCAGAACTAAGCAATCTTAAATCAACAGAAGTTAAACACAAAACAAGCCTCTAGGACAGATTTTACAGCAATCCCAAACACACCTTACATCAACTGATAAGCAATTAAAACTACTTAGGCTACTGAACTGACTTAGACCAATGATCAAACTAAACTTACATGACCTAAATACAACTATATAAACAAGTCTAAACAGTTTATAACTACAAATATCAGTACAAACAAAATATGAAATCTGACTTGAAACTTGAAAATGGGATAATCACTCACATGAGTCCAGCTGTTTACAGGCTAAAAACCAAACCCAATCTACTCTAACCTAAGCTATTCCAACCTATTTCCACCTCTGCATCATCCCACATCATCACCAAAACCATTCTTGGCCAGTTTTGGCTTTTGTTGACCAAGAAACAATTTTGTTTCAAAATAACTTATAAGCTTGCAAAAAGCTATGCTGAGCTTAAATGAACTTGGTAAAGCTTAAAAATAAGCAATTAACAACTTGGACAATAGAGTTTGAAACTGAAAATTTCAACAGTAGACTTAAAACTTGGAATTTATATAAAAGACTTGAATTGAAACTCAAAAGCACATACAATGATGTTTTCACTTACATGTGATACATTGAAACTAAAATTACAACATTTTAACTAAAACTAAAACATTTAATTAAAAAACGACATTAAAGGAAAAAGATAAAACTAGCTACCCCTTTCTTCATGCAACTCTTGCTCTATTTATACCCCCACTCTGCTTCTCTCCTCTTTCTGAACTTATCCCACCTCTCTCTAGGACCATTGGATGCTTTGAGTGATTTTTGGCCACAGGATCATTTTTGGCGGGAAATGGTTTTAGCCAGGTGGAAGGATTGAGTGTTAAGGGGAAAGGATCATTTAATGATTCTTGTTTTGTGGTGGAGGTGGAGGGGACAAAGGTGTGGAAATGTTGAGGAGGGGGGATGGCTTGGAAGGTGTTTGCAGAGATCAAGTGGAAGATGAAGAAAAACGCGCCAAGGGTGTCTGTTTGACCAAGGGGTTGACTGACCAGGTGTTAGTAATAAAGCAGGGGGTCCAAAATGTATATTGACAGGGGGTCACAAGGTAAAAGGCAGGGGTCACAATAGGTATTTGACAAGGCCAAGGGTATGAAAGGGTTTATTAATACAAGGGCTTGTTTGTAATTTCTGAAACTTCAAGGACCAAGGCTGCCAATTAAGCAAAGTTGTTTCAAGGGACTAAAACTGACAAGCTTCAATAGTATAAGGACCAAACTTGACAATTTCCAATTTCCAAGGACCATATCTGCCAAATTTCAAACTTGAAGGACCATTCTTGTAATTTTCTCAAACTTTTGACATTTTTCACCAAAGGACTAAATTTGACAACTTATGATTTTAAAAGGACCTTTGGTGATTTTTCTTTTGAAATTAAGGCTCAGGGACTATTTTTGACAATTTTAGAAACTTGGGGGACTGAAACTGCCAATTATGCAAACTTTGCTCATTTTTCATCTGATTTTAAACATTTTGCATCTGAAACATATGAAATGCAATTTTGGAATATTTTCAGTATTTTGATGCATTTTTGAGCATTTTTAAACGTTTTGCAGTTCAGATTGACCCAAAAATGATGAGTATTTACACACTCATCATCGACCTTCTTCAAGATTGTGCAGTTGGGGAATAGATAGTTAACATCTTCATCTCACCAAATGCGTTCCAATTACCTTGTATGTAGCAAATCTCCTTAACTAAAATCCCTCCCAATCAAACAAGAACAGAAAGATGTTCATCAAAGAAATCAGCCCAGCAACTAGAAGCACTTTGTCATTTAATCATATCAGCCCGTGAAGATGTCAACCAACGGCTCTTAGAAGAGAAAAACTACATGTGAAGATGATCCGATAAGAAGAATCTCGGTTCTTACATGAGTTAGGAGCCGTTTGACCATATATTCTCAAATTTCAATCAACAATGCAAAAAATTCACACTTCTTCTCCCCTCAAGAATTGCATACGTAGTTGCCATTCTTGATTAAACAAGTGAACTCATCCATGTGTAGTCTATTTCCACTTCTCCCTCGCAAAAATTGCATATGATGTCGCCATCGCCATTTTAATTGAGCTATTGAAAAATAGAAAAACCATCAACAGTAAGTAGATCACCATTGAGAAAAACATGAGAAGAAGATCCACTTGATGACTGAAAGCATGGAAAAAGCATGAAGCATGTTGGTGAGAATGGTCATAATAAGAAGATTTCTCTTCTTCCGAAGATAAAGCGCACTGAAACGTACACTTTTCTTTTCTTTAGAGAACGAGGCTTGAACTGATATGTTCAAACGTCATAAGAAGATTTCTCTTCTTTGGAAGATAATGCGCACTGAAACGTACACATTTCTTTTCTTTGGAGTACGAGGCCTGAACTGATGTGTACAGACGTCATAATCTCTCTCTTTTCAGCTCTCTTAGCAAAACATGTAATCATCACCATTATCATTCAGTAGGCTCTTTGCGTGCGGTGATGGAGATGACCCAATATGATGAATTTGACCCTGAAGTAAACTAACCCGAACTCGTGACTTAAACTTGCACATATGAAACAAAGAGCGGTGCCGAGACTTCATGCCCATTTGAATCTCTAAGTACTCTATACTCCTCAACCAACCAACCATCAAGTAATAGACGTACATTACCTCTTGAAAATCCACAATTGAATGTGACACTGAGCACTACAACGTAACTCCTTTAAGTGATAGCTATTTTGAGATGATAAGAGCCCAATTCCCCCAAGTGGTAAAAGAAAAGGAAAAAGTCACCCAACAATAACTAGATTTCCAAGTCTTTGTTTTTGATAATAAGATTGAACAAGGATCTCAAAGTATCTTCATCCAACCATCCCCGATACCTTCAGATACTAAGTACACTCGCCCGTGATAATTCACTTCAACCTCAAATAAATAATAGCGAATTAACCCCGTTGTCACATCTTCTGGTTCAAAGCTCAATTCTAGCCTCCTTTGACGTTTTAAGTGAACTTATGATAATGGTTTCATCCCGACCATGGTCAACAGTACATAACCCCGTAAAACCATGTAATAACCAAACTGCCATGACGAATATCGAAACACACATCCAATTTATGAAGTACACCCTTTTATCCTTTCTTCGAAACAGAACTCGTAACACCAGCATCAAGAAGATCCATAATTACACTTTCTCTTCTCCAAGATGGTTCCATCATTACGGGATTTTACAACACTATGGTTTAAACCGAGAAATAGTTTCCTTCGCAGGATTTTACAAAACCAAGAATAAAACGCAGGATAGATCCGGAAATGCACTCAACACTTACCATGATGTTTCCATTGTTACGGGATTTTACAAGTCTATGATTTAAACCGAGAAATAGATTCTTTCGCGGGATTTTACAAAATCAAGACAGAACCGCAAACAACGTTAGCTTGAATGTGTTATGACAATTTTTGGTTTCGGTGAATATCTGTTTTAGGGGAACATGCAGCGGTTCATCAACGAATCATTTACCAACATCTACAACTATCCAATCAACACTTTGGTAAACATATCATTCACGCATTCAGTTGGCTATTGTAGTGACCACATGGAGAAGTAAACCCGATATACCAAACTTGACCATGAAGTAGAATTCCCAGATTTGTTACTTAAACTTCTACTGATCCATGTGAAGAAGAAACGGTGTACCCAATGTACAAAACCTCTTGACATTCTCAACTGAGTGAGACACTGAAGTGATAGCTACGTTGTGGGTTAAGTGAGAAAGAATCACAAACGTAACTAAATAGCCAAGTCTTCATCACCCTCTATGAACGCCCAAACAAGTCATCTTCGCTGAAGGGTAGAAAGAAAGAAGACGAAAATAAGTAAACACCCCCGGAAAACCTCACTTCAAATCCAAATACGAAATACCGTATAAGCAACCCCATAGTCAACCTTGTTCAAGTATCGATTCAAGCCAAGACATAACATACTTCGTGAAAATGTATAAACCGAAGTATCAAACCTCATAATACGACGAATCTCATTATCAGCCTAAATCTCATTATCGACAAATCACATCATCAAATCTCACCTTAAACCGGTCTAAAAAATCAAGTCTTCTCCCGAACCAACTCAGTTACGCCCAATTCATCTCAAAACGCATATCCATTGAGCACATAAGCATTAAAAGGCCCATGAAAAAAAACAAGTCCAAATCTAACACACACGATCCATAACCCTTTCTCAATTAACGCTCAAGCCCGGTTCAAGATTTATTAAACCAAAAAATATTGTAAGACCAATGAAACCCTTTATCAAATTCTAACATCCCAAATGCAAAAATGTCCAAATCCAGTCCACGAGTTAATTATCAAATCCGGTGCAATTACCATAAGTTAATTACTACGAGTTAATTAACCGGTCTGATAATACGTCCACTTCAAACGATAAAACAATCGAGGCTCGTTATCAAACCAATAAACAAATCCGATGCACGTCCAAATATGATCTCCAAGTATATGCTGTTGTCCCATGTTCCATATTCAAACAATACTAACATATGGCCCAATTTCATGAAGAGTATCACTCGGCCCATTTAATATAACAACTCATATACCCGGTCCATTCATATTCAACTCATACCCAAGTAATTAGGTATATAACACCACTTAACTTCCAACAACCCTAAAATCTCTCATACCTCACGCCCCATCTCACCAAAGATATCTCACCCTTGAAACCCTAATCCTACTTCACAAAATAATACGCCTCCTTCTTCTAAATATTCTCACAAACAAAAGAAAACCCAACATCAAATCTGCCATCAAGTCCGAACCATACACATTTCCAATCTCATATCATTACTCGGCCTCCGTCTCGACTGAGTCTTGCTCGTCATACATACATCTCCACAGGGATGGATAGATGTCAAATTGTTAAGCATACAGGGATGGCTCGGCTAAGAACATGGCATCAAGGTAGGTATTCATCATTCCATATTGTTTTGAGTCATAACCGAACCAAAGGAAAAGGTATAACATTCTTGTTATGACCTTTTCTTTAAAATCGGATAGCAACAAGGAAGATTTTCTTGGATCTATGAAAATGTTCTTTGTGGTTGATTGTATCTGAAAATGGTCAATTAGTAATCTTTATACCACAAAAAAACTGAGATCGTTTTTCTTTTCGTGTAGTCTTGATTCGTAGTAGGAAGATGAATTTTGTATTATATGAGATGATTGAAACGTGGCGTTTCTTTTGAATCGAACAAAAGATTAATGAAACAGCTTTGTTTTGATAATTTCTTTAACAAAGTTCGAAAATTAAAGAGAAGCGTATCCGTTTAAAGATCTGTGATGAATCTTCTTTTGTGTATAGATCTTTATAGATCAATGTGTTCTATGAACCGCTCACAAGGGATGTTACTGAGATCTATCATTTATCATTTTCGATTTGATTATATGGATTAATGAGGACGTGTTGGTATAGATCTTAATAGATCTTTGAAATCTCATGCAGATTCAATAAACCACTTGTCTTTGAGATCCTTGATTAGTTGTAAGAGTATGGGTAGATGATGAGTTGTACTGAGATCGATGAGGTTTTTTTTTTTTTTTTTTTTTTTTTTTACTTATGTTGTCGATGTTGTATTAATTTGAATGGATCGTTGATATCTTTAGATGAATTTGAGATTAACTGAGGTCGTGAGATGGTGTTTGGTTTTCATGGTAATTGTGTTGTGGTCAAGTGGTCAAGGTCTGTTCTTCTTCATCTCCATTTCTGTCCAAGTCGCTAGGTCTCATATATGAGCCAAGTCGCTAGCCAATTCGCTAAGCCAATTCGCTAAGCCAAGTCGCTAGCCAATTCGCTAAGCCAAGTTGCTAAGCCAACTCGCTACGTCTTGTTCAATAACAAGTCGCTACCGTTTTAAAGAGTCAAGTCGCTAGCAGTTTTCCAAAGCAAGTCGCTAGTTTGCTTTTGATATAACTCGCTGTTGACTTTCAAAAAAGTCAACGATATCCAAGTCGCTAGAGAACCGGTGAATCGGACATATATTAGGACAAGTCGCTAGATTATCCGTGAGTTTTCCGACCATATTTTCGACCATCTTCAAAGAAACCTAGAAAAACTGCTATGAATCTTTAGATTTAACCCTTTTTGACCAAAAAACAGCCTAAGAAAGACTTCTTGGTTAACCCGTTTTGACCACTCAGAAACTGGCTAATGACCACAAGAACAGATGTTTGACTACATGGTATTTGACAGGTTTGGTATATAAAAAAAGTTAACTAAACATGATACATACAATACAGTTTGGACAAAGTATTTTTGACACAAAACAGATATTGCTCACAATGTAAAAGACCAGACCTTTTAATATTAGACCAAAACCAGAAACACAAACACATGTAAAAATGTTTTACCAAAGTAATGTAAAAACATTTTACGAACCAAAAATGATACAAACACAGTTAACAACGAGAATCAAACACCACAATAAATCATCAAAACACAAAAACCTTGGCTCTGGTACCAATTGTAGGATCGATATTTTTATTGTGTTGATGATTCGGGTGGTCTTGGATGATCAAAATACATGTTTGCCATAGTTAGAGAGTTAGTAGAGAGAGAGGGTGTTCTTGCTAGAGGTTTACACAAAGTATGAAATATTAGATTGAATGAGAAGCACCACCCCTTCCATGGATGGAAGGGGTATTTATAGTTACAAGAAATACGACCTCCTATCGGCCTGTGGATCAGGGATACAGTGGGTAAAGACCCGTCCTTCCTCCACGGTGATGCACTAAACTAATTTACGCTACTGACTAACTAATTAACTACATAATAACGTAAATAACGACAAGTCTACGAGCTAACTTATGCTAGATAATATTTGGGGTGACCGACTCTTCACTATGGAATTTTCTAATTCCTAACACTAGAAAACCATATAAAACTCATTTTCCATGACTGCCATAACCTTTAATCAGCTTAAAACACCTTTTTACCCAATTTCCCTAAATTAGGGTTCATATACCCTAATTTCTTAATTTGTAATTAAATACAAGTTAAGGTTACTTACTTGCTAATAATCATTGTTAAGGACTTAACCTTTAATATATAAACACTAATCTATCATCTCTAGATCATCAAGCTTTCAATCATTCCTTTCTCTCTATCTTAGCTCAAATCCGAAACTCACAGAGATAATGATAGAATTATCCAGAAGTGTGATATATACTATCTAAGTGGTGACTTAGGAAAAAGGGAAAATTTGTCATTCTGCTCATTTTTGGCCAATACGTCGTATCCATATATTGGATACGCCGTATTCATGCAAACCCACCAATACACCATATTCACAATTCTGAATACACCATATCCAGACATATCTCAATACACCATGTTCACAATTCTGAATACACCATATCCAGACCTATCTCAAATTCTCAATACACCATATTCACAAACCCCAATACACCGTATTGAAGTTGGAAGACCCAAAACCATTTTCCATAATTTTTTTAATATGCCGTATACACTATTTTAGATACGCCATATCCAATCTATGACAGGTCAACACTTATGTTCTTCACTTATTCAAAATACCACAATACATAAGTCTGCACATTTATACTTAGTCAAACTCGTCTAGGGTCATACCTGTTTGAAAACGGGTTTCGAGTGTAACCCCATACCTCATCAGCAGGTTTGTAAGATGAGACCAAGATATGTGTTAATTGGGGCATAATAGGTCAAAATGGTGTAGCTCGCGGGTTAGGTAACGAGCTTCTCATCACCACCTCATTTTCTTCAAATGCCCCAAGTCAAATTCTAGATTCATTGTATATGTTTATCAAATTCTAGATTCATTGTATATGTTTATTCTAGATTCATAGGCGTTTCGCAAAATGAAGACAAAATGTCATGGGTAACTGTGAGATGAAAATAAATAGACGATAACAAAATCATGACATTACGGGTAACTGTGATATGTAAATAAATAAACGACATAACAATCACACATAAGTTTTCAAAGGTCATTATGTGCTACTAAAAACACGCATAATATATAGAACATGATATCAATAGCTAAGTTTAATCAAGATCAACTTAAACACCGTAGCTGTTAAACAAGCTTTGTGCGTGCATGTCACACCCCGCCAAAGTGGAAATGCGGGGCGTAATGAGAGAGGCATCGTCATAACACATGGTTAAAATAAAGGGCAAATATCAAAAAAAAGTATTATACTTGCCACCCTTTCCTCTTCAGGGTAGCGAACAAAATTTTTTGCTTCTGCGGGTAATATACTTTCAAATTCATCCTCTTTAGGGTATTTTCATGAACAGTTGGACAATTTTGCCCTATTACCCGAAGAGGAAATGGAAAGTATGATACTTTTTTTTTTATCATTTGCCCTAGTTTTTTATTATGTTAAATTTTGGATATGTATTAAGATAAATTATTTAATGATTTATAATTGTGTTAAATCTATGATAAAAATGTTTTGTTTTAAGTTTACACTATTTACTTATTAAGATAATTTAGTTCCACCAGCCACTTCCATTTGCAAAGGACAAGAGTTTAAATAAGTATCGCGTGCATGGCGTGTGGGGTTCAAATAAGCAGTTTTAACCCTTACCATTTAGGCGGGAAAAGCCGTTCTGACCATTTCATCATTTCATTTGTATATAACACAATTCATTTCACATTTGTAAGCGGTTTTGATTTTGTAATTTTCTCTTGTAATAAAATTCTACAAGTCAGTAAGCCATAACAAATCTCATTAACTAATTCTTGAGCTCAATTCTTATTTGAATCTCGTTGATTCCTGCAAGAGTGTATCAACTAGTATCAAAGCGATCAATTCCGGCATCTTAACCCATAAACCTATTGAGTTTGATCGTCGCCGATCAAATTCTCGCCAAAATACATTCGTTTCCCTATCACAAATACGTTACCCTTGTTAATTCTTATTCCGTTTTCTTAGCCAAAACACGTTTTCCGTACGGCTAGTACATTATTTATTATTTTAAAAAAAAGTATCATACTTTCCATTTCCTCTTCCGGGTAATAGGGGCAAAATTGTCCAACTGTTCATGAAAATACCCTAAAGAGGATGAATTTGAAAGTATATTACCCGCAGAAGCAAAAAAATTTGTTCGCTACCCTGAAGAGGAAAGGGTGGCAAGTATAGTACTTTTTTTTGATATTTGCCCTAAAATAAATAGATAATGCACTAAATGAAATAAATACCAAATGTCATGACGTCACCTGACAAAAGTAGAAGACTTGTATCAAAGTTAATCGTAGCATAACAATACAAAGTCATAAACATTAAATCCAAAGTGTCATATCCCAAAGTATAAAAAATAGTAGGTATCAAGTGCAAATAGTAAAGATAGCATGTAGGACACCAAATGCAAGCATCCTAAAGTCTTTCTAGCCCTTAACTCTTGAAATCCTTAAGCACATTCGCTATCATCTAAAAACGATACTCGAAAATGTCAACATTACATTGGTGAGTTTATGAGTTTAGAACAAATAAAATTCACTCTACCGTAAACAGTTGGGACAATGTGCAATCAAATAAGCAAAGTGTATGCAATAACATGTAAGCCATACCACAAATAAATTTCATGTAAACACATGAAATGCACACATAGACTACCAGCTAGAGCCATAACGTGAGTACTTATGGGGGACTATGCCACACCATAAGAACCCCAAAATGTTCGCCAAATTTACCACATACACAACTATTGCAAACAAAAATCACACAATTGTCCAAAACAAAACAAGTAACTTGCACGACATGAAAATATTTAAAATATAAATTTGAGTATCATTTTTCCTCGAGAAAATGTAAAAAAAGGCCACGAGAACTCACCTTAAATCACAACACAAGTTACACAACCTTTTCCTTGTAACTAACAAAGACTGCACAAATCCGAGCTAGAAATCTACACGTTAAATCATAACTCAAGTTACACATGTCCAAGGCTTTACAACATTATCCATGTAACTCATAATTGATGGACTTATAATGGTGGTGTATACCTTATGGTACATCCCGACACATTCCCATACCTTAAATACTTTTATTAACCATTGTTACTTAAGTTTCATAAACTAAGTTTTACGCAAAATTTAATGTCACTTCTCGAAATTTAAAACCAACCTTATAGACACTCTCAGGTTCCCAAATTTTTAACTGAGGTACCTATATGTGTTAAGTAACTCCTGTAGTTTTTATAGATTTTATTTTATAGTACAACTATTTTATAAAAATCCGTTCCTAAAAATGGTCAAAATATGACCTGCTTGTACACACAAAAAGTTTGCAATTACTATAAATACTTAAATCTTCCAGTAGTTAGTACACACATGGTAAAATTATAGGCCATAAGCCCTTATAGTTTAAGAGCTAAAAATCCATGAGTTGACCCAAATCTGTTCCAAAAACTCAAATTCGACAACCGATTTCGTAAAAATTATTTGACTGACCAAAACACCTCGGATCGACTCCAAACCAATTGGAACGGAAATTAGATACATTAAAATTTATGTTATGCTCTTTAACCATATCAAAACACGTTTTTATCATCAAGATTCACCATGTTTAAATAGACCAAAAATTCTGGTCAGAAACTGTTTTTGTTTTATAATTATCTAACCCTAACCAAACGCATATTTAACCTTCTAACATATCCCTAATTATGTTTTAATGATCAAATACATATATTTAATGAGATTTTTATAAACCGTAATTACCTCCATCAATTTAAAGTTACATGAAAATAAAATTAAAAAATAATGATTAATAATCAATGAAATGTTACCAAAGGCTTCGAAAAATAGATTAAATCACCTTGTTCTTGAAAGTTTGATAAAAAAAATGTGGGGGCTAGTGTTTAGAAGAACTTCGTGTAGGAGGAGGGAGAGGATGAAAAGAAAACCGATTTTGAGGTTTTTGGATACAAATTAAATGGTAAAATCAGATAAGTATGAAAAATTTTTATAGGAAAATATATCATCCCTTTTTTTCCAACATACCGATTTTCATACACATGTATTTCTTATTATCATTTTTTTATTTAATTGTATTTTGTATTTTACAAAAAAATAAAATAAATAAAAAACCCACTTTTATTAGTTACGACCCGATACTATTTGTTTGACAAAAAGACTAAATATTCACGTTAACAACAAAATAAACTTTCAATAAATAGAATAAACCTATATATTTCTATATTATCATTATTGTCATTACTAAATATAATTTTTATGTTTTGTTGAGTTAATTAAAGGCCTAAACCAATACTGTAAAGTCAATAATTACCGAAAAATACTTGAATAGAAAACGCACATAACGATAAAACTACAAAGTCTAAAGTGAACAACCTTTAACGAACACTCATATAAATGCCACGAGTGCAAAAGAAATGATATGGCTACATCACTTACACTCTAGCATCACACACACTACGATCCTCGTAACCCACATAAGCACATAATTCAAGTCAAATAACTACTAATTATGTCAAAACTCATAATGACTAACCTGGTTTGGTGACAGTTGTCACAATATCCCCCGTTAGAGAAATTTCGCACATCATCTTACGTATTATTGGTAAAAGATTTTAGTAGAAAAACATATTGTTGTAAAAAATTATTTCGTACTTGCAAGATAAATGTTTTCGTACCCAGTGCAATGCGTGAGCATTAAATATCTTGCTAGACACAATTTGCACAATAGCTATTCAACTCGATACAATCATTTTTTACAATTTGTTTTTGTCTCACTTGTTTTAAGTTCATCAAATTGTCGTAAATTTATTCAAAATGCTGAAGCATTTGGCATAATTTTTTACATTTATTTCTTTTTTAACACTATTGTGCTCGTTTCTTTTAATTTATAAATTCATGTATGTGAAATACTTGGTTTTTTTGTCTTAAGTTTATAAAAGTGTTTGATATATAATTTTATTCATAATGTTGGTCATATAAGTATGTGATAGGTGCTAAGGGTGTGTTTGGGGAGGGGCTTATGGAGGGCTTATGAGGCTTGGGCTTCTAAAATAAGTCGGCTTATAAAATAAGTCTCGTTGTCATGCGGGTTTATGAAATCATAAGCTCCTAAAAGGGGCTTAAAACTTTAGCCCCAAAAAAGGGGCTAAAAACTTTAGCCTGGGGCTTATGAACCATAAATTACATATTTACCCACAAAAATATCTAACATATATGTAACATATTTGATTTCATAAACACATAAACACACAAATCTATGAGGCATGTGATATGAGTTCTAGAGAGAGAAAGTAAAGAGAGTTGGAAACTTAGTGAGACAAAAAAAATGATATTGAAAGCTCCAACCCCCTACCTTGGGAGGTAGAGGGTATTTATAGTTTCTTACAAGACACGCCTCCTACGGGCTGTGGATCAGGCATACAGTGGGTAAAGACATGTCCGTCCTCCACGGTGTTACTTAACAAACTACTTACTAACATTACATGACTACGACTACGAGCTTTCTAACGAATACATATACTTGAGGTGACCGGCTCTTTAACAACCGGATTTTATAAATCCTAACAATCTCCCCCTAAGGGAGGTCACCTCAATTTACATTGAATATTAACAGATATTACATTTTGATTATTCTTGGATTCTTGATTAAGTTCTTTGCTCTGTAGTCCGTAGCCTTTGATTCTTCATGTACCGCATGTTTTGTTGTTTCAAGTGGAGGTCTTTAACTGATCCATGTGATGATGAGTTTTGAGCCAACATTGAGATCATCTGCAACCATAAATCTCTGACTCATCCATTTTTATGTTGCCATCATGTGAAGTTGTGACTTTTGGACCAACATGCTCACATTCTGGATCATGATATCTTGTCATCAGAGTAGCGGAAGCTTTAGTTGATTCATGATATTTGCAGCAGTGTAGCAGAAGCATGTAGTGGAAATATCAGAGTCACTTGATGAAGATATGCACTTATCATGATTTCTTTGAGATGTAAGTGTTGTGTGAGCATGTGGCTATGGATTGATGCCTCAGTTCTGATCAGCTGCAACCGTCGGGTGTTCCTGCGGACAACAATTAGCAATAAAAGTGCACGAACTTTTGTTGAATTGAGGTACACGACACATGGTTCCCCGTTAATCAGTACAAGTACTGCCTGTGATCAGGTAAAATTCTGAAGAATCTCCTTGACAGGGTTTCGCAGCTGCTCTAGCTGTTCTCAAATCGGAATGTCTCAAAGAAGACAACACGGAGTGAGTGAACCAGCGAATTGAGATTCACTGATTGATGAAAAGTGATTTGAAAAACAATCGTGTATTGCTTAATATGAAGTGTTTTGCAATACAACAAAGGTTTTAAGGAAAATCAATTATCAATCATAAATACCTTTTATTTTCAAATATTAATACACAGTCGATGTGCTAGAGAAAAGAATTTTAAGCACAACGACCGGTTTTTCAAAGGTATCCGTCAATCAATTTCCTGGACCAAGGTTGATTCAATATTGAATCGCCCCATCATTTCTATCCAGTTGTCACAAGTTTGATCTATTGGATAGATCTCACATGTCACCTACCAAGAGCTTGTTTGATGTTGGCTCTAGAAGGATTTCCATCTTCATCGTGAATATTTTACATATCTGTTACACCCCCAAAATATCTGTTTTGCAGCGGAATGGAATTCCTAGGGGATGACTGCCATAGCATCACAGTTACAGTTATATTGAGCGACTTAAAGTGTCGTTTTGAAAATACATCGTTTGATTTATTAAAACATTCAGAGTTTACAAAATATAGGTCCCAAATGAAAATCAACATGTGCGGAAATAAGTTTGTTACAATCCAAACGATGTTTTAAAGTGCATAAAACCCATGTGAGACGTGTCGTCACTGCGACTCTATGATAACTCCTTATGTATGCCATGGAGTATATGCCTTAGATACCTGAAAATACATTGTTAAAAGTGTCAACACAAAGGTTGAGTGAGTTCATAGAGTTTATGTAAATGTTTTATACGACCACCACAAGTATAAGTTATGTATGACAAATATGCCACATGAAAATGTTACAATTGCTATAAGCACATGACACCGAAGCTAGATTGATCATGATGTTCGCCCCCAACAGAGTGTTTGCCAAATAACTCAAATTATGATATTAAATGAAATGCATCCGTTTGACCAGTTGGGACCACCAACCCAGATGGAGGAGTCACCCTCAATAGATCTACTACAAAAAAAGCGTCATTTAGTGGCACACACTTTCAGTGGCAAAAATATTATGTGTCACGATAGTCTGTTTTTAATGACACATTTTTTGTAACATTAAAAAAAGTATACGTTTTAGTGACAGTTGATGTGTTGTGCCATAATAACACCTACTTATTAGTGGCATGTATTTTCATATGTTATTATAAACTATCATAACTAGTGTCACACTATATGTTTTGTTGTTACATCCTACTTTTTAGTTTTTTAAATTTTTTGAATGTGCCACTATTGAAAATTAGAATTTTCGTTAGGCGGGCCGTTTTGAACATTTCCTCCTGTATTCCTTTTTCAATTGTCAACAATCCTTAATCATTCCCATTGTTGGGCCTTCCAAATTTAAACCGCTGCTGTAGAATCATCTCTTTTAAGTTCCAAAAAAAAGAATCATCTCTTTTAAAAACAATATTTTGACATCATCAATCGCGTCTCTCAATTATATCCTCTAAAGGTATTATATTCTTTTTATCTTGTTCCGGTAATCCGTTTAAAAAAAATTATTTTTTTTTGTGTAAACCATTTCAATATGTAATGGCTTGATTGTGATTCAATGAGTTTGGTTCAATAAAGATCAAAGAAAAACTAAAGATTAAATAAATCATTCTCAACCATTCATTTTTTCATCAAAATAATAAAATAAATTTTTACCTTTATTTTTAAAAACTAAATATCTCACAAACCATTGATCGTTAGACGAAACTAATCATACCATCACGACAACCATAAAATTACCTTTAATTTGATATCTCACATCATATACTTTCGACGATTTTTTTTCTGACTTTTTTGTAGGTTTAGGGTTTACGGTTAGGGTTTAGGTGTTTAGGGTTTAGGGGTTTGGCTTTTTTGGTTTAAGCTTTTTAGGGGTTAAGGGTTTAGGTTTCTTACGGTATAGGTTTTAGGTTTTTTGGTTTAGCGGTTAGGGTTTTATGGGTTTAGGGTTTTTAGGGGTTTAAGATTTTAGAGGTTTAGCGTTTTAGGGTTTAGGGGTTAGGGTTTTTATGGTTTAGGAGTTAGGGTTTTTTAGGGTTTAGGGTTTGTAGTTGAGGGATTGTGTTAAAACAAAAGAGTATTTTTAATATTTTCATTTATAGTGTAATATATCAAAACCCGCAAAAAACGATAAAAAATAAGTTCGTGGAAAGTATACAATATTGGATCTCTATAGAAAAATAATTTTATTCTTGTCGCAATGGTATAATTAGTTTTATCTAACTATTAACGGTTTGTGAGATATTTAATTTTTAAATATAAGGGTGAAAGTGAATTTAATTAATTTGGTCAAAATTAGATGGTTGAGATTGACCCATTTGATCTTTAATTTTTATGTGATCTTTATTTGTTAGGAATTATATTTGAGTTGATTATGATAAAATATGAAAGATGAAAGACTTATGAAGACTATTGAAGATAAAGGACTTATTTGTTAAAATAGTATTTATTATATAGTCCCTAGTAGTCAATTGTAACCCTAGACTCTCTCGTATATAAAGAGAGGCAGGGAATTAGGTTTAAGGGTGTCAAGATGTGAACACCAAAAGTGTGTGTGTGTGTGTAGGCGTTTAGGGGACGCCTAGGGTAATGGTTAGTAGAACAATAGTTAGTTCCTAGGCGTATGTTCATGTAAACGCCTAGGTTAGTGTTTAGTGGTAGAGATGATGACGAAGAACTTTGTTAATAATAACAAACTATGTTTTCTTATTCCGCTGTGCATTATAATCACTGTTATTATTATTCCCTAGAGCTCATAAACGATCTTATCAATTGGTATCAGAGCGGGGAGCTCTTGATATAGGGATTCACAAGGTTTCTTGGCGAAAAAGAAAAAAAAATCAAATCTACAAATTTTCGTAATGCTTCTGCAGCACTGTTTTCAAGAGAGCATAACTTTTTCTTGAACCGTTGGATCGAGCTAAAAGTTTTGCTGGTGCATCTCAGTATAATCATATAACTTTTCACCAGAGGGATTGTCAATTCATGCTCTCAATCAAAAGTTATAAGCTGTCGAAGTCAGCTGCAGAAACTGAAAAAATTTTCGTAAGGTTACTACAGCACTGTTTTGAAACGATCATAACTTTTTCGTTAACCGTTGGATCGTGATGAAATTTTAGGTGGATGTTCTCTATATACCAATCTAACTTTCCACTGGAGGGATCTTTAATTGGATGTCTGAGTCGAAAGATATAAGGCGTCGAAGTTGGCTGCTGAAGAGTTTTTGAAAGTCGATTTTTAAGGTTTTTATGATCTCAACTTCTTTGATTTTGTGCATACTTGTTCTAAATCTTTATGGAAGATGTTTATATGTTGTTTGGTGAGTATTATTCATGGATGGAAGCCAGTTTTGAGAAGGTATGAATTGGGTTTTAATTTATTTGTCAATGCTTATTGTCGACAGAAGCAGATTTGAAAAAGTTTTGAGGTGCGTTAATTCTGGTTTTATTCCTACACGTGAATGGTGATAATACTGTTTCGTTTACTGCTTTTGGGAACCACGATGGTAATTTTTTCAAGTGATCATGTGATGATGACGTCACATGAGCATGTTTATTTGATGGTTAGTATTTTTTATTCGTATAATGCTATTCAATATTTGCACATGGGACAAGTATTGGTTAATGAATTCATGGATGATGATGTCAAACAGTATGCTGTTTTATGATGTTGATCACACAGTAAACGAGTAATAATATATTTGGATGAGAGATGTCACTTTCATGATAGTATTAAACATTTATTGATTGGTTGTTATTCGATTTAATGCTGTGATCATGTGGGAGTACATGGTATATATGAAGGTTTATATTTTTTATTGATGGCGACAGTCAAAATTGATTGATGGGATTAATTAGGTTTGTACTCGTTAGTCACGTGGGTAAGAATTGGTTGATATTGGTTTTGACTAATCAATGGTCTACACATAATGAAACATATGTGAATTTTAATACTGGTCAAACGTATGTTGTACTGGTTGATCAGATGATGGGGCTATTTTTTTTTATCATGATCACATGGGTTTTCTCAAGTTCGAATATTAATTCTGGTGATTCTTGGTCGAAAGTACTGCTAGGACGAAAGTACTGCTTGGACGAAAGTACTGTTTGGACCAAAGTACTGCTACTTGGACGACGAAAGTACTGCTACTTGGACGAAAGTACTGCTTCAATATTCAGATTGTTTTGCAACAGATTTACAACAGTTTAGTAACAGAAAAGGTGTCACTAACAGATTTGGGAGGAAGGAGAATGCAACATAGTGACAGATTAGCGACAGTTTAGTGACAGAAAAAGTGTTGCTAATAGGCTTGTTTTGGAATTGAGGGGAAGTCATACATGGATTTAATTCTCAGCTTGATATGGAGTTTATTTTGATTACACACACACGAGATTGATTTAGTTTTCGGATTTGGTTATTAGTATACACACACATGAGATTGGTATTGATATGATTGGTAAAGTAGACATCATGTTCAGGGGAAGATTCTATAGACGCTTTTACATGGTTTCTACAGGTTACTCTTAGAACTATTCTTCATGTTACTACTACTTGGTTTCCAATGCGATTGTAGTCATCTTTATTAGTATTTTGGGTGGTACTATGTTCTTAATGGCTGGAACTACAACGTATTTGTGATCATAGTGGTTAGTTATTCGACAAGTTCTTTTGGTTATTTACATGCATCATTCGAGGGGAAGATTTTTACTACTACTTGTTGGTATTTATACTCCTGGTTCAAATTTCTATTGCCTTAATTTCATTTTTAGTTGCGGAAAACTTCATGGCGGGTATCTTGAGGCATTAGAAGGATGGATTACTCGTATGATATTGGTTCGTGGTGGTTGGAATCAAAGTTGCTTCTACTTAGCGTCTCCTAGTGGATTATGACAAAAAGGGGAAGAAGGCATTACATAGAAGATTTGCAACTTGAAGATCCTTGGTGATATTGCATGTTTAAGGGGAAGTTTGCTTATCTTTCATGACATATTAACTTCAGGGGAAGTTCGTGCTTATTTGGTTTTGTCATTATCAACTAGGGGAAGATTGTTAGGAATTATATTTGAGTTGATTGTGACAAAATATGAAAGATGAAAGACTTATGAAGACTATTGAAGACAAGGGACTTATTTGTTAAAATAGTATTTATTATATAGTCTCTAGTAGTCAATTGTAACCCTAGACTCTCTAGTATATAAAGAGATGCAGGGAATTAGGTTTAAGGGTGTCAAGATGTGAACACCAAAAGTGTGTGTGTGTAGGCGTTTAGGGGACGCCTAGGGTAATGGTTAGTAGAATAATAGTTAGTTCCTAGGCGTATGTTCATGTAAACGCCTAGGTTAGTGTTTAGTGGTAGAGATGATGACGAAGAACTTTGTTAATAATAACAAACTATGTTTTCTTATTCCGCTGTGCATTATAATCACTGTTATTATTATTCCCTAGAGCTCATAAACGATCTTATCATTATTGATCTCACCCCTTGATTCAATTATGTTTTGGAAGTTTCTTATAGACTCAAATAAATAGATGTACCATGTTTTTTTGTCTTAGACTATGTTTGGCGCGGAGCTTTTTAAAGTTTTTTGGGGAAATGAGCGGTGAGCAATGAACTTTTTGCTTTTTATTGTTCGTTTGGTAAATGAGCGATGAGCTTTGCTAATTGTTAAAAATACTCATTTTTCCAATGCTTCTTTAAGAAGCTATAAGACTTATCATGAATTTATTTACTTATGCATTTGTGTACTTATCTTGACCACTAATGTTTTGAGCAGGCACTTTTTCAATTCCATTAAATTGGTAATATTCATATACTCTCCAAAGGTACTTTGGTGCTTTTAGAGCTTTTGAAGCCTTAAAACACACTTCTAATTAGTTCTGGTCCATTGACAACATATTTTACATAAGATTGAAAGTTTATCCATGTGTCTTATAGACGTAATGAGGTTAAACTCACTATGTAGCAAATTTATTATGTTTTGTTAACTCAAGTCTTTTTTGTTCTTGTAGAGATAAAAAGTTGACTATCTAAACAACTTAATGTCGAGATATACATGTCACTATGGATTGGCTATCTAAACAATGATGAACCTATTTGAACATAAACCATAAGTTTTTCTTTCCCTTTAAGTCTTTGGTGTTCGCAGTTGTGTGTAATTGTGTATACAGGTTATCACTTTTTCGGAAACAATATCATTAAATGGAACAAGTGTAGTATGGTATTGCGTTAAAGGTATGTTTTTACTAATGTTTTGACAATAATAATTTAAATCAAGGTCAAGACAGAGTTAGTCCTAAATTTTTGTAAGTTGATATTTGTGTTAAGGTCCTTCTCTTGATGGCAGAACATAGGAAACCAATTGGTACTATTAGTGAGGCTCAGATGTTACAAACTCAACTAAGATGATATATGTGTTACAGATGTGACATATGCAGTGCCTCATTATCTTATGTCTAATAAGTGCATTGTTTTGTTTATTTTGTTTGCAGATGTGCCGGAAATATGTATGAGGACACTTGTATCCTTTGACAAGCTGTCGTTATTTAATGTAGTTGTAGGTTTATTTATGTAATTAATTGTTGAATATTTAGAGTTGTTTTTATTAGTTTTGTCGGTATTCCTTTCGTGTATATCAGAGAATGTTGTTGAACAATTCTAATGAAATGTAATAAAATTATTGTATCTAGTTTCTATGGTTGAAAGTAATTTGCTTAATAATCAAATTTTTCTGGAAATACAAAATTGGTATGGTGTCACAGATCAATTTTCGACATCTATTTGTGACACACAATATTTGCCGCTAAAACTGGCTTGTTGTTTGGAATTACATGTATCTAGTGGCATAAAGTATGTGCCACAAACTCCTATGACTATTCAGTGACAAATATATAAGTGCCACTAAAGCCCAAAATGTTTGCAGCAACACATTAAAAAAGTGCCACTAAATTCCTATAGTGGCAACGCACTTAGTGACACTTATACATTGTGCCAGTGTTTCCTGCATAGACCTTTGGTGGCACTTATTTTACCTTTAGTGGCAGTTTTTGTGTGCCACTAAATGACATTTTTTTGGTAGTGTGATCACTCACCCTCGCTTCTTCCGGAATTAACGGTTCATGATTATGAAATGGGGACATTCAATTGGAAATGAGGTAACTTAAGCAATGTAATGAATTTGAATATACTTGAGCTCGTAATAAAATGATGTGCAATGTATTCTCCCCCGTAGGTTTGAAATGAAGTATAAACTTGAATAAAACGGGGCTATGAAAACTCACCTGATACAATGATTATGATGATATAGTGGCAATACTGAAATGAGGTGCAATCTCTAACTGCAACCTATTATGAATGATATGATCTAATATAAGTCATGAAATAATGTTGTGCATGCAAACTCATATGATATCCATACCACTTGTGCATTTGAAAATAAACTTTATCGTCGAAATATATGTTTATGACATCTCGTCATGTTATAAAATACTTTACAAGTACTTACGTTGAAATGATATCCTACGATAGTCATTTAGTGATTTATCAAGAAATTATAGTTTTTCGTCGCAAAATAATGTACTTTGATAATTCGTGAAAGTGGCTAAGTGGCCTCGAAAAGCTAGTCGTAAAATAGTGAATATCGAGTGTTAGAAAACAAACTCAATGGTTTTGGAAAGCTTGTAGCAATATCTAAAAGTCGTAACACTGAACTTTTATCTATACGAGTCTCGATCCTAGATAAAAATGATGGTGAAGTGAGGTAGTCGGGCTAAAAATGCAGTTTCTGGGCAGTTTTCGGGAAAGTTTGAGAGGTCATAAGTTACGCGTTATAAATCCGTTTTGACGAATTTGGACATTTTGGAAAATAGGCCAGGTGAACTAACTTTTACTTAGAGATACTATTTTACCAAAACCAACTCGATCATTGAGAAAAACGGCTCCAAACATGGGTACCCGAAAAGACAGTTTCAACACTTAGAAATATTTTCAATAAAAGCTGATGGATTTTTGTTGTGAACGTCGGTTTTCAAATACGTATATCTCTAGCGTTATAGGTCCGTTTTCTACGTTCTATATATCCTAGGAATTGTAATAGTATGTACTAATATATTTTTGATAAGTCGACTCATTTAGATAAGGTTTAAAACTCATTTTTGCCCCTTAAATAACCCTTGACAGCATGTATATTTTCAGAAAAATAGTTTTCGTCGTTAAACTTGAAACTAGCGTAACTTCTTCGTTATAAACCCGTTCAAGAGGCCACGGTTTTGTTTTTAAATCTATTTTCTGAAAATATAAACCAAAATATCCCCTGACCCTCTGATGTTTCCAGATTTCACAAAATTGGACAGCCTGTATATATATTTCGTCGAAAACGATTTCTCTTGTTTGAAACTTGTTCTAAAACATTTCAATCAACACCAAAGCTATTCTAAACCTACCATACACCTTTTTAGGGTGTCATAGGTTCCTAAACTTCACCAAAAATGATAAGGTTCATAGGAATATTACTAGGAAAATTAAAACTCACTATAAGTAGAAAAACATGTGAAAAGTGGTATGAATCCTAGTATATTTGCATGTTTTTCTAATAGATTCATAAAAATAGATCAAGTAAATATTTAAAAGAGTAGGAAAATTATTAATAACTTACTTGAGTGATGAAGAGGTTTTTGGAACTAGAAACTTAATTAATCTTTAGGTTTTTATTTCAAAATCTTGAAATAGATTACTAATGAACTTGTTTAACACTTGGATCTTGAAAAAAATATTATGTTTCTTGTTCTTGTTCTTCTTGGCCGATCACCACAAGGGGAGGGAGAGTTTCATTTTTATTTTTCACCTTTGAATGTGTGTGTTGTATGTGTTTGGATTAATATCTAACTTGTATATTGTAAATATGTAGTAAAAATGAGATGGTGTTCATTTTAGAAGTAAATATCAATTTGGTAACTTGTGATGACTAGGGGGGGCGGCAAGGGTAAATGGGTGAAGTATTTTGGGTACTTTTGTTGAGTAAATGCATTTTAAGGTTAAGTTTAATGTATATTTTGTACATTTAATTAATTATTTAGTGTAGCGTTAGCTAGAAATCGATTTTAGCGAAACAAAATAAAATATATTGAAGTCATAAAAATTATAAAAATGCATTTCTCGCAAGTATCGAGTGAATAAATATTTATCGAATTGAATTTACGAAAACCGTCGTAAATATATATATATATATATATATATATATATATATATATATATATATATATATATAATAATATATATATACAAAATAATTTCAAAACATCAGGTAAACTAATAATATAATTTTTATAGTCTTAAAATGAGTATAAAATTATATCAGGACAATTTTCGGAAGTGTCAGATCAATTATTCAAAATAAATGATCGTGCGATAGCGTTTATTTAATAAATAAATACACATTATTGAAATATGCAAACCCATGCATAAACTTATATGAAAATGATGTTACTGATGATATGTAGACTAAATCTAGTCTATATGAAGTGTTCTCAATGATGTTCCATGAATACGCAGCTTAACCCTCCAGGTTACGCTTATTTGATACTCGTAAACCTAGTTTACGAAAATGATGAATAGTAAATCATGAATAGTGATTTTTCTCCGAGAATGAATAGTGTTTCGTGAATAGTAAAATTTTGAAATAACCTTTCAAAGTCTCAAACCGACTTCAAAAATGATGAATAGTAATCAGTGAATAGTAATTTCCCGAGATAAATAGTGAAATTTTCAAATTTTGTAAAATGACCTGAAATTACGAGTTGTCACAATATCACTTGGATGTTCTGGCAATACCACGAGGATAATGCGTAGGACTCTTAAGATATATTACCACTTTCCACATTGTGTGAAACAGTGAGTCTTCATAGATTGTGTCGTAATGAGATTTATTGATGATCTCTTGGCTCTTGACTCAATAATGCACTTTTGGTTTCTTATGCCGGAGAATAGGGAGAGGGTCTCCTTCTTCAATATCAACCATCTCTAAGAGAAAGTCGATAGATTATGTATGTTCCCCGTGAGAATGAAACAAGTCCTTTTAAGAGGAACTTGAGTAGCTTGGGAAGTTGTAGTGCAGTGCGTCACTGGGTCCATGACATCTTGTCTTCAATACCGGTGTTACCTTGGTAACCACCAGTGGCATATGTATTGAACCCGGTTTCTGCCCTAAGGTTGAAATAATGGAGGGCTATTTGTTTTCACCCTTTTCTCATTCATTTCTTTTTCATTCTTTAACCTCTTGATTGCTTACGAGATTTCATAACTAGAACCTTGTTGGGTTTATCCCGTTCTAGCTCTATCTCGATCGCACTCTTCCCATTTCTCACTTTTCTCCTTTTTTCATCATTCCTAAGGACTTCTACACTATCTAGTGGATTGTCCCTGGGTAGATCCCTCAGGCTCTGGCGGGATCGTGGGAACGAATACCTAACCTAACCATCCTTATATCTCCATGCATAAAGTAAATTTGGTCGGTCTTTTGGTATTGTTTTTCTGCCATTGAAACCAATTGAAAACCATTTGAAAATCAATCGAGGTATTTGTGATATAAAATCAAAACGTTTTGTACCTTAATTGTTTTTTATATTTTAGAAAGAGCTCCCCCTCAACATGTGCTTCAAATGTTTGAAATTGTTTTCGTCCATGGAGGTAAGAGGACTTAGAAATATTGGATCTGTTGGAATCACTCCTAAACCTTATTCAAGTGTCAGTTACTCATATGTAATAGTTAGCTTATTATGGCCTTTATGTTTGTTTTTAGCCTTAAGCTTATGTAGAAGGCCCATGAGCTTAGACCCAAGCCCATAGGAGAAAGGAAGGGACTAGGAGTGTTGCCCTAGCTTCCCTCCTATAAATACTATGTAATAACCCTCACTTGAGGGTTGGTTGTTCAATTTATTTCCTTTCACATACATCTACGCATAACCGGTCATTGTATTTCATGTGTGTGTGTTTAGTTTATTGTTCAATCGCCTCTCTATCTTTCTTGTAAGCTTGTGTTGTAAATCTAGTGACCTAACAGTGGTATCAGAGCCAAATAGTTGGGTTAACACGTTTGTTTTTGAAGTGTTTTTGTTTCGGTCTTACGCGTAAAAGTTACGAGAGCTTTGGCTCGCTTAAAAACTCGATTTTTTCACTTTTCAATCCAAGATTCTTGTACTTTCAACGTTTTAAGGTGTTAAAATACGTGTTTTGGCAAAAAGTTTCAAACTTTATGCGTGGATCGTGTTTTTTAAACTAGTTTTTATACGAGGGTTTCATCCTACGCGTAACAGTTTTAAGAGCTTTGGATCATCAAGTTTCACACTTTTGTGTCTTTTGGTGTTATTGAAGCTATTTCATCACACAAAAACTGGTTTAGAAACATCTTTGGGCATTATCACTTTTACGAGTAATCCTACGCGTAGCAAAACCCTAAAACTACGCGTAAGGTTATCCTTGGTTTGATCTTCGTTTTCGTGGTTTACTCCGTGTTTTCTTGCTTGGATAAGCCTGAAAATACGTCGTCTTTGGATATCTTTTGCCTTTGTGAAGTGTAAAAGATCACTTGGGATAAAACCCTAAAATTACGCATAAGCATAAAGCCTACGCGTAGAAATCCTACGCATAAGATTCATCTTACGCCTAAGCCTAGTCTTATGCCTAAGATAATCCTACGCCTAACTTTCTACGCCTAACTTTGTGTCTACGCATAACTTTAGCGTTTTTTCCCTACTTACGCGTAAGCTAAATCTACGCGTAACTCTTGATTGTTAGGCGTAACTTTGGTGTTTTTACGCATAAGTGCTACTTGGCTATTGTGATTTCTACGCCTAAGGATACTTCATCAACAAAGGTTCATTCGACTACAAAGATCCATTTTACCAACACAAGTTTATCAACATGTCACAACCACCATACTCTAACTATTTCCCTTACACTTATCCTCAACGTCAACAACAATTAAGTCCACAACATCAACAATGGAATCAAAAACAAGCAATTTATCAACAACAATTTAATCAACAACATACTCCACAACTTGGCGCAATTCCACAACCTCAAATGGTTCAACCACCACCAAGTCTTCAAGTTCAACCCTACACAAATGAATTCAATCAACATCCATCAAGGAACACTATGAAGGAACCCACTTGGTTTGCAAAGATGTGTGAAGCTTTAAGTAGCCAACAATCAATTCATGAGGGTGGATCACTTGATAGACCTCCAATGCTCACTCCAGGAAACTACGATCAATGGGTGATAAGGTTCTTTAGGTTTTGTGATCTAAGAAGCCACATGGAAAGTTCTTAAAGAAGGTTATCTTGGAAGGTCCATTTGAGATGCCTACTTGTCATTGTACCGCCGATCCTAATGCTATTCCACCAAGAGATGAACAAGCGAACATTGCTCTTGTTGCGGACTTGAATCCTCAAGAACTTCTACACTATGAAGCTGATGAACTTGCAATGCAATACATCCTCTTAGGATTACCTAACCCAATTCTTTGAAGTGTTGATGCTCAAAAGACTGCAAAGGAAATGTGGGATAATATTCATCTTCTTATGGAAGGATCGTACTCAATCGAGGATTTGGAATCCAAAATTTACTTGGCTTATGAACACTTCATGATTGAACACGGAGAGACACTAGAGTCTTATCATCATCGTTTTTCGGACATCATCAATGATTTGGATAAACACAACATCATCATGCCAAGAATCGCAGTGAATACTAAGTTCTGAGTAGTCTTGGTCCTGAATGGGAGAAGTATGTCATTTTTCTCCGTCCAGCGAAGAATTTGCATCATTCTACATATGGATTGTTGTACGATTACTTGAAGCCTCATGAAAAGGAAGTTGATAGGGAAAGGATTCTCCGTGCTCAAATTGCTCCATCGACACATCCGGAAAATCAACAACTTGCCTTATATGCTCAAAGCAGTTATTCTCCTCAACCAGCAACTCAACCAACTGCTACAATCACACCACATGATCCTTCACGGCCTCAATCTCAACAAACTCAATTGGTTCCATACAACAACAACAATGCTCAAGCCCTTGTCGATTGAAGCTAATGAGGAATCCGATCCGTTTGAAGCATTGCAACAAGGATTTGCTATGATTGCTAATGCCTTTAGCCGTTATACCAACAAATCCAACAACCGTATTAGTTCCTCATCTAATACAAGGAATCAAGCTGTTGTGAACAATGGGCGAGTTGAAGTTCAGAATCGTGGTTATGGTCATCGGATGGGCGGTGGTCAAGGGTTTAATCTTTGTGGGTAGGAATAACAATCGAGCTCCAGTGGTGGAGCAGGGAAATGCTCAGAATGGGTTGAATGGTCTTCGATGCTACAAGCTGCAATGAGAAGGACACTGGCTAATGCATGCCCAAAGCCAAGGACTAGGAGGCGTGCTTATTTCAAAGAGGCTCTTCTTTTGCCTCTTAAGGATGAAGCTGGTGGAACTCTCACGGACAAAAACGAGCTTTATGGCAAATCGACTCGGATGATGATATGGAGGACTTGCGGGCCAATGCATTTATTATGTTGATGGCTAATATGCATGAGTTACACATGAGTGACACAGGCCCGGTGTATGACACTGATGGCTTGTCTCGGTAACCGAACAAACCATATTTATCTCGATCTCATATCTCCGCCAACATCCGAATCCGGCAAGGCTCGGAATGTTCAAAATGCGATCCACATCTCATTCGGACGATTTTCAACTAGACCCGTAGTTATATTTGGCGATCAAGATGACCAAAGCGGTTTCCCTTGATAATCAAATTGACTCCGTGGTTATACTTGAGGATCTCAGTAATGATCATGTTGAGACTCACGTTGAACGCCGAACTTTTGCCTCATCCAGATTTTGCTCGTTTAATACAAGACCAACAGACCATAGTGGAAAAATGTCATGCCATTAATCGGGACTTGAAATGCAAAAATGCACTGTTAACCAAGGATTTTGAATGTTTACAAAAGCAACTCAACTTTTTCAAAACTCAAGAAAAACGTGAAAGCGGTTTTGAAGCGACCTTTGCCAAATCTTATCAAAACAAAAATATTTAGAAAGACATATCGTGATCTAGCCGAAGAATGCTTTGTTATGCGAAATAGAACAACTGAAACATGAACATAAAAAGCAAATTCGCGCTCTCACCTTGGAAAATCAAAAAGCTAAAGTGAGTTGTTAACTTGTCAAAAACAGTTCTCTGCATACAAAAAGCATTCAACGAAGCGAATAGATGATCATCTTGAAGAAATCATCGGCTTGCAAAACAAACTTAAAGAGTTTAAAACTGTTGTTTACAAACATGGCGAGTCGGTCACAACCATTGAAAAGTTTACTTTAAAACCCAATACAAATGGATATGGACGAATCTTGCGATTACAAACCTAAGCTTTCAACCAAAGCATTCAAACCAAATCCTGAAGTTTCGGTCGAGAATATAAAATTGATAATTACATTTATGAGTGTTGTTGAATATCATCGTCAAGAGGAATTAGATGCCGAAGACGAGAGTCGATCAAAATTAGAAAAAGTTGTTTACAACAAACCTTTTAACTATTCAAAAGCGGTCACTTTCGTCACACCAGCGGATTCTTCTAACACACCAAGGGTAATCATCAAAACACCCGAGTCTTCTAATGTTAATCCCCAACCAGATTATGCACAAATTTATGGTCCTTTACCTTCCATCGGTGAAGTAAACTCAAAACCTGAAAATCGCAAAATTCTTCGATATTTTGACATTTTCATGGCTGACCTCAAAACTTTACAACATGAGATAGAATATCATTCCGAAATCAAAGTTCAACACTTTCAATCGCCTCTAGCGCGAGAACAAAGAGACATTTTTCGGAAAAATCTTTTACCAAATGTTAAAAATTTGAAAAGTTGTGCATTGTCTTGGGAAAGGGACTTTCATAAGGAACTTGGAATGATGAAGGTCGTTTTAGAAAAGCGAAAACATCTATTTCTAACACTAAGCGTAAAAGAAACTTTTGAAAAAGATGTTGATCGACTCTTGGAAGATGTCATCTGTGTTGATGTCCATAATGTTGTGTTATTGAATTCTTTGTCATACGCATTTGATTATATCTCTGCGATCTTGTTGATTACGTGGTAAATGTTGAGAACACGATAATGTGCTTGGTCGAGTCCTTAAAAGTTGAAAACAAGCGATTGTCAAACGAACTTTCAAATGCAATACGTCGTCTTAATTGGTGTCAAAAGATATTCACGATCAACAACTTGCTTTTCAACACAAAATCGCCCGATTCGTGCAAAATCTTCGATCCTAAAATTGAGCAACTGGATGATCAAAGCGTGTCTTTTAAGTGTCAAATCTCAAAATATGAACAAGAACTTGTAAAAGTTAAAAGGAATATGGTGTCATATTTGATTTACTCAAAAGACTCGTGATGAAGCATCAAATGAACTTGATCATTATCTTGCACACATTAAAGAAGTTATGCATTTTCTTTGGAAATGTTGGTCTAAAATCAAGATCGATTCACACTATCTTCAAGTTAAGAGAAATGTTAGGAAAGTATGAACAACTTCCGCCAACCAACTTTAAGAGAATAGCACGGTAACACTTAGTAATCATGAACCTAGAATCACTGCTGCCAAATCACAAGTTGCTAGCGTGCCTCCTTTCTTGAAAGCAGGAATAGTTGCGTCTTTTCCAAACGTCCGCACTTCACGGCCTAGGAGCACTACATCGAAGAATAGGAAGTTGCGACCTAAGAAAAGATCAATAAGGAATGCTAAAGTAGAAGAACACCCTAGGACTATGAATAAGACTCACGTTGACTCCAATATAGATATTGCATCGGCAAATGTAATAGAAATAGTGATGTAACGAATGCTAAACCGTTAAGTACTTTTGATATTGATCGATGCACCTTGTGTTATTTGTCGTAAAAGTATGAATTCCGATTGTCATGATAAATGTGTTGCTAAAGCTATCATCTCTCGTTTAAGGAATCCTAAGAACCGGAATACCTCTAGGCCCACTAATCTTTCTAAGATTGTGCTTGGTAGACCGCCCTCTTTAGATTCTAAGAAACGCTTTCTTTGTCCCTGTAGCTCCAGTTTCACCTCCTAGGAATGTAGTACCACCTAGTGCATTCACTAAGACTAAAGCAAATACTAGTTGGAGATGGCCGAAATGGATATATAACACACTAGGATTTAAGTGGATACCTAAAGCTATTGATGTGTGTATATCTACTAAAGCTGCTATGGAACCCTCTAACATTTCGGGTTCCACATCTACTTCTATTCCATCGATGCGTGTGTAATGCGGTGATACGATCATTCTGGATTGTTGATAGCGGATGTTCCCGACACATGACGGCAACCTTAAAGCTGTTATCAAACTTTATTGCAAAGTTCATTGGCACTGTCAGATTCGGGAATGATCACTTCGCGGCTATCATGGGCTACGGAGACTATATCAATGGGAACATCGAAATTAGCGGGGTTTATTATGTGGAAGGCCTCGGTCACAATCTGTTTTGATAGGCGATTCGTGATGGAGATTTGGAGGTTGCTTTCGGGGAGAAAACTTGTTTCATTAAGTGATCTACAAGGAAAGCGACCTTATGTGCGGCTCGCGTAATTCAAGTCTTTACACTATCTCTATGCAAGACATGGTTGCTTCTTCTCCCATCTACTTACTTTCAAAGGCAACATCAACAAAATCTCGGCTATGGCACCGTCGTCTCTCACATCTAAACTTTCAAACCATCACCAACCTTGCTCGACACAAACTAGTTGAAGGACTCCCACGGTTTTGGTATTCTAAAGATCACCTTTGCTCGGCTTGTGAACAAGGCAAAAGCACTCGTGCTCATTTTCCTTCAAAGGTGGAACACGACTCTCAACATGTGCTTCATCTTCTTCACATGGATTTGTGTGGCCCGATGCGCGTGCAAACGATCAATGGCAAGCGCTACATCTTAGTAATTGTTGATGACTATTCACGCTGGACTTGGGTCTACTTTCTTTGAAGCAAAGATCAAGCTCCACAGATGATCATCACCTTTCTCACGAAAATACAAGTTCAGCTCCGAAACACCGTTCGACTAATCGAGCAGATAGAGGCTTCTGAATTTGTTAATCAAACTCTTTGTGAATTTTATGAGAAAGTGGGAATTGACATCGGACATCTATTGCACGCATACACGAGAACAAAGCGGAGTTGTTGAAAGCGAAACCGAGCGTTAGTGGAAGCTGCAAGAACAATGTTAATTAATGCTAAACTTCCAGATTACTTATGGGCGAATCTGTATCTGCATGCTATACTCAAAACCGTTCTATGATCACAAACGCCACAACAAAACACCTTTTGAGCTTGTCCACAACAGAAAACCGAATCTCAAACACTTTCATGTATTTGGATCTCTTTGCTATCCGAATAATGATCGTGATGACTTTGGAAAGCTCAAAGCAAAAGCTGACATTGGAGTCTTTATCGGATCTTGTGATAATTCAAAAGGTTTCGAATCGGAATCGTCGTACAAAGCGGTGATGGAAGCGATTCATGCTCATTTTGATGAACTTACGAAAATGGCTTCGAGTATAACTGACTTGGAACCGGACACAACCGCTTAAACTTCCCCAAACCCCATCATCGGTGAACAAAGCCCCGACTTACTCATCAACAAATGGAAAGGTTATTTGCTCCATTTGTTCGTGGCGATATTGATGAGCGTGCTCGGTGTATCCCATTTGTTTGCTCAACGATAATACTCTTATACGATACACCTCCTACAACAACTACGGTTGAAGAAGCACCACCGGTTGACTCCAACACAACAGTTGAACAAACCGCTTCCAACAATGATGAACCGTGATGATGTTCGAATGAAGTACCCCACTGCGATTTTGATCCAAATGCGTTCTTTAACCCGTTTGCTAATGAGCTGTTGCACCGGATGTCGAGAATCTTCAACAAACCATTTGAATCCTCAGAATCGCACAATGTATACCAACATCAACCCTCCACACATAGATGGACGAAAGACCATCCTCTGGAAAACATTATTGGCAACCCGAATCAACCCGTCGTTACAAGACAACGTCTTCACACGAGCGGTGAACATTGCATTTATGCACTCACCGTCTGCCAATCGAACCTAAAACATCAAAGACGCAATGACAAAAGACAACTGGATTGAATCCATGCAAGAAGAACTCAACCAATTCAAGCGTCTTGAAGTATGGGAACTGGTTGAAAGACCAACGAGGGTACGTCATTGGTCTCAAATGGATTTGGAAAAACAAATTGGATCTTTGAAGGAAGCGTTATCGAAATAAGTCACGTCGGTGGCTAAGGGTTATCGTCGGGAAGAGGAATAGACTTTGAAGAATCTTTTGCTCGGTTGCTTGTCTTGAGGCTGTTCGGATATTTCTCGCGTTCGCGGCTCATATGAATATGACGGTAAATCAGATGGATGTCAAAACTGCGTTTCTCAATGGACAACTTAAAGCGGTTTATGTCGACCAACCGGATGGATTCGTTGATCCCGAGTTTCGAATCCGTCTACAAAGCGAACAAAGCTCGTATGGTCTCAAACAAGCTCCTCGGGCATGGTACGATAAGCTATCATCCTTCCTCATTGCTAATAATTTCACCAAAGGGTTGGTTGACCCAACTCTTTTTATACAATATCACGGGGCACATATCTTAATTGTTCAAATTTACGTGGATGACATCATTTTGGGTCTACACATAAAAAGTTTTCAATCGCTTTTGCAAAACTAATGAAGAAAAATTTTGAAATGTCCATGATGGGTGAACTCACGTTCTTTCTCGGTCTGCAAGTTCATCAATCACCCGTGGTATTTTCTTGAGTCAGTCCAAATATGCCCTTGAATTGTTAAACAAATTTGGAATGAAAACCTGTGACACCTATGCCACACCAATGGTTCATACCAAGAAGCTAGGACGTGATTTACATGGGAAATTGGTGGACCCTACAAAATACCGTAGTATTATTGGGTTTCTCATGTATCTAACAGACTAGCGGACGATATTGTCTTTGCTCTCGTTATCGTCGCGACCAAGCTGAAACCCACCTCTCTAAGGCTAAAAGAATCCTCTGATACATCAAGAGAACCATTAACTTGGGGATCACGGTATCCAGAAGGATTACGGTTTTGAACTAATCGCTTTTGGGGGCCGACCACGTAGGATGCTTAGACTCACGGAAAAGTACTTGGGAGCTTTACAATTTCTTGGTGATAAATTGGTATCATGGCAATCGAAGAAACAGGATTGTACATCGATGTCCTCAACCGAAGCGAATATGTAGCCATGTCGGCGTGTTGTGCTCAAGTCATTTGGATGAGAACACAACTCAAAGACTATGGTTACGTATTTGACAGAATCCCGATGTCTTGCGACAATCGGAGTGCCATTGCGATCTCGTGCAACTCAGTTCGGCACTCGAAATCAAAGCACATCGATCTTCGATATCATTTCATCAAGGATCACGTGGAGCAGTGCTTGTTGAATTATATTTTGTGGGTACAGAATACCAATTGGCAGATCTTCTCACCAAAGCCTTGCCTCCGCTAGGTTTAATGAGTTGGTCCACCGGATTGGTATGAGGTGTTTGACTCAAGAGGAATTAGATGACCTCCTAAAAGCATCTTAAACACATCAAACACCAAAATCTCTTTTGTAAATAATCTTTCAAAAAAAAACATACAAAAGTATAAAATCTGATAAAACAACAAAAATATTCTTCTATCTATTTTCTTTCAACATTGCAAGTACATTTCTTCCGTCAACACTATAATCTTTCAAAATTCAGTATTTTTTCGATCTAGTGTTGAGGGGGAGAAAATAAATTCTTAACTGTTTCAAAAACATCCGTGTACTTGCATGTTACTCTACTCTGGTTGTTTCTTGTATCAATGGTGGTAAACTTTTCTGGTTAAACCGACACTCCTCGGACTAAAATTTATAACCTTTCATTATTTTCTTAAGTCGAGGGGGAGTGTCGTCAAAGTTTCTTTCTTAAAATCTTCGTTTGGTAACCAATATGGAAGTTAAATGGCTTGTGCACACATTACAGTGTACAACCCGTACTTGTAAATAAAGGACCCTATGGTACGCTTCAGTGCCACAATCCTTATTAAATGAGCGAAAGCTTCTTACTTTTGAGTAAAACCTATCAAACCTTTCATTTTTCAAAGTTTTGCTCAAAAGAACAAGTACTTCCCCTTATGATTTTCAAAACCTCAACCGTTTATATCACTTGTTGAGGGGGAGTACTTGAATTAAAACTTTGTTCAAAAATTGTTCACAGTGGTCATTCTTCCGCAACACTCGAAATGGTCATATTTATTCTCAACTTTTGAAAAATAACATCACATATGCCATTTTTTAGGGGGAGAAAATACGTGATAAGAAATATGTTGTGTAAATGCAAATGAATCTTTGTGCTATAGACTTAACCCATGTATTGACGAGATCTTAAGCTGTTAGTAACTTCGAAAAGACTTGTGCAGGACGGGTAATAATTTCAAGCTAGTTCGCTAGTGATGTAAACGTATCTCGCAAAGGACTTGTTCGAGTAGAATGTACCATTCGAGAAACTCTTGGTAGACATGAACTCTGACGGGTTTGACAACCTTTCAAGGATTGTCTACACCTTCAAGGTAGTTATTAGAGCTAATTGTCACCTAAAAGCTGACAATGCAACTCTTTAACTATGCCACGTAACCGTGTCTCGCCGGGGAATGTCTATCTTGAGTTGATCAATTCAAAATGTGCGCGCTCTTTCCTCACTCTGCATTTTAACCGTTAAAACTCTTAAGCACATGTGGAGGGGGAGTATTTATGCAAAATCTTATCTCAACAAGTGGTACTAAAATGTTTTTCATTCACAAACACTTTGAGAGATTTTTCACAAAGTGGTTTTAATGGCAACATAGGTTAGTCATGAAGTTATAAGGTGACTAAGGTTAGGAAGAACTGTCCTATGATCCGCCGGGAGGGATCTACCCCAGGACACCACAAATAGTTAGTATTTAGAAGTCCTTAGGTATGATTGTAAAAAGGAGAAAATGAGAATCGGAGAAAGAATGAGTTGAAGAATTAAAAAGAAATGCAAAGAAAAGGGTGAAAAGAAATAGCCCTCCAGATTATTCAACTTAGGGCAGACATTGGGTTCAATTCATATGCTCTTGGTTGTCACTAGATGACACCGGTATTGAAGATTAAAAGTCGTCATGGACCCAAGGACGCATGCACTAAACCTTCTTAGCCACTCAAGTTTCTCTCAACAGAAGCTTGTTTCATTCTCCTGCGGGGAACCCTACGTAAACTATCGGCTTTCTCTTAGAGATTCTTTGGTATTGCAGAAGGAGACCCTCTCCCTAGTCTCCGCTCGGGAAAACCAAAACGCACTATTGAGTCTAGAGCCACGAGATTCATCAAAAGATCTCTTAGGTACACTTCACATTTCATCACTTGATATTCAACAATAAGAATTTCAGTGGTACATTATCGAGTCCTTCACACATCTTAGCAATCTGTCGAGAACATTTATGAGAGGTTCACATTTGTGATCCTCGGTGATTGAATGGAAACTCCTGTCAGGGTCAACATCAAACACGACGGTCGCCGGCAACTCCCCGTGGATTGCGCTTAGTGGTCTCAAACGGTCTACAGTCGTGAGGTGATGCTTCGGTGTACCTCGGCGACTCATCTGAATCGTAGGTGTACTTATGTACATCGTGTTATCTCACTTGTGGGACTCCGATTCAGGAACGGCCTTTGTAAGAATTAGAGTTGTGTTTTCACACTATTTTGTTAACACTCTCGAAGTTCAAACTTGTAAGTGCAGGAATCCGCTTATTACTAACCGTTTAAATGTTTTCTTCTTATGGAAGCTTCGGAGCGGAATGATCGTGCAGATTCTTCTCATGCTCACGCCAACATCATCACTAATGGAAGTTCTATCCAAAAAAAGCAACACAACGGTCGAATGACTCTTTGTCAAATCAAAGAATCTACAAAGTTAAAGACTTAAAGAACTTCATCGATCTTGAATTCAAAGCGTCAAAAGAGCGTGTGAGCATGTTGAAGAATGGACGTGGAGACAACATGTAGCGTGAAGCGGGGCACTGAGGCTTCGTCACGGAACAACAACATACTATCACTTTCATCACGAAGAACAATGATCAAAGAACAAAGTTAAAGATGACGTCAAAGCATAACTGTTCAAAGAAAACTATCTCGCTACACTCGGGAGATGGTTCAAATCAAGGCAATTCTTCTCACAAGAAAGAAGAATGTCGAGGAAGACGCGTCAAAGCTACTATTACATCAACGCCTTCACCGTTTTTCATCACCAACACTTGAGTGTTTGTTACTCATATGTAATAACACTTGAGGGGGAGATTGTTGGAATCACTCCTAAACCTTATTCAAGTGTCAGTTACTCATATGTAATAGTTAGCTTATTATGGCATTTATGTTTGTTTTTAGCCTTAAGTTTATGTAGAAGGCCCATGAGCTTAGGCTCAAGCCCATAGGAGAAAGGAAGGGACTAGGAGTGTTGCCCTAGCTTCCCTCCTATAAATACTATGTAATAACCCTCACTTGAGGGTTGGTTGTTCAATTTATTTCCTTTCACATACATCTACGCATAATCGGTCATTGTATTTCGTGTGTGTGTGTTTGGTTTATTGTTCAATCGCCTCTCTATCTTTCTTGTAAGCTTGTGTTGTAAATCTAGTGACCTAACAGGATCAAGAATGAAGAATTCAATTCTTTGATCAACATTTTCTAAAATTATCGACATCACTTTCCAGATCAAAATTAGTATTTTAAATACTTTGTTGAAGATATTCTGGGAAAGGATGTGGTTTTCTTATGATTGCTCCCCCTCAATATGTGCATCGAGATTCGAAAGTGTTTTGCACATAATAGAGAGAACCTGCACTTAGAGACAAATCGATCATGTTTCAATCCCTTTTGGTTTGAGATAGATGCTCCCCCTTAACATGTGCATGGAAAAAATCGTTTGGCACATATAGGCAGGAGTGCTTATTATTATCGTTATAAAACCACTTATTGAATTATCAGTTTATATTCAATTTAAATCACAAATTCTCCCCCGATCACAATTTTCAAATCCTTTGAGATTTGTGATCTCTATTGATTTAAATTGTTTTTTTAAAGCTTTTGAGGAGAATTGTAACTTGCTTTTAAAACATTTAACTGATAAGGATCAAATTTTGAGACTTTAAACTCCAATGATTAAACATGCTTAAGTATCTTATGAAAACACAACCTTAGCCTTGGTCTGGATCCAATTGTATAAAAACATTGTTCTTTTTGATTATCCAAAATTAGACCTTGCTCGATTACGTGCCAATTGTTTGAAAAGTAACTTTTTGATTTGATTGAAATCATTCCCCCCCTCAATCAATGACATAAGTTGTTGATTGAGTGTTAGAGATTTTGACAAATGATAAGACCAGATGATTTTCAAAAATATAGTCTGAGTTATTTTCAAAGCAATTTTGTTTTCATTAGATGACAAATATTTTTCAGAAGAATATTTAGAAGGAAAAATATTTGCGATGGAAATATTTGTCTTTTTGGCGACAAACATTTGTTTTTAGAATCAGAGCATGAGGATTCAAAAATTAATTTAAGCATGACTCTGTTCTTATATTTAAAACTGGTTACTGCCTGAAATGACAATAAACTAACATTTTTCTCCATCCCATTTTTTTTTTAAAAAAAACGTTTATGTACATTCGAACTTCATCTAATGACCCGTGCCATTCTTTGAGTGACAAATCAAAGCCCGTAGATGTTAGCGAAGAACATAAATAGATGGGAAAAATAATATTTTGGGCTTTTTCAAAGATTTTCTGATTTTTATGGATTTTTGAAATTTTATATTTTTCTATTTTCTTTTTGTGGGTTTTATAATTTTGTATTTTGCTTTTTGACTAGATATGTACAAGAGTTTAGATGAAGTAAATCCTTTACTCCTCGTCTTCCTCTTGAAGACATTTGAGTGTTTCTGATTGTAGACTCTTAAGTCCAAGTCGTGGAAGAATAAACTCAAAACGTTCTCTCGGAAGAGCTTTAGTGAAGATGTCTGCCAGCTGATATTCATTTCTCACAAAATATAGTTCCACCACACCTTTCTCCACTTGCTCCCTAATGAAGTGATGTCGAATGTCGATATGCTTTGCTCTTGAATGTTGAACGTTGTTGCATGAGAGAGCAATCGCACTTTTGTTATCACAATACAGAGCGATTTTGTTGAATTCAAAGCCATAGTCAGATAATTGGGATTTCATCAATAGGATTTGAGCGCAACAAGATGACATGGCTATGTATTCTGCCTCTGTAGAGGATATAGACGTACTCATTTGTTTCTTCGAGGACCAACTTACAAGCTTTTCTCCTAAGAATTGAGCACCACCAGATGTGCTTCGATGTGTATCTTGACACCCTGCATGGTCTGCATCTACATATGTTGTTAGTGACATATTGGTGTCCTTCGGATACCAAAGTCCCATATTAATAATTCCTTGGAGATACCGAAAGACCCGTTTAACCGCTTCAAGGTGCTTTTTGGTAGGCTTAGCATGGTATCTTGCACACATGCATACAAATGAACGAATATCGGGTCGTGAGGTACATCAGGGATCCAATCATACTTCGATATTTCGTTTGATCAACCATGATCCCTGAGTGGTCCTCATCCAGTTTTGTGTTCTCCACCATGGGAGTGTCAACAAGGTCACAAGTATCAAATCCAAATTTCTTTAATATTTCATTAGCATATTTAGATTGATTAATAAAAATGCCTTTGGGACTTTGTGAAATTTGTAATCCTAAGAAAAATGACATTTGTCCCATCATGGACATTTGAAATTTTGAGCCCATTTCCTTTGAAAAATGGTCACATTCATTAGGGTCGGTCGAGGCAAAAATAATATCATCAACGTAGATTTGAACATGAATTAAATGTTTGCCTGAATTTCTCGTGAACAGTGTGGGATCAACTGCTCCTTTGCCGAATCCGTTGGTTAAGAGAAACTTTGACAGTGTGTCATACCATGCCCTTGGAGCTTGTTTCAAGCCATAAAGAGCCTTCTTCAAGCGATAGACATGAGTAGGACGTTCTGGATCCACAAAACCTTTAGGTGACATAAACGATTTCTTTCGGATCTCCATTAAGAAAGGCAGTCTTCACATCCATTTGATAAACCACCATGTTCTTGCTAGCAGCATTAGCCAAGAAGATTCTGATTGCCTCGATACGTGCAACTAGAGCAAATGATTCTTCAAAGTCAATACCCTCCTCTTGACGGTATCCTTTTGCAACTAGTCTTGCCTTGTTCTTCAAAGACATCACCATGCTCATCAAGTTTTACTTTGAAGATCCATTTAAGAGCAATGATCATAGCACAGTCAGGAGCAGGCACCAATTCCCAAACATCAAGTCGATCGAACTCGTGAATTTCTTCTTGCATTACATTGAACCAACTGTCCTCAGACATTGCGGTTTTAACATCTTTTGGTTCGACCTTTGATAATATGGAATTGAAGAAGCACCATAAAGCATCAGTAGCGAGTTGTTTACGAGTGGAT
Organism: Chrysanthemum makinoi; assembly: GCA_910596185.1. Classification (NCBI taxonomy): domain Eukaryota; kingdom Viridiplantae; phylum Streptophyta; class Magnoliopsida; order Asterales; family Asteraceae; genus Chrysanthemum; species Chrysanthemum makinoi. The sequence continues at coordinate 115,587,010 of OU343217.1, read as the reverse complement.
ACCGGACCCAATGATATTATCCAATGGATGATCATGTGTCCATTTTTTGAAATGCTCGTGTGGTTGTTGTTGAGGAACTGATGTAGCAGAGTTGGGGTCCCTTGATGAAGATGGTTCAGATGATGGATCAGGAGCAAAAATATTTTCAAACGGTGCATCTTCTGGAGTGGCAAATGGGTTATCTTCATCATAGTTGGCAGATGTATTTCCATGATGTACACTCGAAGATTGAGGATTTGAGGATGATGATGAGTGATCTTCAGCAGACGCTTCTTGGGATAGTGACACAGATATAGATGGATTATCAGTGTTGACAGGATTAGGAGTCGCCTCCGTTGATGGTGTAGAATGGTTAATGTCATGAGGTTCATAGTATTCATCAAACATCGGATCAAACAATTTCTTCAAATATTCTTCAGAAGAAGGTACATATGGAACTGCAGGTGAGGGATTCTATACAAGAGAAGAACTGATGGGACCACAAGATGAAAGTTTAGATGCGGGTCCTGAACTGGATTGTCCAGGAGCCATTTGCCCAGACAGCTCATCGAACGTGACGTGAATAGTTTCCATGATATCTCGAGTTCTTTTGTTGTAGATTCGGTAATCCTTCCTGTTTGGTGCATAACCTACAAATACTCCAATGTCTGCCTTAGCTCTTAGTTTACCTAAATCTTGACCATCATTTGTTGGATAGCATAAAGCACCGAACACACGAAGGAAAGAGAGATCAGGTTTTCGATTGTGGACAAGTTCGTATGGAGTTTTTCCATGAGTGGTGTGGATAAGGGAACGGTTTTGGGTATAGCAAGCAGTGGCAATGGCTTCAGCCCAGAGAAACATTGGAACCTTTGAGTAAATTAGCATAGTTCTTGCAGCTTCCACAAGAGTTCGATTTCGTCTTTCAACTACACCGTTCTGTTGAGGAGTACGTGGAACACTTCTTTGATGGCTGATTCCAATGTTTTCATAAAACTGACTTAGTTCTTTGTTAACAAACTCAGTTCCATTGTCCGTTCAAATAATTCTAACAGTCTTGTTAAGTCGAACCTGCAGCTGTTTGATAAGTTTGATGATGACATCTGGAGTTTCATCCTTTGTCCTCAAAAACTTAACCCAAGTAAACCGAGAGTAGTCATCAACAATGACTAACACATATTTCTTCCAGTTTATCGTTTGCACTCTCATTGGTCCGCATAAGTCCATATGAAGAGTATGAAGAACTTCCATAATTGAGTTTGCAGGTTTGGGTTTATGGGCATATTTCTTGCTTTTTCCTAATTGGCATGCTGAACAAAGACGATCCTTTTCATACTTTAATCTGGGCAAGCCTCTTACGAGGTCCTTTCTAGAAAGATCATTAATGGTGTCGAAGTTCAAGTGATTGAGACGACAATGCCATAACCATGACTTTGTTTTTGAAGCCTTTGACAAACAAGCAGATTGGAGAGGACTTCATCATGTCTTCGATAAAGATGGTGTACAAATTAGTTCCACGAGTTCCTTTCAAAATTTCAACACCATCTAGTTCTCTAACGAAGCATGTATGTTTTCTAAAGGTCACCTCTAGATCAGAATCACAGAATTGCCCAACAGAAAACAAATTATGACCCAGAACTTCAACATAATAAACCCTGGAAATTACACTGTCACCTACGACATAATCTCCATATCCCATTATTGCACCAAAATTTTCGTTCCCGAATCTAACTGTCCGATGAATTTACTTACGAAGTTCATGAGTCATGGCGATCTCCAGTCATATGCTTGGAACAACACGAGTCCGTACCGAGAACTATTTGAACGACCTGCAGTTGAACATAGACAAGAATGGATGACTGGACAATTGGGATCCCCATGCGAGAATGGGTTCCACTTGGTTAGTAAATGAGATTGGAACACCCACATCAGAAGCAGAGACAATGATATCATTAGAGGTAGATGCCGGACTAGTAGTAACAGTAGATCTATTCAAAGTATGTTCACTTCTTAAAGGTATTGTTCTACCAGTAAGCATCCATTTCCTAATGGGCATTGATCTAAATAATTTAGGGCACAACTCATTAAGATTGAATTTACGGCCAGTAGGTATCCATTGATAACCTACATTACTAAATTTTCTTCCTGTTGGTTTCCAATTTTTTCTAGCCTTCTTCCACCTTGGTTTTCTAACCTTCTTATCCTGTTTTCTAGTGTTAACATTTTTTACCGGAGATTTGACAGCATTACTCAAATCATTCACAACACATTCATGATTAATACCAGAGATCAAGCATTCATTACATGTTTTGCAAGTAGTAGCAGAATTCGAATTAATTACAAGATGCGCTTATAGCTAATACTAGAATCAACACGATTCGTCTTATTCAACACAAACTTATTGTTCCTAGGGTGGTCTTCTACTTTCTTCCATTGATCACTCTTAGCTTGTGAGGTCCTATCTTGTTTTGTATTTCCTGGAGGCTTTGACCCGCTTGCCTTATTGTCACTAATTACTTCAGAGGGAATGATGGGAACATTAGTTGGTTTTGCTACTTTTTGCGTTCCTAATCTAGAAGTGCTGGGATCTGAAGTACTAGCAGGCACATCAAAGTTCACATGTTTTACTTTAGGCGTAGAACAAGACATATCAAGAGTCGCATGCTTAATACTAGGCATAGAGCATGGCATAATGACTTTATCTTTAGTACAAAAGGATTTAGGGCATGTTGCTCTTAAACATTCTAAAAGCTCCTGAGATCGTTTGGCATATAAGCATGCATACCTAACTTCACTATCAAGTGGTTTATTTATGCTATCCTCTTCGACAATCTCACAGAGACATTCTAGACTATCCTTAAGATACGAAAAATATTCTTGACACACAAGTTCGTTATTTTTTAGATGAAGGGGAATATACTTTACAGTCACAGCATACCTAGAATCCGCAGGTGCCTTTGATACAAGATTCTCATCACCGACAATTGGCATTTTGCCTTTTACCTGACTCTTTAGAGTCTCAATTTCCTTTTGTAAAGAAGTTATTTTTTCATTGTTCTTGTCACGAGTGACTTTCATTGAATCATATAACTCTTTGAAATGTTGTTTAACCTTTTCATTTTCTTCTAGAAAACTCTCATTTTCTTGTTGTAAAACGTTAATGATGTTTTGAAGATGAAAGTTTTGAGAATTCAGAGAATCTAACGGAGGAGGCATTTGGGAGCCATTCACATTATTCTTTTCACCCTTCAATTGTGAAATTTGAGTTTTCAATCTTCTGATCGTGTTACAATGAGCTCGAATTTGCTCGTCACGTTTGTTTATTTCAAAAACTGCATCAAACTCAGGAGCATCTGAGGATGTCTTGACATTTGAGGTTTTAACATTTTCTTTGAAATGTTGATATTTTAATTGCAAAGCAAAATGTTCAACTTCCAGCTTAGAAAAATGTTTTACCAAGTTATCATGATCATCCTATTCTATTTTCTCATTTAGTTTTGAATTTTTGTTTTCAAGCTCAACGACATGATCATGGGAAACTTTCAAAGCAACAGACAATTCATGAAATTGAGAAGCAGTAATAGAATAATTTGTAACAGTATAAAACACATCTTGAGCAACACAACTAGAAATCAAGTTTTCATTTAAGATATGCAAGTTCTTCCTTTCAATTTCATTGCATTTGAGTTTGCGTTCATAATCATTGACCTCAATTTCCATTTCATTGAACACCTGATTCATTTCTTTAATCTCCATATCAATGCCCTTTTGAAGACTCTCAAATTGTTCTTTTAGTAGTTTAAAGAAAGGCATGACCTCAGATAAATAACACTCTTTAGTTTGCTCAAAACCCCTTTCCCTTTCAGTAATCCCTATGGGTGTAATTCTCTTCTTACATGTTTTCTCAAAGTCAACAAACAGTTGATAGACTACGTATAGATTGATTAAGGTCTTGCTTTGAGTAGAAAGAGTTATGGGCACTAAATGCATAGGTGTATTGGGGGGATACACAGTGGTTGGAGGCATTCTCCTACAGGGAGGATTCTTCTCAACCAGGTTATCGATTTTTTGTTTATCCAAATCTTTCTTCCAGAATACTTGCTCAGGAGTTAATTGAGTTTGAGGTTTAAACTTATTCAAGGCTATCCAGTTTTCTTTAGTGTAATCATGGGGTTTAAACGTTATATTATACTTTGTACACTTAGGATCATTTAACTTCTTTGCCATTTTCTCCTTAGAGGCATCTTCTAATTTTCTATCCTCATCAGTGCTTCCTATACATGATGGTGTTTTCCTAGGCTTAAGAATCTCATCACCATCATAGACTACCTTTTGTGCGGCTCTAGCAACTTTTCCATACTCGGGATTGGGTACCTATACAAGGGGAATACTATGCTTATCGCTTAAGACTCTATGCTTAGTGATCATGTGAGCAGTCTGAATAGTGTTCCCTTGTATGTACAGTTTGTTCTCAAGTTTGTTTTTCAAAGTTTTTAAGTTGGAAAAGTCATTTAAAAGTTTTGATTCCTTAGCAGTAAAATCCTGTTTAAGCACTTTTACATTTTCTTGAAGTTTTTGCTTTTGCTTAACAGTTTTATTGAGCTTTTCTTGCAAGGAGTTTAACTCTTGTTTTAACATTTCTTCCCTAAAGTTACTTTTTCTGATAATTGTATGCATTTGGAAATCCATCTCCTGCTCACGGTTAGTCAATTCAAACTTAGCCCGTTGTTCATATATAGCAACTTGTTCCTTATAGGCATTCAGTTCAGAGGTTATAGAATCATCAGGGGCACATGCAGTGTATTCATCAAAAATATAGTCATCATTGACTGCAGAAGATGCATCACTTGGTACAATTTCACTTTCATTTTGTTTCACATATTGATCATATGGGACAAAATTGCTATTACCCATATTTTCTATATCTGATTCAATAATTTCAGTTGATTGTACCTTGTCGTGTATCTTTTGCACATCAATTTCATCGTATAGTTTCAATACCTCTGATATGATTGATTCCTTGAGCGGCGGCATGTTGTGGTGAAGGAGCCTTTGGAGAGACCATTGGTAAGATACTAGCCATGAAGATGGTGCGGGCGTGAGGTTCATCATCGACATAAGAGTCAAATGCATCACAATCTGCAACTTGAAATGCATTTGGATTGTTGTGTCCCATACCTTGCACTGGCTGTTCATCCACATCTGCATCGTAAGTTTTGGCATTTCCCTCGAAGAAAACAATTCTTCTTCATCCAATCTTGCTCCATTATCTTGAGCTTGTACCGGTGACATTTTATCCTTGAAGTACTCTGCATTTTGTGGACGTTTAGGAGAAGTGAAGTTCCTCGCAATGTGTCCTTCTCCACCACAGTTGTAACACTTGATTGGCTTCCCTTGACCGTGAGCCATGTTCCTTCCTCTATTCTGATTACCCACATATCCTCCACCTACACCAAAGATTCCCATAACCGCTCCGCCATTCCTTATTCATTCTGTCTTCCTTGCACATTTTGCACCACCACCTTTCCTTCTTTAACTGTAGCATGATTGTGAAGATTTAAAGCCATTATGAGATGATTGTTGGTGTGTGGAGTGAAGTTCAGGTTTTGCTTAACCATTAGAGCAAGTTGATTAACAAGTTGTTCCATGAATGTGTCTGAATCTGGAGGTTTATACCCCGGATCTGGAATGAGTTTGTGGTTACCATTTCCAGTAGGTATGACCTGTGATGCTTTGGTGGTAATTCCTACATTAGTGTAGAATGCAGTTGAATCATTTGAAGAGCTTGCATCTCCAGCATTTGTTTTAAACTTTTCCAAGATCATTCATTCAAACACAGCATGTTTGTCATTCTGAAGCAGATAAGCATACAATTGCTCGTAATTTTTGTTCCTCAATCTTTTGTTTAGCTTGACTGCAGTGACAAATTTGTGCCATTCGGGATTCATGTTGTTCACAAACTTTGAATTGAGCTGGATATTTGGCATAGTCATTTTGATATTCCTCATGTCATTCACAAGCTTGTGGAATCTCACGTAGTATTCTGTAACAGTTTCCCCTGGATTCATCTTAAAGTTCTCAAAGTCATCATACACCTGAGATTCCCTGTCTTCTTTAGTTAATTTAGAACCAGAGAGAAGCATCTTAACATTGTCCCATACTGCCTTAGCTTCGGTGTTGTGATTGATCAACTTATAAATGTCCTTAGGTAAACCACGAAGTATGATGTTTGAAGCCCCGATGTCCGCATTGTATCTCTTCTTCTCCTTATCAGTAAGTTCATCATACGTCTTTGGTCTATCCAATCCTAATATAACTGAACCATTAGCAGCAGTTTCAAGAATGTCTCCGTAGTCTCAACTTGGTATGGTCCTTCATCAATTGATTTAAGGATATTGACCCCATTTTCCTTTCCTAAGCAATATAGCCTGATTCTTTGAGCCCAAGAGTCATAATCGGTTCTATCCAGATGGGAGGATGCAGTATCGATCCTCGCAGCTTGAACGCCATCAACAACGAAGAAGTGATTGTAGACATGATTACAGATTTTACGGATTTTACTATTCTTTGATTAAACCGAAAGCAGATTCTTTCACGGGATTTTACTAAATCAAAAGAGAAACCGTAAAACGTAACACGAAGAAATGACAAGTCTCAATAGACAAGTTGCACACTTGACAAGTCGTACCCAAGACAACTCGCACCCAAGACAACTCACAGCCAAGACAAGTCACAGATAGACAACTCGCAAGATACAAGACAACTCGCACCCTGTTTACCAACTCGCTTAAACGACAACTCGATTAACAGACAACTCGCATAAAACACAACTCGCATAGGCTGACAACTCGCATAGTACACAAGTACACCCACTACTTCCGCTACTTTGTCTTTTCTTGTCATTTTGTCTCAATAGACAACTCACATATAAGACAACTCGCTTCAATAAGCAAATTCAGAATAGACAAGTCGCATCAAACATGGGACAACTCGCATCAAAGGAATGTATACCGTGACTCAACTCGCATCCAAAAAACTTTCAAAAAACACCACTTTTCAATCCAAAAACAACCCAACCACGATGATTCAAGCCTTCCGAATCAAAACCTAAACACTTATAATGATTCTAAACACAAAAGTACTATCAAAATCCAAACTTTAACACAAGAAATGATCCAAATGATTCAAACTACTCTAAACTCATTCAAACCCAAAAACCATATGAAAACCACTAGAAATCCAAGAACATGATAGATGAATGATCAAACCATGGCTCTTGATACCATTTGTAACATATTGGATTTCATAAACACACAAATCTATGGGGCGTATGATATGATTTCTAGAGAGAGAAAATAAAGAGAGTTAGGAACTTAGTGAGGCAAAGAAAAAAAAATGATATTGAAAGCTCCAACCCTCTACCTTGGGAGGTAGAGGGTATTTATAGTTTCTTACAAGACACGCCTCCTACGGGCTGTGGATCAGGCATACAGTGAGTAAAGACCCGTCCGTCCTCCATGGTGTTACTTAACAAACTACTTACTAACATTACATGACTACGACTACGAGCTTTCTAACGAATACATATACTTGAGGTGACCGACTCTTTAACAACCGGATTTTATAAATCCTAACAATATATATCATAAAACTCATTTAATTATATCCTTTTTAGTAATTTTGCAATAATAAGCCCCAACCCCAGCCCATTTGCCAAACAAGTCTACAAAAACACAAATTTCAACTTCGGCTTATAATAAAAGCCTAGCCCCAGCCCCCAACCCCAGCCCCTTGCGCCAAACATACCTTAAGTGTTAACTCATATTGGTTTGTTCATAATCATATCTTAAACTATATCCAAACAACATAAATTGAAAAAAGTATAACATCAATGTTTTACCGACTTAGCATGTGGGTTAAGGATCAAAAGAGAAGTAAAATTAAAATGAGAAGGGTGAGAAGAAACTATAGCCGCACATTTCAGATGCACCTAAAGAAATAGATGCATCTCCCCTTAAATTTCTCCTCCTCATTTGAAATGTGTGTCTCAAATTTCTTCTCATTCTTCTTATTTCAATTTCTCTTCTCACTAGATCTACTCCCTTTATATAAGACTAAATCTTTAAAAGATAGTGTGTTTGTTTCGTTTAGGGCATCAAAATACTGTTTCGCCAAGCTAAAAATGAATAAATGAGATGAAAATTAGTATTCTTAACAAGTTGAGTTTAATTCGTGTAAATATACTAGTTATAATATCCACTTACGCGCGGGTTTTTATATATTGTGTTTTTTTTTAAATCGATTACTAATTTATTTCTTTACATTAGACACAAATATGTTTAAAATCACTCTCGCTTTTTACTAAGTTTTTTTCTTTATATTTTGACTCTTAAACTTTTATGTTTATTTTTTTTCTTGACTATATATAAGAACCTTTTTTTTAACTATTGTCAAATCCGGAATATTTGAGTTTTTTTAGTAAATATTTTAAAATAAAAAAAATAATAAATAAATAAAATATTACCAAATAAGGTATGAATTATTTTTTTTTAAATAAAAAATTTTCACGGGTTTTGTTTTATTATATAAAAGACTAGCTTCATAGCCCGCCCGAATGGGCGGGCTAGCTTCATGATGATACATGTTGAATTCTAAATGTATTTAAAGCAATCGTGAAGTAGCTTTTAAAAGCTTAAAAATGAGGCAATATTGTCGGTATATATATCATGTAACCAAATATATATAATACTCCCAGGTTAAGGGGTATATAGAACATGTTTTAATAAACTTTAGTTCTAGAAACTTGCTCAAAAACTCGCAACAATAACCTTCTATGAAGGGTTCCGGTCTCAAATTCAGACTCATGACAATGTGGATAGAAATTGCGACCTCTAAGTCCAATACACCCTTTGCTAGTTGTATTGATCTTTTATGCTTACTCATGTTAGAATACACCAAATAAAAAAATAGATTATAGTCTCGACACAACAGGACAAATATCTCATGTAATTATGTATGATCCAACCAAACTTATACTAATTCTAATTTCTACACATGTCATTGTTTAATTCGTATTTCAACACTTAACATGCCAAAATACACAGAGGGCCATCATTGTTTAGTGAGAATGCAACCAAAATTTTGTTAATCAAAGTTCAAAGCACATACCTTTATGTAACTAATGTGTGTGTCTGACTGGATATCTTGTTATGGAGCTGCTGGTGCGTCTGCTTGGACCTCTTGTTCTTGAGTTGCTACAAATGTTTGATCTGTTTTGCTGAAATTTATAAGTAGTCAAGAGAGTTACTCGGGATTGTATTCAGTGGTTTATCTCATTATGTTTGTGAGGATTTGTCAATCATGTTTAACGTCAAGATACACTTTCAACAAAATTAATAAGTAAAAAATAAGAAATGCAATGAAACTACACATGATAATGGATAATCCTAGCAAAAGATTTGGTTCCAAAGAACATGAGACTCCAACGACTTGCCACGAAGCAATTTCTTCTTCTCACTTTACGCCTATCGATGTTAGATATTATTACTGTTCTCGTCACAGTTATGAAACTATTAGCAGCTTCACATGAAGAAGATGTCCAACTGCAACTGTGATCTTTGGAAACTATGGTGCTCCACTTCAGGTTGTTGCTTATGCACATCACCAATAGACACAATATGTAACCTTTTCCGCATACTGTTTGTGAAAGCATTTTAAATGTAAGCAATAAGAGTAACTTAGATTATTATATTAACCAAGAATTGTGTAAACTGATTATAAGTATTACTACATCCTTTTCTTGACAACCAATCGTACCAGTTGTCAAGAAAAAGATGTAGTAAACCATGATTAGCGAAAAAGAGCAACAGGTCAAGGCGTCAAGCCTGAACAAAAGGCTACTGATACTCGCTGGGGATATACGTTCAGCCCTTCACCAAATGTTTTACACTATAATTACTATTGCCTACTTCGTGTAAGAATATAATATTTGTGGTTCTATTTATTTCATAAACCTTGTTATATTTTATTAAAATGGTTGTGGTCCTAGATTATTAGATCATTAATAATCATAATTTATTTTCGTATGGAGCATCCTGCATAAAGGGATAGCTCGAAAACATATGAATAAAGACATGTTTTCAAATATGAATATTATACGACATAGATTTTTGATAAAGTGTGTTTCTTATTTATATAGATAACGATTACTCACCGGTCTTGTTACAAGGAAGTTGATGACCTCCTTAGTTCCAGCGTCTCCAAATACAAGGTCCTGTTCAAGTTGTCACACTTCTTTAAGCCCCGCTCCCTAATAACTTTGATAATCTTTGAAGCAATCTGAGTCAATAATATCCATACACAATCAAAACAATTGCTTAGAGAATTTCTTTTTTTGCTCAGTGCAATCTATGGAACAATTCCAAATAAGGTTGCAATAATTGGAACAATGGGAATTTCTATAAACTTACATCAACATAGAGGGATAGTTTATCGATCTGTTCACTATAATGTGACAATGCTTGGACCATCTTTTGCAAGTCTCGATTAGACATCTCACCACCTCCTAATCAAGCTTTAAAAATTGGTTGTACTTACATGTGCTTCAAGGGAAGTTAAGTTGCATGAGGAAGGGCAGACCTGATAAGATAATATTTTGTAGACAATATAAAGTTTCAAATTTTCCTTTTTATACATAATATTATACTACATATATACCCCTATAGCATAAACAATATTTTTTTTCACCAGTTAAGTTGCAACTAATGAACCTCTATGAGCTAAAATGCTCCAATGCTCTGAGCAAACCTTGAAAGCTATACACATCTGTACTTTGGCCTTCTTTTCTCAGTATGCTTGCAAAGTATTGACAAGCTAGATGAATAAATTTCTTGGTAAAAAACTAAAACCTATATTCTAGTAAGCACTACTTGCTTTAATGTGATTGCTTAGAAATAAGAAACCAAAGAAAGGTACATAGGTGGAGATGGAGCTTGCGGGTCTATTATTATTATTTCTACATGTCATATAAATAGGCCAAACCAACTGCCCAGGAGTCACATATTAGTATGGTGGTGTTTGGCATTGCATTTTGTAAGTGACCATCTGATCAATGTGTTTCAAGTCATTGGCGTAGAGAAACTGATCATATCAACCGTATTATGGGTGTGTTTGGGATGCTGATCTTAAAGTGCTTATTTGCTTATATATAAGCAAGTACTCAGCTGATTACTTTTACGTGCTTAACTTATTGACACGTATGAGACTTCTTATTTGCTTCAAACTAAGCATATAAGCAATTTGAAACACCCTCCTACTTATCTATACATGTGTTACTACAAAAAATTGAAATAGATTATCCAACAATTTAACCGCATATTTAACCAAAGAATTTGTAAACAGTATCTAACCATGTTCAGTTATATATAGTTTTTTCTGTCAAATATGTAATTACTTTTTGAGCACAATGCCAAAATGATCATACCTCAGCTGATGTATCATTGTCATCAGAGCTAAACAGTCCCCTCCAAATCCGAAAGCACATGCTTAACAATACTCACACTCCATCCAATGAATAACCCTTTATCATATAAATCAAAACAAAATATCAGAAACAATTACACAAATCGAATCGAACAATCACCATCCTCATTGGTAATCTTTTAATAAAAGTTAAATATAAAATTGAGTAATTTACCTTCATCACATCCGCCAAATCGTAATAAATTATAAATTCTAGAAATTCAATTTACATTCATCAATAATTGTCGTACGAAAATCATATGGAATTATAATATGCGTTTTGTTATTTGGGGGGATTTGAATTTGGAAAGGCTGAGTGAAATGGGGATGGATTTGAATTTGGAAATGCGTTTTGTTTGACTGGCATTGAAGAGGAAGTTATTTAGGATCGATTCTTTAGGGAAGTCTGTTTTGATACTTTGTTTTTGGTGAAGATGGTAAGTGTTTATCTTGAATATTAGTTTGGGAATGCAATTTCTATCACAAATAATGGCTTGCTCCACTGGTTGAGGTACTCATTTGCTGTCCAATAGCTCAGGGTTCAATCCTCAGCTGAGACAAATTTTTTACATATTTAACCGGGAATAGTGCCATGTCACTAAAGCCATGTCATCATTATAGTGCCATGTAAGCATTAGTGACGTGTCATGCTTAGTCCCATATATATATATATATATATATATATATATATATATATATATATATATATATATATATATATATATATATATATATATATATATATATATATATATATAGACTAGCTTCATGACCCGCCCAATGGGCGGGTTCGCTTCATAAAATTGTTTGACAAAATTATTTGCATGTAAAATAAAAAATGAATAACGGCAAATATGTTACACAAATATATTAAACAAAATAATTGGAAACAAAATATAGTGCTTGTGTATTATATGTAAAAAAGAACTATTATAAATGTGCCAACAAATCAATTACATGATGGTTATATGCGAAATAAAAATTCTTTGTACACAACTCTTGTTGGATGATATGTATATTCGTGTTTGTAAACGACGTTTGTTTAATTCGTAGGAAATATGCAAGTCAGCTTCAAATAACCATCGCCTCTGCATGAAACATTGATTCAACTTTTAGCTACAACTCCAATGATGATGGACCCCTAACATCATAAACAAACTCAAATTAATAGACAATAAACTAACCACCATAATGTATCGAGGAAATGAGGTTTAAACTCTAGGTGAATACATGTTTTAACATTCATTAGTTTGTGAAAAAGTGTGTCCTTTGGCTGCAGCCAACATGATGCAAGCTAATTCATATGTAGGCTATAAACAATATTTTTTTAGAAGAGGTCAAAACACCACCATAACATACGCAAGTTGCCATTAACAGTAGGGATATGCAACATGAAACTACATATGAAAATTAAAAGCTGGTAATAAATCTCATGAAAAAGTGGAATTACATGTTGAATGGTAATATCAATTATAAACTACAATCCTATGACGATATTGGTGACAAAGTACTAAATGTCATTAAAATAATCTATATAAAAAAATTATTAAAGAACAAACCCAAAATCCTCAAAGGGCGTAAGGTCAAACCAAATATCAGTAACCCTTTGTAAAACATCTAGCGTAATACACTATTCCCACCCACTTTAATGTTACGCCTTGCATTAGAAATGTCAAAACTACTTTATTTTGCGTAATATGCATGGAGTTTCAGTTTTATTGTTTTCCTAAAGTAAAATATGAATACAGAAAAGATCAAATGAATGATCAAGAATAGCCTGGTCCATTTGATCTATGATGAATATTCTAAATACATTCCTTCCTTTCTGATTTACCCAAAGCATCTCAGCAGACTATATTTGGAGGGAATTTAAATAAGAACATGATGTGTCTTCCCAAGTATTAATTACTCTGTTACGACACACATAAATAAATTGTTGACAAGCATGCGACAAAGATTATGGTTGACTTTTTATCAAACATAAAGAACAGAAAAAAAAATCAAACGGTGATGTTTTTATGAAACAATAATGTTAAACGCTACTTTGATTCGGGGGAGCATGTTGCCGAAATTTATTTAAAATATCGCTCACGATTCCTTTACTGATTTAAAACTTTCTTTAGAAGCATATTAGCAATTTGCTTTTGGTAATTAACAGAAAAAAGCCAATAAATGTAATAAGACCAATAAGCGAAGCCCTTACAGAGGTGTAGTAGCACACAGAGGTTTAGTGTCAAACATTGGAAATCATCATTACGCCAATTCAAGTGTACCAATATGACCAAAAAGGAAAAAGGGGTTCAATACATACCATACGTTCCCTTTCAGTTGGCTTCAGAGCAAATCAACTGGCTTTAATCCTCTTTATTGCAACATCAGACCCCTTCCACTTACCATGATAAACATATCCATATGTACCAGCTCTTGGCTGATGAATTATACTTTTTGGGCTGCATCTTGGCTGATGAATTAAAACATGACCATAAATGACGAGAATAAATACGTTCTACTATTAAAATAATTGACTTGATTACTAAACTTGAACTCATAAGTTTTCATTGTTCTATCCATAGCTCTAGCACATAACTCATGCTACCAGTCCATTCGTGAAAAGAGAACCCTATTTAACACAACTTTCATAAAGAATCAAATCACATTTTTCATTCAGTATATAAATTTAAGAAAGCCATGACTAATTTTCCAGTATAGTTACTTAAAACAATGAACTGGTGGCCTTTAAATAGACTTAAAATAAACATGTTAGTTTATTAGACCATGCAGCAAGTTACTTATCTCTTAAAATGATGCAGGTTTTGACTTTTATAATCATGCAAGTAACTGATATTATTGCAAGAGCTCTAATTCCGTCCAACTGACCTTAATTGAGGGCACAAAATAGCCGAGTTCAGTTGGAGCTAATAGTTCACTATAAGTTGAGTATGAGTTTTCATAGACCACATCATGACACCTATGCATTTAAGTATATTTCATAAAAGTACCACTGACATCATGTTATTGACATATGAGATTCCTACAGCCATACATAAATAAAAACAAAATCAATAGTTTTAACATTCAAGACACATAAATAAGTAGCAATCATGTCATAAATAAGGTATAAACCAGTATCAGTATCAATCATATCATAAATAAGTATTCATTTGTTAAATTGCTAATAGGTAGAATTGTAAAATGAGCTTGGAGGGGATTTAAACATACCTCATTTTTTTTCCTCGAAGGGCAAGCTCTAAGGCGGTCAATAACGTGAGCTCAGAAGGCTTTATGACCATCGTACATCCACAAGCAAGAGCGGGTCCAACTGATACAACCAACAAAATGCAGAGTTTCATTATGAGTTACAGCGAACAACAAAGGCATGATAATATTGCATGGTTTTGATGTTAATAAATGGAATTGTCTCACCTTCAGAGTGATTATTGCTAAGGGGAAATTCCATGGAGTAATAGCAGTTACCACACCAACATGCTGCCAATTCATGAAGTACTATCAAAATACAAACTTAGGAGAGGACAACTTCTATAGAAAAAATTTCTTTTTCTTTAAATGTAATAGTAGCTCGTTGGAAATAGAATTATGAGGTTTCTTGATGAAAAATCAAGATGGTTTTCACTTTCATACATTCCCTCATCATCAAGGTCATATAATTCGACCCACATTTAAAAAGTGAGCTTAAAATAATAAGCACACATGTGTCCCCTCGGCCAGTTTTAATTAATCTACAACGGTAAATATCTTCACATTTAATTGTGAATGGGCCAATGTGGGTATCTATAACGGAACAAATGGGCAAAATAAAAAAGTGAGCTTAAAATAAAAAGGTCAGATGGGTTGAACGGTCGCAAATAGCTTGAAGCAGATTTGTAAAGCAACAAAGCTTCAACCTATTCAAAATTACCAGCTTTTTTCCATAGCACATTTTGATGCGATAGCCAACCTGCCAGACCTCTGCCCATATTGCACATCTAAAAAAATGGATTCCGATGAAACTTACAAAATGTGGACATTATTAATAAATACTGAGAGGTGAAGAATTAGGTGGTCATAAATTGATACATAGAAAAATGTATCGTCTTGCAAATCAGCAAGGTTTCGAGTTATGGATCCAACAACCTGATATACCCTGCACGCATAGACAGTTCATTTTAGTAATCAGTAATCATATATCCGCTGCCACAAAAAAAATAGACGCCTTGTAGAGATATTCAAGTTGACACTGATGCATCCTTGGCATCTTTCGTGTTCGGTTTTTCTACCTTTTATGCTTACGCCGATCGTTTAATGATAGTGCCTAAGTGTTGTGTTCACTCTATTGATATGTTATTTTACCATTCCTTTCCTGTAAGATATAAGATGATATATGTATTAGCAATGAACCCCACAAATAATGGATGAACCATGATACCATTTATAGCTTTCTCTTGCAACAATGAAGATTAATCAAAATTTGGGTTTGAATGATACTGTTTATAGCTTTTTCTTTGACGCATTTTAACAAACAACTGGTGAGCGCTTCTCCAAACACTATAGGTTTCTTATATTTCAGCCATCATAAACAAAGAAACATGATTACTCAAGGAAACATGACTAAAAAAACATTAAATAACAAATAGAAAACTAAGTTATTACCTTCATTTAGTCATAATCAATCTCCTAAATACCTTCAGTTTAGCGAATTTAAAACAATGTCTTGGTAATCAAAACCCTAAATGGGAAGATGTGGTTTAAGGTTTTTTCAATGGATGAAATGAATGGATTTGAATGAGTTAGGGTTTTGAATTTGATTTGATGATTACATGTTTTGATCGCCGTAGGTTTTTATTTTTAGTGTTTTGTGTGAAAGATTGAGGATCTCTAATTTAAAAAGACATTTCATATTTGTGTGTTGAGAAAATTTTGGATTTTGAATTTGACTTGCGTTTTTTTAGCTTAGAAGTGACTGAGTAGGGATTCAGTTTTGGTATAAGAGAAGATGGTAACTGATTATGTTGAATATCAGTTTGGGAATGCAATCACATATCACAACTGGTGTTCTGCTCCAGTGGTTAAGGCGTATGTGTCTAGTTTGAAAGACGAGTGTTCGATCCTATGTATAGATAGACTAGCAGGGTACTCGCGCGTTGCAGCGGGTACCCTGAATCATGTATTTTAATTTATTACTCCTTCCGTCCCAATTTAATTGTCCTCATTTGACTTTTTAAAGTCTTAATTTCTCAACTTTGATCTTATGTATTTGTGTTTGTGTTATATAATAATTGATGCAAAATATATGAATGGATTGGCTATATAATGGTTTTTCATTGGTGTAATTTTCATCAAGTATTATATAACACATAGAAAAATATTAAGAATCAAAGTTGAGAAATTAAGACTTTAAAAAGTCAAAAGAGGACGATTATTTTGGGACGGAGGTAGTATGTTTTTTTTGACAATAAATTTACGGATATCAGAATTTTGTTTAACCCGTGCGTCGCTCGAAATTCGCTCTTCGGCCAATCGCTGGGCTCGACGCCCATGCCCATTTGGGCTCAACCCCATTTGGCCTGTGCCCGTTTGAGCTCGACCCCGTTCGGGCTCGGGCTTATTTGGCCGCCCTGCTCAGCCAATATTTGATAATGTGTTTTATTATTTGTATTAGTGACATTTAATGTAGAATTGTGTTTAAGTTAGTTGTACAATATGCTTGATAATTTGTATTTCTTATGTAGGGGTGTTTTAATAACTGCATTAATTGTATTTATTGACCAGTTAATTAATTGACTATGTTAAATCTTGACCACATTAATATTGTTTTGTATTTTGTACATTAAGCTTTAAGACTTGTAACTCTTAAAATTAAAATTGATGAGAAATATTATTAATAGTGCATTGTGTATTGTACAATTGGCTTTGTATTTTGTAAGTCTTAATTTTAAGACTATGAGGAGAGAGATTCATTCCTCTATTATAAGTAGTATAGATAAGTCTCGTAAAGAGCGAACTCAAAGACGACCTTGATAAATTTATAAAACAAACATACCCTAAAAGTAAAAGGACGAAAACGCAAAACCAGTTTTCCTCTTGGTTTTCTTTTCTATCAAGAAATCGAAGAAACAAAAGAGGCCCTTCTAAACAAACACACACACACACTGATCTAAAACACACAAAACAAACAAACCCTGATTCAATCATGCCTAAGGAACACGCAAATTGGTCTCCATATGACAACAATGGAGGGTATGTTTTTCAATCATTATTTAATTAAAAATATGTTTTTTTTTTGTTTGTTTGTAATATAATCGATTAATGTTTTGGGTTGTGTAATTGTAGGACATGTGTGGCGATAGCTGGAGCTGATTATTGTGTGATTGCGGCTGATACGAGGATGTCTACTGGTTACAGTATTCTCACTCGTGATTACTCCAAAATCTGTAAATTGTATGTCCTTTTTTTATGGTTTTTTAATGTTTGTGTTGGGGTTTCTTGCTGTTTATGGATTGTGATTTTAGGAGTTAGGGTTTGTAGATGTTTATGAAATAAGAAATATTTAGATGAATTTGTTTAAGGTATGGATTTTTTTGTTCGATTTACTTTAAGGGGTTAGGATTTTTAGAGCAGTGATTAAAGAATAAGAATCGGGTAGTTGAGATAGTTGGGGTTTTTTTAAGCATATATTTGAGCCTGTGATTTTTTTACTCGAGTTAAGCCCGAATTTCTTGCTTATTTTCTAACTTATGGGCTTGTTTTTCTTCTTTAAGTTATAATTAGCTATAAAAAATAAGGCGGCAAAAAAAGGGCTTATGAAAAATGAGCATATTCGAATAAGCTCATTAACTCATAATCCAAAAAATAAGCTTAAACAAGCACCCCCTAGGTAATTTATATATTTATCTTAGTAATCAGGTTTCTTTAAACTAGTTTCTCCTTAAATGCTTAAAACATATTGTTTTGATTTGAAATCACTAAGTTGCATATAAAAAATTTAAACACACCCTCTCAAGGTAAAGGTTAAGAAAACTGGTACTTGATGCTCTTCCTAGGCTAGAAGTTGAATCAACTACTATGAACTATGCAAGGATTAATGATATGTGTGACTTTGAGTTGTAGAGCTGTGTAGGCTTTTCTCTGTTGAGAGTATGCAAGACACATTTTTAGAACAATTGGATTGAAGAAACTGAACAGTAGGGAGTTTTACTGTATCTTTAGCACCGATGAATACACTCACGCATAGATACAACACTTGTTTGTAAAGGAACATAGAGACAAAAGGGTATCTTTAGTTTAAGGGCTGATTATGAACAATTGTAGTTGTTGCATTTGCACGGAGTGTGTGATATGAGTTTTGTAGGAGTAATTACTTAAGTTGGTTGGAAGGTGCAAATGTAGTATCCAACATTCTCGAAGGGAGCTTCCAATAGTCCTTTACTCGAGGGGCCTAGTTATTAATGCTCATGTATGAGTATTTATGGTGACTATGTTTGTTGCATTTTGTTAACATTGTTTGTCAGCCTCATATGCTTTTCGTTACATCTTAACTTGATGTTGGTTTTCTGCAAAAGTCTCATAGCAATCCATTATATGCATTATTCTAAGGCTTTCTTATTGAAAGAATCAAAAGCGTTTGACAGTCTCAAATATATGTTATGGCCTCTTGGATGTTATAAGTATGAGCCTAATGGAACTATAATTTCATTTGCTGCTTGTACTTGAAGGCTTTTTATTTTATTTTGTCTGAAAGGCACAAATAGATCCTTTAATAAGAAAGTTTAAAATCATAAATGCAATTCTAAGTTCAAATATTTACTTTCAGAGCGGATAAAAGCTTCATGGCTTCTTCTGGATTCCAGGCTGACGTTAAAGCACTTCAAAAAGTTCTGTCATCTAGACACCTGGTAAGATTTTTCATTTTTTTTGGTTTTCTTCATAATATATCGTTTTCTCAAACTCTCAATGAACACTTTACTGACAAATGTGAGCGAATGGTCTTTGCACTCATGTTAAC
This sequence comes from Chrysanthemum makinoi, assembly GCA_910596185.1. NCBI lineage: Eukaryota > Viridiplantae > Streptophyta > Magnoliopsida > Asterales > Asteraceae > Chrysanthemum > Chrysanthemum makinoi. Next base: position 115,567,512 of record OU343217.1, on the reverse strand, counting down.
TCCGTTAGTTATGTATGGAATCTTTTGTTACTCTTTCAAACAATAATATATTAGCGAGCACTCTGTACAGGAATATTGATGTTTTATGTATTTATATGACAGATTTATCAACATCAGCACAACAAGCAAATGAGCTGCCCTGCTATGGCTCAGCTTCTTTCAAACACCCTTTATTACAAGCGTTTCTTCCCGTATTATGCCTTTAACGTTTTGGGAGGACTTGATTGTGAAGGTATGCAGATATATAGTTTTGGTTGTAGAGTAATAGTACATTGATATATATTAACATGAACTCATTTTGTGAACATTAAGGAAAGGGATGTGTTTTCACATATGATGCTGTTGGCTCATATGAGAGAGTCGGATACAGTGCCCAAGGTTCTGGTGCGACACTTATCACTCCATTTTTGGACAACCAGCTTAAATCCCCTAGCCCACTTCTCTTACCTGCAAAGGTATGGATCTAGTTCATCTTTTTTGCTCTGCACTCACACATGAAGTCACATATGCAAGTGTGTGTGTGTGTGTGTGTGTGTGTGTGTGTATGTGTGTATCCTTCATGTAGTTGAACAAAAGAAAACCCCTCATCAGTGTGATTTTTCCAACATCAAATGTCTTTTCTATGTGGTTTAGTTTTGGATAACATGGTTCATGTGATTCATTTTTCTGAAATAATGGCACCTTCTGCATCATTTTCCACCAAATCTGACAGAATTATCGACTAGCTACACATATATTCTTGTGCTTACGTTTTTAACTTTTACCTGTATCTTTTCATGAATGAAAAAGGATAGGCTATTTGTTAAAAACACGAGGAACATGCAATCGATAAAAAACACCGACTCATTCTCACATATGTCAGCCCCATTACAGTGATATTGACTGGACAATAATATAGGGAGTTAAATCACAATGACCAAATCATTCAGATTTCCACTTCAGAAATCACATTCTCAAAATTAAGTGATTAAAATGTGATATAATTCATAGAACTTCTTTTACTGGTGTGCAGGACGCTGTGACACCGCTTTCAGAAGCTGAAGCTGTTGATTTGGTGAAGACTTGTTTTTCATCAGCAACAGAAAGAGATATCTACACTGTAAGTTTTTGTCTTCTGTTTCCGTTTTGATTGCTTAAGCTTTAAAAAGTAAATGCTCTGCATTGAACATTTATTGGTATGAAATGCGAGAAGTGATATAATGTAATGTGGGGCTCAGAAGTAAAATGGTACCTGCATTCGTATCTTCATTCTTGATGAGACCCATGATAGATGATACCCGCGAGTTTATAATGCTCGGGGGGGCTGGAATGTGCGCTATTTCCAAGTAAATATTGTGATTTGAGGAATCAAAATCAGATTATAAATTTATTAAAATTAGGGATGGTTAGGAATTTAAACATTTATGTAACTAGTGATTTCTCTACCCATACCTTATATGCGCCTCTAATTCTTGATTAGTTCGAGCCTGGATAATTGAAAAATAATTCTTATTGCTTTTTACTTGACGCTGAAAGCTTGAAACTGATTATGCTGCTAAAGTTGCAAGAATCAGCTTGTATGCATATCCAAACACCTCGTATATGTCATCAACAGGATATATGTTTTATGAAGAAATAAATATTTTCCCCAGCTATTGGTTCATGTCACCTCGCTTTTTATTTTTTTTGGGTATTATTTGAAAGAACTAAAACAATCAGATTTCTAAATAAGAATGTTCTTTGATCAATTATATGATCATTAAAGTTGGTGTATGGAAGGTGTGCGCCATGTTAACGACTTAGACGGTTCCTTTGATTTCTCTTTTGCTCCTAACATATCCTATATTTTATATTTTACAGGGAGATAGCGTTGAAATTATAATTCTAAATGCTAATGGTGTTCGTCGTGAGAGTGAACCACTCCGTAGAGACTAGGCACCAAACAAGCTTTCTGAAGTATGTGATTTGTCGCCCTGTCAGTCCTTTTCATGAACCAATCGTTAAACTTCTTTTTGATTGGGTTGTTGTGATTATAACTGAGCAAGTGGGACATCCTTGGATTTTATTTGCGTAAAACTTCTGTTGATGAACTTATTTGTATCCAATGACTTGTGTTAGTGCTTTGGTACTCGTCTTTTAGAATGCCTTGTGTTAGTGCTTTGGTACTCGTCTTTTAGAACTAAATGGTTTTCCCGAAAAATTATATAAGATCGTTGTATTCGGAAATGTGAAAGATGTGATGGTGACTGTAGGGGTGCATTAGAGCCATACCTATGTTATATTATTGCGAAGCCTAGTGCATAAAGTACATTTAGCCCGGTGTTTTCTTAATAAACCCTGTATGCTGGTTATCACTGAGAGAACTCCAATATATCATTAACAGCATGTGGTTGCTACCTGATCAAAGTTTGTTTGAAATTTTAATTGGACTCGATACTTAATGGGGTGTTTGGACAAAGTTATAACCTGATCATTATCATTTATTAGCTTTAATTCTATTGTTGCATTGACTGATGAGCATAACACAAACATGAATGAGGAAGCAAAGGGGAAACTGATAAAAAAATTGTAATTTTTTTGGTTATCATGCTATGGACATTCACAAATTGGGGTGTGTAAAATTTACAAACATACTGGAGTGTAACCAAAACTGATGAACAAAAGAGTCCAAAACCGAAACGTTTCTTACTCCACGGCCCTTTGTTAAACTGATGAGTATTGACATATCACACTTAATTCTTTCCTTCTACAATAACGCTATAAGAATATAAGTGCATAGCGAGATTTGTGCAACTGCCCAGTAGGACTAACTAGACACAATCTGACAATCTCCAATTGACCAACTCCGACATACCACCATAAGATGTCTAATGTCATCGATCCGCAGAAAGCATCTTCACTTTCTGCATCACAAACGATAAAATATATATAAATGAAATAGAAAATTGAGCATCACACTAAATGAGTGAAAAATTTTACTCGGAAAAAGAATTAACAGAAAACAAGCGGTATAACAGAAGACAAGCTGTGTGGACTTTGGTGCGACCATAATGAATGTTTCGGTTCATAAAAGCAAAATTAGAATTTTTTACATATAAAGTGTGTTTTGTAGAATTCAAATTCTGAGTTAAAAAAAGAAGACTACTTTGACAAAGAAAAAGTTTAAACTAACAGTTTTTTAACCTCTGTATATCAACCATTCAGAAAGATTTCTTCCCATAAAAATTGACTATTTGAACCACATAGCAATCACAATGAGGATGGCCAATTCTCAGGGTGTTACTAATGTTCACCAAAGCTATAGTATCTTATTGAAAATTTGTTCCAATTAGTTTATACAGAACATGTACTTAATATTTCATCCAGTTTTGGATATTTCAGTATATGCATGCATACGTGATATGCAGAAGAACGAAATTCATAGAAATAACATATAACGAAATAAAGAAGTATCACCGAGATATATTGTGGTGGATCATCGATACTAGTTGAACCTAGTATAACCTCCCTCTTTAACTTAGCAGTAAGCTTGTGGCACACTCGTAACTGCAGTCAAACAAGGGATCATGTTCTAAGCAAGAATGCAACAGCGCTGCACAGTATTTGTACCACATTCTCAAAACTCATATGCTTACCTCAGACCTGGTGGCCCCACCGATGATAAATACAAAAATACGCTGTCCCATGTTTTTGAAATCTGTAGATGTATTGGTACCTGCAGAGTTGCTACAAAGACAGTTGGAGAGAGGTAAGGCATATGTAATTTTTAATTTCTGCCAATAAAGATAATCATTAACATAAAATTAAGAAGAATCTTGTATAATTAGTTAAAAGAAAATAATGTTGTTACACAAAGAAGCAGATCATATACAATACAAGTTGGCTTGTATCGGATATCTCAAGAGAAAAGTGTAAAATGTTACCTTGAATTTCCATCAGTAGACGAACGAGGCTTTGCCCATGTGGCGGTCCTCCTTGATCTCCTTGACTGTGGATTATTACCTGGCCCGCTCCTTGCTGATGTATCATGTGTGCTATGAGAGGAACCAGTTTGAGTACTAGAACTTGGACTATTCATGCATTGGTACTCGTCCTTTGGCAATTCACGTTTGCCAAGTTTTTCAAGCAACTCCTGAGAGAAGTAATAAGTCACAATATGACATCACTTCAAAACATTACCATGATAACCCCAATGGAAATATAAATAGAAAAACAATTTCATATATTTCTTCACTTTTGTGTGACCATTAATACAATACCAAAAAAAAGAGTTTTAATTATGATATGAACAAGTTTTACTGTAGATGACATGGAGATTTAACAAAGCTATAAATATTTTACCTCTAACATAGGATAAAATCGAGAGAGTTGCCAAGTTTCCTCTTCTCCTGTTCTATCTTTTCTTAATGCATGATTCCTCTAATAATAGAACAAAAATACAGAAGATGTCAGAACTTGAATACATCTAAATGTGTGAAAATATATACATATGGTCCTTGATACAATTTTCTATTTACCTTCTGAGAATCAAACTTAAGGGAGAAGGCTCCATGGTGCTTCTTTTTGTTATTTGTTCCCTCGAGCAATTTCACATTTTGTATTGCCTTTATATCATCAGGAGGCAATTTTGCCAACTTAGGAGCACCAAAAACAAGACAAACATTTTTATTGGTCAACGCCAATAATTAGGAATTGGAGTTTTTCATTAAATAACTATGACAAATAGCTACCTGCATAAGCTTTGTTCCTTTGTCACCCTCAAACTTTTCTGGGTGAACCATGGCGTAAATCATCATTAATCTCAGCTTGTATTCACTTCTCGTATCCTATAAAGAGTATGAAAAATACATTATGCATAGAAAATTTTTGCATTAAAAAAGAAGTATATTCTTCAGTACATGTTAAGTTACCTGATTGGCCCTTAAAAAGTTAATGACTTCCTTCGTTGCAGCTTCACCGAAGACAAGATCCTGCTCAACTTGACCAAGATCTCTGAGCGCTTCATCTCTAATAACTTTGTTGATTTTTCCAGCAATCTAATTTAAACAGACAGCTTACGGGTCATTCTGGGTTGTGTTTTATAGCAAACAGGTCAAGTCGACATCGAATGGGGTGTAAGTCATGCGAAGTCTTCTTTTATTTCGTAGAACCTCCTTAATCAGTTTATTTAACGATTTAGATTATTACTATAGTAATATCGTCACTTTTAATCTTATGTAAGTAACACATTAATTATTCATAATAAATATAAAAGATGGACAAAAAGTGTTTGCTGGTCAAAGTTACGGACCTCTACATGGAGTGAAAGTTTTTCCATCTGTTCATTATATTGTGGCAAAGCTTGAACCATCTTCTGTATATCCCGCGTAGATAAGTCATCTCTGCATTCAAGACAGATTTTTGTGTAATAGACTCATTATGACTAAGGTCGAAAATAATGTCAAATTACATATCAAGACCATTACAACCAAACTAAGCAGACTAACCTTTGCTGTAATTGTGCAGCTTTGTTTTTTGACATGAAATTTTGCATCTTGTCACTCAGTTTTTCACTAGCCTGATATGGAAGCAGATGAAAAGACATCAGAATTCAGAAATAATCATACTTCCAAGTGAACAGACAATAAACAAATTCATACCTCAGCTATGTGTAAATGGCGCATTTCAAGCCAAACTGGATCATGATCTTCCAAAAGGAACTCTTTTTTCTGAGGCTCGCCACCAGATTTATTGGGGACCTACATGCCAAATGATTTACCGTTCACAAGATGCCCCTCAACCATATACTACTCTACTAGAAAAAACCGATTTTAATAAAGATCCGGGGCGCCAAAAAAAGGGGAAAAAATGTTAGGTAACCGCCTTTTGTTATACCAGAAATTTCAAAAACTTTGAGGTGATGTATTCTTGTAACTATCTTTTATAAAATACCGATTTCAGAAAATCAGACGTGGTATCAGGTCAAATTATGACTTGATAATTGATGCGTGGGTAAATGTTTCCATGTTTTTTTGTTCTTGCATAGCACATGAAAACTGTTTCTTAGGTAAAAACCGTGGTTTTTTTTGTGGTAAAAAAGGCTGGTTACCTAAAGTAGATATTTAACGGAAGTTGTTTACATTTTCATGCAATCTTCCTTAAACTGTACCTCTTGCACATATTTGTTTCCCTGCAAGTCTAGCAGATCATGGCACATTGCATCATAAGTCCATTCATGAATGATGGGTGCAATCTGAACTTACACACAGTAAGGTGTCAAAATACTACAAAGACGATAGAAAAAGAAGGCCAAAAAATTTCAGTCTCACCAAGTCAATAGATCGATCTATAATCAAAAGCTCGCATGTTTCAGTCTGCGGAAAGTTAGCAATAGTTGTCTTATACATTGAAATGCCATCCCAAACAGCAGAAGCAAGCTTTACTGGCACCAAGTCACGCTGTGTTGCTGCACTTGATCCATCCATGCCTTTTGCACGGTACCATACAAGAGGATACTCCTAAAAGGGGCAGATTCTAGTAACTTATACTGATGAAACCAAGTGCCTAATCGCTATTAAGAAACTTTGTTAACTCTGAAGGCCTTACTCTGCTAGGTATTTTATGATTGCGTTATTCACTTATAAGCATATAACATAAATGCACTGTTTCATTTTCCCCGTATTAGTTAATGTACTCTAATTTGAACATATAGGTCACTAAAAGATGGTTTTGTGTCCTGTTTGGGCCCTTTTGAAACGCATAACCATAACATTTCTTATAGGTTTGGGCCATTTCTATCATTTTTGAAAGCCAGTTTGAGGGGTCTTTATTATAAAATGACCCAATAAGGGACAGAAAGTCATCCCTTGATGACTCAGATATATAACAAAAAAGTGCAATGAACTCAAAAGGGACAGATACGAAAGAGAAACTATATTTGTATTGTATGCATATAACCCTTTATGATTTCCAGCTTAAACAGTGTAAGTTGGATTATACCAAAAAAAAGTAAAAATCTTACTCTTACCTTCATTGAAGCAAAAACAGTAGAAATGCGAGATGCCATTATATGCAAGCTAGCATCAACTTGGCGAGAATTCTCAGCAGCTCGACTGTAAAGGTCTACTAGAGCCCTGTCGTGATCAGTTGTAAATGCCTACAATGAAAAGCAGTTTTAAAAAGGTCATGATGAACAATTACTTTTTATTTTTCTCATAACAATAATAATCACTGAATCATGACCACACAATAGAACATTTAACCATAAGCAAAATATATTGACTCGGTACAAAAATGAAAGAATAGCATGTACCTGACTTTCTATAGGAAAGTATTCCAGATTCATCTGCAATGAAATTAACATTTGGATCATATTTCAGAAGAAAAAAATAGGGATGAAAGTAAGAATAATATGATGATCTTACCTCTCTCAGAGCACCAATGCGTGGTAAAACACTCATGTCGCTTTTGAGTCGACTAACCAAATCCTTTGGGGCAGGGTAACTAAAATAAATAAATGCTCTGCAACACAAGGAACAAACAAGAAAAACCAAACTTATAAGGTAATGAACGGAATAAAGATGTCTTGGTATAACGGGAATTACATATATTTGCGTACTTTCTATATAAAGGTTCTCTTCCCGACATGTCAGATAAAAACATGATAATGCTGCAATTCAAAATAAGAAAAGAGTCAACTTACAAGCTAAAGAACTTATGTAATGCATATATAAAGACGACGGGTGTAATAAAAATTAAAATAGATAGTGTTTGGAGTTATACTTCTCTTTAATTGGTTGAATGAAGTATATGACATCCATTGAAGGCATAGGTTGTCGTCTCTTGAAAATGTCTTCTACCACTGCAGTGAAAAATACTTGATATCAAACACCAACAGATGTGAAATGTCTATACATATATCCAGCACACATACGCTATTGAGTACAAAGTTAAGGCCTAAATTATAATAAAGATAGTTAAAGGACCTACGAGAGTTAAGATGCATCAGTTTCGTAAAAATAAGCAGAACACCTGGAGTTAGCTTTCACTCTAAACTTGTGATACGTAGAACTTATCATTGTTGTTCTCAATATGTAGAAACTTAAAATACATTAGTCAAGGATCCGAGATTTTGTATACTTACATGAAACTCATTGATCTGTGACATCTTTCATTTTTCATGAAGAAGACAAAACTTTCAAAGTGCCTTTATCCATAATAAGTACCTGCAGAAGATTAATAATGTCTTAACATTGGCATCCTATTTTTCTCAAAACTTTATAGCATGAAGTACAACAAGAAGAAAAATAACACTAATAACATTATATCTCAACATTGCTTATAAATTAGATGCCCAAATAATCAGATCAAACGCGAAGCAAATCAAGTACCTATACCCTATGAGAAGCTGTAATTCCTAATACTAATATGCAACAGAAAGGAAAAGGTGAAGAAGTTAGATACAGCCACACTTCTGCACTATTCTGATCAATATTTTTCTGAAAAAAGATTTTACATGTTCCGTTTATTGTTCAGATGAGATTACTTTATCTAAACTTATGTCAGCTACTCTCATGCAAAACATATCGAAGTAGTATGCAAATCATTAAAGTTAGCCAATATTCTTCTCGCTGTCACCTAGTGTTCTGCTGAGTAGGCATAATTTCTGTTATTTGCACCACAAACTGCTTTCAAGTCTTTCGGGATTAGATAGAGATATGATGTGGTGTGAAATCGTCAAAATCATGAAGCATATACTTTCTAAGTTCCTGATATGTGTATTCAAGACTCTCAATGTTCCTTGATTCTCCATCACAATCACCTAATTTGCATTCTAGTTACTGTATAAGATCCCTCAAAGTAGTCGCAGACAACATACTTGAAGTAACTCTGCTATTTAGTGTTTGCGTGGTCGAATAATAAACAAAAATCAAATCAGTTTCCGTTTTGTTGATTCACTTCCCAATTCTGCTTCCGGTATCTATAACATACAGCAAACTGAACTGAATAGAAATTGCAAAGATATTAAGTTGCTGCATACTAACATTAATACAAAAATTCCTTTATAGGATCAAAATGAGGGATCTTTTTACGGACCCAACGAGGCAACGAAGATTACTCAGGTGGTTTAACCTGCTTAGAATAAGCTATTTGACCTCATCCTCATTTACTCATCGGTCAAGTACAAAGGGGAGGTAAATGATGGTCAGCCAGCTTTTCAAGAAAAAACGTATAAAGGAAAATCCATCTATACACATTGGCTACACACGTACAATAGAATATGTTTTGTGCAATAAAATACACGTGCGTACCTTCCAACTTGATCTTGAGTCCCCTGATGAGGATGACTTAAGCATTTCATAAAGCAACCCTACAAAACAATAATCCGATTTTACATCTTATAATAACTTAAACGAATTTCAGATTAACACACGCTTAAACATTTCTCTATTCACATGGTAATTAAAATAAGTTTAACTCACTAGCACTCCAATAACTACAAGAAAATGACACGCGTATTATACGAACATTCCTTCAACAACAAAAAGGTACATTACGCATTTCAGGCCGAACAAGCTCTTAAATCATTTAACGTATTGCCCGGCTAGCTTTGGATGCAAAAACAATTTTTGATAAAACATTAATCTCTTAAATTCATAACTAACATAAGGAAGTTGATAAAATTTCAAAGCACGTACGTTATTATTAACAATGCATTAGGTGCAAAATATAAAACATTATCGAATTGAACGAAACGTAAAATGTGCAGAAAAACTTACGATCACGACTAATTTGGCGAAAAGTCTTATAATCCCCGCCATGAGATGACGAAGAATCAGAATCCACGCATGACATTCTATTATTATTATTATCCGATGAACACAATCAATATATAAAAACTAAATGAATGTAACAAAAATGAATAAATGGAATGAATGATCGTGAAGAACAACAACAAAAATAAAATAAAAGGGAAGGGGTGACGGGATACATACAGAGTGTCATGTATTTATTTTTTTAAAGGGTGACACATTCTTTGGTTCCCACGAAAAAATCATCATATTACACTAATAGTCCCTCGACTATACGCCTACATCTTTAGCTTACTTATCCTCTTATTCATATAAAAATCTGACATATGTATTTCACTCGCTCATTATTTTCTTTCATCTAAACCGTTATTTTTTCACTTAAGAAGATTACTAAGAACATAAAATAGAAATAAATATCATTTCTTCTTCTTAAAAAGAGCCCAAACAACTTGTAAAATCTTTTCCCATAGAAAATGCAAAACATACATGAGATTTGGTTTAATTAAGATGTTAGATTTTACAAGAAAATAAATTATTTAATTTATCATAAATAACTTCGTTTTAAAATTCTCAAAACATTTTTAACGTGATAGAGACCTTGCAAACTAGACAAACCACCTAAACTTCTCTGATTTGACGAATATACATTATTTGAGCTCATCAAAGAATTATGAGAATACGTACAGCCATATATAACAGCTTAGAAACGTGATCATCCATCAATAGCCTTTTGCTTAGCGATATGATCACGTATATGACGGAAACTGGCCTAAACGAATGCGCCAGTCGCGGTCACATGATAGCCGCGGCTAAGCTGAAGCATGTCAGCAATATATTTGGTTGATCCGGTTGTTAACATATGAAGGAGCAACCAATAGAATACATGCCTTCTAAGAAAGGAACGAACGGAATAAATAAATAAGCATCGGCTTCCGGGACTCGCGCGACCATCAAATACCAACACTCCGGATTCCGGACCCAAGTGATTTGAGTGGATTCCAAGTCACTAGTCATGTGATCAACCTAAACGGGTAAGGAACGTCCCTTGGGAAAACAGCGTTGAGCAAGCTTTACCATAAAAGGGTACAACTTGAGGAGCAGGCGACAGCACATATCCTCAGGACGGCGGAAGTAAACCAAAAGGACAAGACAGCTCGAATATCGATGCCTAATGTCTGCCCCAACACAAACATGCTATTATCTATTGGATAATAGAGAGGATCGCCAACTGTGATCCGAAGATAACGACATAGCCTCGCCTATAAATACACCACACTTGTTCATTGAGGGCTAGGCTCGCAAACACACATACTGCTCTCACTTTCACTTATCCCTCCATAAACAAATACTTATTCTTACGTCCGAGGTTGGTTGATCGTGGGAGCCCCCTCACACGGTGAGACTAACGGTGCATTTTCTTAGTAGGCATAAACGGAACTTGAATTTTTTTTTTGGGGGGCGAATTTATTTTGGGATGGCCAAATCGGAGATTTGTTTGTAACCTAAACTAAATTACCCTTAAAATCTATAATATTTACACTAAGTGCCGCAAATTTTGGGAGGGCCGGAGCCTTCCTCTGCCCCTACATAGTTCCGTCCATATTAGCAGGTTCAAGTCATTGAATCTTCACAAAACCAAAACTAGAAGACGAACCCTCGTCAATTTAAGTGAACTAGCGATCCCCGCTAAATTCTGGTTCATCACGATATATGTGAGATTGCAAATTTATGAATGTTTCACAACTAAGTGCACAAACTTCAAATAAAGGGACCAGAAAGGTAAATGATGTTTTTTGAAGGATGAAATGTGTTCGTTGAAAACAGGTCCTGGAACGGTCTTTGTAGTTCACTCCGACTATGAATTCGTTTCTACGTGCCTAGGTGTGTTTCAATTTTTTATATTATTTAAAAAAAAATAATAATAATAAAATAAAATCTTAAAAGCATCTATATTATTTTAGCGAATAACTTATTTCATCCCAGTTTATATTTTCATGCCAGTTTATACTGATTTTCTATATACCTATTGAAATTATGTATCTAAATTTAATAGCCTGTAAAATACTTTAACAATTTTGGGTGCTTGAAAAAATTGGTAATAGTCAAGATATAACAATCTAAATCGTGCTAAACATTTTAAAATTGTACTATTTTGATCTTATATGCTTTGGGTCACAAAATCCACAACAAAATATTTCAGTAAACACTAGCTTCTAATTATAACACAAGGATTGTTTTTGTACTTACGAAAGTTATGATGTATCAACCAAAATGAAATTGTGAGAAGTTTGAAAGGAGACACAATGGTTAGTTCCCCTTGATCCCTGCATTTTGTTATACCGATATCATGTTAGCTCGAATTACTAAGGGTACTGGCAACCATGCCTAACACTTTTTTTCATGCCTAATCACCCACCAATAATATCCCTCCATCTCACCTCATACCAATCTCATACCTAACAATAGATTTTTAGTGACAACCATGCCTAACTCATACCTCATTTTTTTATTTTTTTTAATTATATTAAACAATTTAATAAAAACATAATATTTTATTAATACTTAAAAGAGAATTACATAAGACTTAAAAGAAAATTACATAGTACTTATTAAAAAAAACACTAGTCATCAAGGTATGGTAAGTCTTGAGCGTCCACATACTCCGTAAGATCATAACGGAGACGGTGATGGATATTTTAATCTTGTAACTCCGGTAGTACATTCGGGTCATAAACTGCGTGACCGGCGGATCCATTATATGAACCGGTGATATTGCCACCCCGTCGTCTTTTAAAATCATATTGTGTAATATAACACACGTATGAACTGTTTTTCGAATCTTTCCGACGGTCATAGTTCGGAGTGGATTTCCGACGGTCATTGCTCTTCATGTGCCTCGTATAAACGTGCAACGTCGTGGGTTGTCGGCCTACGTAAGAACTCTTGCATATATAATTAGATTACAGCTTCACAAAAATGATCAAGGCATTCACCTACAAAAAGTAAAAATATCGAATTATATACAAATTAAAAATAACGAATTATATAAAAATAATAAATAACGAATTATATAAAAAAAAAAATAACGAATTATATAAAAAAAAAATAACGAATTATATAAAAATTAAATAACGAATTATATAAAAAATAAATACCGAATTATATATAAAAAAAAGTAACCTGATGTTCTTCGTGCCATGTTTAAGTAGTCATCGTATCTATCCGGAGGTCCACCCGTACCGAGTTGACGAATAGCCGACGTACATTTTTGCAACGCCGTGAAACTTTTTTCCCCCTAGCGTCTACACCCTCTTGAAACCATTCGAAATTCGCTTCAATATCACCTACAATTTTTAGAAACAAGCTTTTATCCATACGAAATCTTTCTCAAAAAACATCAGAGGGAAACTTTGGGTTTTCTTCTACGAAATAGTCATTCATTAGAGTTTCTAGCGCTTTTTCACGATAACGGGTAACATGTCTTCGGGTAGAGCTAGCCGTGTCTTCAATGCTATCGCACGCGGCTAAATAGGTTTCTATGGTAGAACCGGTGGAAAATATGTCGGAGGAAGAGTCGGATAAAAAATCTAACTCGTCATCGGATGAAGAAGATGAAGATGAATACATTTTGTTTGTGAAATAGAAATGATAATGACTGACAAAAAAATGGAAATGTTATTGTGTTTAAATAGGGAGAAAAAAAAATGATTTTATTTTTTTTAAATGAATTCATGCCCATTCAATGCATCTTTATTTTTTTGCCCATTAAATGCACCTCAACGTCTCAATTTGTTCCATGTAGAATCGGGGTATATTGCCGATTTTGCTTTCCCTCTTCTCATGCCGATTGGTAGGCATCACTAATGCCGATCGGCATTAGGCAAACCGAGATCCAAACCGAATCCATTGCCAGTACCCTAATGAATAAAGTGAGTTAATTAAAGATGACTCAACACTCACTAGTCACCCTACTATCTCTACTCATGCGATCTCACCTGCTGAATTTTGATGTACATTAACTACGAAAGATGAAACTAACCTAACATTTATGCATTTGCAAAACTGGTAGATCAACCCTCTAGGTAGCTAGTATACTTGATTTTAGTTAACTAGTATAACATGTAGACCAAATATAGAGCTATCATTTTATCACATTCTTGACTTTGTTCATAATTCCTCGAATGTGATTGGTCTAACTTGCAAACATTGTATTCTAAATAATGGAATGAAAAAAAAAAAAAAAAAAAAACCCTTCTTAAAATAATATAATTAGAAAAAGATAAACTGTACATCCTGCATACTATTGGCTACATCAAGGTCGTTAACGTTAGCCATTATACATCCTGGTCACTAACTTCTAAGTTATTAATGGAGGCTATTTTGGTCTTTTTATCTACAGGGATGTATTTGCATCTACTCTTTTACATATAAGAGGATGTATTTGCAAAATATTTTTATACTTTACATTTTTATTCTTATTATTATTAATATTATTATTATTATTATTATTATTATTATTATTATTATAAAAATTCCAAAAATTTATAAAAATTAAAATTTTATAAAAAAATTTCAAAAATTTTATTAAAATTCAAAATTTTAGATTCGAAAATTTTATAAAAATTCCAAAATTTTATAAAAAAAAATTTTATAAAACAAACTTCAAAATTAAAAATTCCAAAATTTTATAAAGATTCGAAAATTTTATAAAATTCGAAAATTTTATTAAAAAAAATTTCAAAAAGTATTTAAAAAAAAAAAAAGTTTTTATAATAATAATAATAATAATAATAAGAATAAAAAATTCCAAAAATTTTATAAAAAATTCCGAAAATTTTATAAAAAAAATTCCAAAAATTTTATAAAAAATTCTGAAAAATTTATAAAAAAATTTTATAAAAAACTCCGAAAATTTTATTAAAAATTTCAAAAATTTTATAAAAAATTACGATTTATAAAAAAATTCCAGTTTATAAAATTTATAAAAAATTCCGAAAATTTTATAAAAAATTTATTTAAAAATTTTATAAAATATTCCGATAAAATTTTTATAAAAAACAAATTCCGTAAAAAACTTTCTTTTAAAATTTTCTGTTTTTAAATTCCGTTAAAAAATTTGTTTTTTAAACTTTTTTCTTTTTTATGGAATTTTTTTATAAAAAATTTTCGACAAAAAAACTTCTTTTTTTCTTTTTTTAAATACTTTTTGACGGAATTTAAAATTTTCGGAATTTTTTATAAAATTTTTGAAATATTTTTTTAACAAAATTTTCGGAATTTTTATAAAATTTTCGGAATTTTTTATAAATTTTTTTATAAAATTTTCGTAGTCTTTTATAAAATTTTGAATTTTTATAAAATTTCGAATTTTTGTAAATTTTTTTATAAAATTTTCGAATTTTATAAAATTTTGGAATTTTTTATAAAATTTTCGAATTTTTATAAAATTTTGAAATTTTTTAACAAAATTTTCGAATTTTATAAAATTTCTGAATTTTATAAATTTTTTATAAAATTTTCTTAGTCTTTATAAAAATTTTGGAATTTTTTTATAAAATTTTCGAATTTTTTGTAAATTATAAAATTTTCGGAATTTTATAAAATTTTTGGAATTTTTTATAAAATTTTCGAATTTTTATAAAATTTTGAATTTTTATAAAATTTTGAATTTTTTATAAAATTTTAGGAATTTTTTATAATTTTTTTTATAAAATTTTCGGAATTTTTAATAAAATTTTTGAAATTTTTTTTTTATAAAATTTTCGGAATTTTTTTAAATTTTTTGGAATTTTTTATAATAATAATAATAATAATAATAATAATAATAATAAGAATAAAAAAAAAAGTAAAGTATAAAAGTATTTTGCAAAATACATCCCCGCATGAGAAAAAGACCAAAATAGCCCTCTTAGCACTTAAAAAAAACTACGGAGTTAGTGACCGGATGTATAATGGCTAACGCTTATTTAACGGGATGTAACTAGCCAATAGTTTACAAGGATGTTCAAAAATAGAAATGTATTTCAGCTTTACTCTAGAAAAATGAAAAGAAGGGGATGGGTTGGTGTTGAAGAAGTCCACAATCCATGCATGAAGCGAGTACATGGACATGGCAATCGTGTTTCCCACAAAGTCAAGAATCACTTTACGTACTCAAAATTTAAGAACCATATTGCTTGTTAACATGTGGAATGAATTTGAATCAGAATAAGTGATTTTTTACTTACGGCATAACAAGAGTTAGACATTATGATTTTTTGTTGATCATGTTTTCTGACCTTTTGGCAGATTTAAGTCACACAAACTAAACCGGGTAAAACCCTTCTCTTAAAAAAGATTGCCGTGACAACTTCAATTTTTTTGCACAAAACAAGATTAACACATAAAACCTATCACATTTTAGTAATCCGGTAACGTTTCATGTTCTTTTTCAGAAATTTAACAATTAGTGTTAGATTATGTTAAAAAAGCATTTTGCAAAAATAAATGACCAATTCTTTAATCTGTTTTGTTATTTGACTAATGTTGTTCTTTTTATAGGTTGCCTTACTGTTTTTGGGCTTTAACAAAACTCTTCGGCCGAAAAACAGCTTTTGTCTTTTGAAGTCATTTTTGGCTTTAATTGATTCAGACCCAATAATTGACGCAGACCAAATCGAATAATTCGTAGCCAAATTAACCGGACAATTTGTATTTTTTTTTCACCATAACCAATAGGGGTTATTAAGTAGATCCAGTCAAAATTTTGGTAATTAAGGTCTAAGGCTCTTGGCCAAGAGCCAAGTTCACCCTTAGAAAATTAACTAGTTATCAATATTGACTAGTAAAATAAGCAGCGTTATGATCTTATGGCTTATTAGTCTTAAGTATCACAGGTCACCATACAATAAAATTACATTTGCAATGGAGTAATATATAACGAGAAAAAGTAAACAACGTGAAATGGTGTGATTATAACAAGATAACTAGCAATACATCGATTTTTGGTAAAGCACAAGAGCATAATTAGAGAAGTAGACGCTTGACTACTACTCGATTATTTGCCAAATAAGTATAATGTTAATTTTTTCTAACACTCAACCCTGTGTGGTGAACCGCTACTTTTACACTCACTTTAATTTTGTAAACGAAGAGTTGACCATTCTAGAGATAATCATCAAAATTTAACCGTTCGGTAATACTAAGAGCGTCCGCTATGTATCAAGTTTTTAAGACTTGATACATTTAATGCATACTACATTAAATAACTAAAGCTTGGAAGAAAAACTTGAGGTTCGTCAAGTCTTTGAAGAAAAGCTTTTTAAAAAGCTTTTGATGCAATGCAAAAAAACCCTTAAAATGATTTTTTAAAATAGTGAAAAGTTTTTAACAGCTTGGATGCCTATGAAATTAGCAACCCAAGTGACCTTCTAGAAACATGACATCTATAATTATCTGATTAAATTGCAAGTTTCCTAGTTCCATCGATTTGACTGTTTAAAAATAAAAAGAATCCACAATACTTCTATGTTTACAAGTTTAAGTTATAGAAAAAGTCAGAGTTTCCGTACAGCCAAGAGCCCAATAAGTCCAAAACGGTTGCTTGAATGTGCTATTGAAGTTAGGCTGGTGATAATATTCACGGATCACTTATAGGTAGAGGTGAACAAAAAAACCGGTTAACCGAACCGTAGCCGAAAAGAAACCGAAAAACCCAACCGGTCTAAACCGGTTTTGACACAAACCGGTCCGGTTTTTATCCAAACCGCCGGTTTGGAACCGGTTTGGGGTTTTGGAGAAACCACCGGTTTGGAGACCGGTTTTTATTAACCGAATAACCAAACCGGTTCGGTTAACCGGTTTGGAACCGGTTTTTTGCATATGGCGGGTTTTTTTGATTTTTTTGAATTTTAAACTTTTGAATTTGAATTTTGAAAGGGGGGCGGATATGATTAAATATGTTTCAAAAATTACCATTTTGCCATACAAATGTTAGTATAAATAGATGTGTTATGTATTTGGTTAATTACCACTTTCAAGCAATCAAAAAACACTCCAAAAAATCAAAACCGAAAGTATTTCACTAAACACTAATGGAAAGTTCAAACACCCACAACACAACCAACATCAAGCGGTTCAACAAGTGCAATACTCGGCGGTTCGTAAAGTTTTACCGTGTGACCGTGTAAGAGATCCATGGGAACACCGACTACGCCCTAATGTCGGACGGTAAGAAAAAGGCTCGATGCAAATATTGCTTGAGTATATTGTATGCTGGTTCCAACTCGACGTTGAAGGCTCATATCAAACAAAAGTATTGCGGGGCACTCAAATCGGTTCGGAGGCGGTCAATCGCCCATGGCTCGAGACGGGACTCTTTTGCATTCGATCATGATGCACTCCGTGAACAATCGCCGGTTTGGTGATTCAACGTGGTTTGCCGTTCAACCACTATGACCACGATGGGACGACGGAGGTGTACCATAATTATATGCAACCGCAGTACCATCATGTAAGTCGTATGACTCTTAAACGCGATGCTATGAAAATGTGGAAACGGCTAAGCGAGATTTAAAAATGAAATTTTAAATATGGATGCGTGTGTTAATTTAACAACCGATGTTTGGGCCGCTCCTCATAATTTGCCATTTTCGTACCTTTGTGTTACCGCACATTGGGTTGATCCCGAAAGTTGGCAAATGATGAAGCGAGTCGTAGCATTTGAAAACTTTCCGGTTCCTCACACCGGAGAAGCTTTATACAATTTGTTGAGAAAAGTGTTTCATAAGTTTAACTTGACAGAAAAAAAATTTTCAATAACGTTGGATAATGCTAGTAACAACACAAATGCAATGGGTCGACTAAAAATGGAATACGAGCCACCTTGTAATGGCGATTTTTTTCATAGTCGATGTGTTGCACACATCATTAACTTGGCTGTGCAAGCGGGATTAAAAGATCCGCATTTGAGTGAAGTGAAACAAGATTTTAAAACAATGTTAGTCGATGTTTTTAAAAAGGGTAATGAAAGATATAATGCATACATTCGGATGTGTGAAACCAAGGGGAAACATTGGTTACAACCTTGTTGGGAAATTGAAACACGATGGAACTCCACTTATCTTATGTTCATAAGTGGTTTAAGACAAAAGGTGACTTTGCAATATTTTCATGATGAGAAATTGTCGGGGAGGGTAGGTGTGCTCCATTTAGTCAAGATAATTGGGATACTATTGAAAAATAACCCGACTACTTGAAGTTTTTTACAACGCAACAAAAAAATTGTCGGGGTTTATTATCCAACGGCTCATTTGGTACTCGAGCAACTATTCTTGATGTCTTCACAAATCGCCGCATTTGAATTTAATGGTGGTGTTTATACAAGCATGGTTTCCGGGATGAAAGAAAAGCTTTTGAAATATTTTAAAACTTTGTCACCAAGTTAATTACTTGTCGCGGCCGCATTAAATCCATGTTACAATGTAAACGGGGTAGAGGTGCTTATCGACTCGATTGTGACTGATTTGGGTTGTTTCGCGTCAAACCCGAACTATGCTAATGATGCAAAAGAGTCCTTTGGCCATTCTTTTAAAAGTTTGTGGCAATATTATTTTGAAAAATATGGCAACCCACCTCCTACTGTGACATAGTCTTCTTCATCATCATCAAGGGCTTTTAGAGGGAATCCGATACTTGCTTTGCATAAAAATATAAGAGATAATCCCAACAAACGGATAAGAAGTGATGGTTTAGCGAACAGTGAATATGAAAGATATGTCACAACCGATTTTATCTCACATATTCCGGCGGAACAAGTTGAAAACTTTGATGTGTTGGCGTTTTGGAAAGCAAAGGAAACAATGTTTCCCGTTCTATCCCGAATGGCTCGTGATGTACTAAGTGTACAAGCTACTTCGGTAGCTTCTGAATCCGCTTTTTCAACTAGTGGAAGGGTTTTATCAAATCTGAGAAACAGACTCACACCGGCTTCTCTGGAGATGTGTATGGGTTTGAAAGATCACTTGGACGCAATGAAGCGAGTGCAACATAAAAGTAGTCTTGATGATGTCGCAGACTTCGAAGAGGAGGTCTACGTGGAAGAGGCACAAGCGGGTGAAATCGAGATGCTTTCCGATGAAGAAATAAGACAAGATGCAGTACTTTCGAAGCTAGGGGATCCGATGACGACTATTAGTTTATGTATTTCCTTTGATGTATTATGTTTTAAGTTTATGTATTTCCTTTGATGTATTTCTATTAAGTTTATGTATTTCCTTTCGGTTTATGTATTTCGACGTTATAAATAAAAGTTGAAGTTTATTCATATAAGTTTGAATAATGTTGAAAAAAAAAAAAAAAATCCGGTTAACGGTTAAAACCGGTTATATGTTTTAAAATTTGAATTTTGAACTAGGCGGCAAAAAAAATTTAAAATGAAACCGGTTAACCGGTTACAAACCGGTTCAAACTTTTGAAAATTTGAATTTTTGAACTAGGCGGCAATTTTTAAAAATTCAAAATTTTGAAACCGATCCGGTTAACCGGTTAAGAACCGGTCCAAAACCGGTCAAACCGGTCTAATATTCAAAATTTAAAATTTTGTATTTTTTTGAGCGGGAAGGCGGGTAAACTTTCAAAATTTGATTTTTTTTTTTAATATTTACAAGTTTGCCATTGTAAGAATAGTATAAATAAATATATTGTGTGTTTATTTTTTGCAACTTTCATACAATTTAAATTACACTTTAAAAAATAAAAATCGGAAGCATTTAATTAATGGTGATCTGCACCGCCTCGCCACCCTGCCACCGGTTATTGTTCGTTATTTTCCGGTAGACCGTGCAAACGGTAATCCCAAGGTTTGGGCTCACTACAACTACGTCGAAATGTCGGATGGCAAGCGAATGACTCAATGTAAGTATTGTTTATGTTTATTCAAACCCACTTCCGCGTGCGTTGAGGGTTCACACGAAGTATTGCCGCCAAGCACGCAATTGATGCCCGATTCGAGATCTCGTGTTGACGTTGAGTATCGTATCAAGTTATCGATGATTTATGTTTAAGTTATTATGTGTTGTGTTTTAAGTTTATATGTAATGTGTGATGTATCATGTATTCTCCGATCCGTTCTATTAAATAAAAGTTCTAGTTTATTTTTGAAAGACTAGTTATGAACATTTTGTAAATTTAGCATTTTTCATGATTTATTTAAATCCAATGTTCAAACGGCCTGATTTGCAATAAATTAGTGTTCTGAACATGATTACATTATGTATCATGTATTCTCCGTTCTATTAAATAAAAGTTCTAGTTTATTAATACACGAAACAAGAAAATGATGACAAACGACGACGTCCGCGAAAAAAAAAAAACAAAAAAAACAAAAACAAAAAAAAAAAACAAGAACCGGTCAAAACCGGTTAACCGGTCTAGACCGGTCCCAAACCGAACCCAAACCGGTTTGGACCGGTTGGGTTTTTCGTTCTCCACACCCGGTTCGGGACCGAACCGGTTAACCGGCCTGACCGGTTTTTTCCCTTGTTGACCCAAACCGGTTCGGTTTTGACCGGCCGTCAAACCGAACCGGTTAACCGGAATGTGCACCTCTACTTATAGGTGCAGGCTTTTCCCTCGCTACATTGTTTCATGTTATTAAAAAAAAAACATTTTCTTTTAATTTTTACTAAATTTTTCTCAACCATTGCAGCATATTCCTTCACTTTCATTATTTTTTTCCCTATCTTTTACAATTTTAAAATACATCCAAAACATAAATACACACTCACAACAAATAAAATAATATTTATCTCTCTCGCAAAATCACTTTTCTCTCTCTTCGTAGCTTCATGACTCAAGTCCCATAAAAAAATAAGGCCATGTGTGTTTAAACACCATCAATTTAGTATCCGCACACCGTTAACATTCTATCATCATTTTAGTTTTTTTCGTGTGGGGCCACTGATAAAAAAATATTATTTATCAATTCTAAAAACCCAAAATAACCAAATAATAGTAATAAAATAAAAACATAAATGGGTAACTATCTGTCTATCTCTATCATCTTTTATCTCACTTTTTCTTTACCTCACCATAACTTGAGTTGCTTGTTGTTCGAAACAACCATCTTGATCTCTTAGGATCCCTCTTGTGCAAGATCTTGTCATCATCTTGATCAAGATCTTCTTCACCTTGTGTTTGGTGGATTTATGTGGACTAAAAGCTCGCTTAACCGCTGTAAACCCTGAACCACTTCCTTTCCTTCAGATGGTCTTAGAAGATGAAACAAAATAGAATGAAAAGAAGATGGTTGCTACGATATGGTGGGAGCTAGAAGTATATATTTAAACAAAAAAGGTAATGCCAAGATGGTTTGGTTTAACTGTCCAATGGTTCGGTTGTTCAGCTCAGCACTATACTAACAATCCACAACTCCAGATCTAGATCCTCTTTCTCCGATTCGATATTTAAACGTACGATATTTAACTGTCCAATGATTCGGTGTTTTGCCGGAGTTTTTGCTGTTTTCCGGTTGTGTTTTAGTTTTTTGTAAGAGAGAGAGAGGGAGAGTTTCAGATTATGATATATTTATTTAAATGGGTCCCACTGAATAATATTAACTGCAGTATGCATCGGTAGAAGAAAAAGTTTGTTCAGGGTGTGTAAACCATAGCACCCAAAAATAAAGATGTGTTTGCCGTAATGTGAATGGTGGTGTTTAGCACTTTTCCGCTGACATGACACTGATCTTGTGGCCTTTTTCCTGCTACACACCATCCTCACTTATAGATCCACGTTATTTAAAAGTAAAATTAAATTAATACCTTTTGCATCATAATTACCTATTTTTCACTGTATCGGTTTAATTATGTTCCTATTATTTTTGTACCACCACATTCTATTTAAAGGTGAATTGCATATTTCAAAATCACACATATATCTAACTTAATCAAAATTGCATATATATCATTTCAAAAATTTTAAAATATCACATATATCCAAATGATAAAATTATTTTAAATAAAACCTTGAATAAATGATGAATATCACTTCATTTAAAGTTCGGCTATTATACCCTAATTTAGTTTTTCGGCTATTATACCCTAATTTAGTTTTCTATCATTAGAGACAAACACAACTCATGTTCCCCTCATAAAGATCATACCATCCTTTTTGTACATCTACTGATGAATAATTTTTAGATTGACTAAAAAGAAAAACATTACGAGGGAGTGAGTAAAATATTTTCTTATTTAATAAGGATGTATATTTTTTGAATAAAATATATATATACTACTTATAATGCATCAAGGTACCTCATTCTTAATTTTAAGACGTACAAAAAATTAAGCATGGTTTACAACACTTTAATGCACCAATTTTCAGAATTACAACAAAGTAAGCATATTGTACAACAAAATAAAGCGTGGTGTTATTTTAAGACCAAAATTCTATCAAACAACATTAATGCTATTAAAAACATCCATTCACCAAAAATTACAACCATTTAAGCACAAAGTACAATAGCTGCAACCAATTTTCAGATTTACAACAAAATAAGCATAGTGTACAACAAAATAAGAATAATGTAATTTTCAAACTTATTTTCCGACTTACAACATTAATGTTTTTAAAGTGGTCAATGTTATTAATGACTATAATGACTATTACTTACAAGAAAAGAAACATAGTGTAAAACACTTTAATGCACATAATGTTCAGACATACAAGACAAGAAGCATAGTGTACAACAAAACACCACATTAATGCTATTTAATATAATCAATTATTTAACTGGTCAATAAATACAATCAATACAGTTATTAAAACACCCCTTACATAAGAAATACAAATTATCAAACATATTGTACAACCAAATAAAACACAATTTCTGCATTAAATTTCACTACTACAGATAATAAAGCACATTATACAAATTGTCAAGCCCGAAGCAGGCAAGCCAAATGGGCGAGAGCGGTATGGACCAAACGAGCTCAAACCCGAGCCCGAACGGGCACGGGCTATACGAAATTCTTGATATCCGTAAAATTATTGTTAAAAAGAACATAATAACCTAAAATACGTTATTAATGAAAATTTTTTATTTTAGGGTACCCGCCGCTGCAACGCGCGGGTACCCTGCTAGTAATTTCTTAAAAGACAGACTTTCTTATGGGATAAGAAATTAGTTAGGAGATATTTTTTCGTAAAATACAAGAATATATTTTAAGACATTTTTGTTAGGGTTAGAAGGTTATAAATACAATTAGATTTTTGTTAAATATCAAAGCCAGTAACATGTACTCATCATATATTCGTTCTCTAAGAGCACTTACAACAATAACACCATAACACCAATAACACCGTCCACGTCAGCGCCACATCAGCTTTAACATTTAACATTAACATCCCTAAAAAACACCCACAACAATAACATCAATAACATTCCCAACAATTTACAAAAACAACCCCTCATTTAGGGGCATAAATAAAAAAAGAAAAGAAAAAACGGGCGTTAAGGGGTTAACGGGGAGGGACTAACGCTGTAATAACGCCGGAGGTCCAAGGGTGTTAACGGCATAACGCCGTTAATTTGCGTAAAAACGCCGTTAGGGCGTTAGTGTTGAAAGTGCTCTAATGTCTTTTTAAGCAATCAAGATGCAAGTGCATATTATTTATATTATCACTAGTAAGGGAGGAGGGAGTGATACCCTAATACCCTGGATGTCACCTCACCTCTATCCAATAAAAACCCTCCAACTCAAAACTACCCAATTCTACCATAACACTACCCTAAGTGGAGGGAGTGGTACCCTAATACCCGAATTCCATTTTTTTTATTTTTTAAATACATAAAATCACATACAATATTTAAAATAAAAACATAGCATTTCATTAAAAATAAAAATATTACATAATACTTAAAAAAAAGAAATATAACATAATACTTAAAAATAACTAGATTAAAATAAAAAAACCCACTAATCATCGAGATGCGGCAAGTATTGACATGCTACGTGCTCCGTGAGATCATATCGAAGACGATCATGAAGAACTTCGTCTAGTAACTCCGCTACCACACTGTCGTCAAACACTGGCTGGTGAGATTGCCCTCCCCTCGCGTTTTATAACCATATTGTGCAAAATAACACACGCATGAACCTGATTGGCAATCTTCGCTTTGGTCATAGCTCGGAGAGGTCGATCGAGAATTTTCCATTTTCCTTTGAGAGCACCAAAAGCTCGCTCGACATCTTTTCTCGCCCCCTCTTGTAAAAATCTCTTTTCCTTTGGGTCGGTTGGATACGGGTATGCTTTAACAAGTGTGGACCACTTAGGATAGATTCCATCTGCCAAATAGTAGCCGCGTTTGTAAAAGCGTCCATTCACGTGGAATGAACTATTCATCGCCGTTCTATTTCGATCTGTAAGATACAAGTCGATGATTCAATACGTTGATATCGTTGTTTGACCCCTGTGGACCAAAAAAAGCATGCCAAATCCACATATCTTGTGGCCGGTGACTTCAAGCATAATAGTGGGAACACCATAGTCACCTCTCGTATATTGCCCTCTCAAATGTCTAGGAAAATTTTTCCATTTGACGTGTAACGAGGCTACCAATCATCGGGAGGTGATGCTTCGCTTCATGGGCACGGAAAATGCGAGCAAGGTCGTGTTTGTCGGCCTCGTAGGTACTCTCGACCGTACAACTCAATGATGGCCTCACAAAAATAATCAAGACTTTCACGTGACGTTCTTGCAGACATGCATAAATATTCATCATACTCATCGGGCGGATTGCCGGTTGCAAGTTGCCTAACGGCGGATGTGATTTTTGTTTAGCCGTGAAAATTTTTTCAATCGCGTCATAGCCTTCTTGAAAATATGGATATCTCGCTTCAATTTCACCCACTATTTGCAAAAACATGCTTTTCTCCATTCGAAATTTTTTTAAAGTAATTGTCGTTGTACTTTGGTGTTTCAACGAACCAATCATTCTCTAAAGTTTCAAGACCTATTTCCCGATGACGATTTACGCTAGTTCGGCTAGAGCTTGCCGTGTCTTCAAGATACCGAGCCGCTAGTTGAAGCATATGTTGCAACGAGCTACCCGTGGATAGCTCGTCGGACGAAGACAGAATAACGTATTCGGAAGAATCGGAAGACATTTTTTTTTGGAGAGATTAGTGTGTGTTTTTTTTGAAAGGTGGGGGTAATTATTTTTTTTTGAGAGATTAGTGTATGTTTTTTGAAAGAAATGAGTGTATGTTATTTGGTTTTAAAGGGATTTTTTTTTAGTTATTGCATGTTACCGTTTGATTGTATGCAACGGTCGAATAATTCAAAATGAATCAGGGTACTCGCTCGAGCTCGGAGCTCGAATTCACTACTCGATCCAACTACTCGAGCTAGGCGGGGCGGTGTACCCGCTCGGGTACTTGGTACTCGATGCCTTACCCGCATCCCACTCCCTCCTCTCTAACAAGTGAAACAAAAATGTAACAAACCATGTATGGTACCATACATTTCTTAACATTAACAAATATATATAATTTGGCTAGTTTAATTTCTAATACTTTCGATCACTCATATTTTCTATGTTTAAATATGCTTCTTCCATATGTCGTTCCGACTAGCTCTATGAGTAAGGGAAATTGCAACCAGCAGAACAAACCCACAGGAACACATGTCATTATAACAAGTGGAGCTGCGATCCAAGATACCTTATGTTCAAGCACAAGTGCAAGAGTCACAGTGAATGCTATCATAGTCGCTGCTAATGAAACGAATAAGGAGACAAGTCCTATCGTCATTCTCTTAGGTAGCTTGGAAAGAAAGTCTTCTTCTGAAAAACGCGCAGTAAGTAGTATTCCTAAGAACATCACCACTGAAGCAGTTGAAGAAAATAATGCAATGGCATCTGTTATGATAAAAAGCATAAACGTTCTTTTATTTAAGAACAAAGGTTTTCCATCGGCTTCGTTTCCACCTGGGAGTGTAAAGGCACCTGCAAATGCCATTTGTGATTATGAGTGCTGCTACCACGGTGCATGAAGATGATACATCTTTCATCCATTGTCCCGCTTCATTAAGTAAATCTTTATGTTCGACACTAAAAAGCTGTTGGGGGGTTATCTTATTGAGGTTGCGAGCATGTTGAAATAAGGGATCAATAAAGTTCTCGACTTCCTGCACAAAGATACATGATAATGTTAAGAGGAAAAGGTCATTTAACTACACTATATGTGTAACAAGGTCTTTTGTGTGTTTGAAAACATACAGCAAGAAGAGTCGTATTAGTGACCCAACTTTTAGCTAGTGACTCAAAAAGATGTCACTGAATCTGATTTTAGTGACTCTTATTTGACAAGGTCTTATGTAACGATACATGTAATTTTCTTGTTGTCCCAGCGGGGTTTCAAACACGAATACGAACAAGCAATAACGAAAGTAGCAACAATATGATTCAAAACGATTTGTATTAAGAATCAAAGTATTGGTTTACAATGTATTTGTACAATAATCTGGTTGCTTATGAATGAAACAAATAAGCCCTATATATACTACTTGAGGAGCGGTTATCTTGAAGCATCGTGACTTTTCTGATGTCTGCAGCCTCTTCTGAATCGTTGTGTCGTTTGGGATTCAAATGTTTTACCCTTAATAACCGTTGTTGACAGTTAATAGGTTTAGGATAAACCTGTTTGGTCCTTGTGTCTTCCGCAATGTACATGTAGACCCCTCATTCTTTTACTTAATCTATAACGAACGCTTAAACTTCGAGCCATGACTCAAGATTAGTCCAACAATCACCCCACTAATCTTGATCATGCTTTAGTAGCTCCTTCATACTTCATGATTCGTATTTCGTAGTTTTAGAAGGTCCTTGTCTTTATACTTTGGCCTTTTGCTCATTCTTTGCTTGACCTCTTTGTCTTGAATGTCTTCACTTCTCTTGTATTCTTTGATCATTTCAGGCCGCCTCTCTTTCGTTGATTTCCACTCAATTGTTGGTCGTTCTCTAACCGCACTTATTCCATCACTGGCCTCTATGCCTTTTACATAACCTCTTCTTAGCCCTGCAATAACTTCCATCCCTTCAAATCCTGGTGGGATCCTAGTCTTCATAGCTTCCTTGCTATCTTCTTCCACTGCCTTGGCTTTCACTAGCATCTCTTGCTTAGGTTCATGTACTAAACTTGGAATCTCCTTTATAGTCTCACAATAACTATCCAACACCTCATAAATTTCTCTAGTCTTTATGTCAATCTTACTTGGAAATCTTAAACTATTGATACTATTTGATAGCCTCTCGAATCTCCTTTAGACATTCTACACTTGTCATCTCATTCTTCATTTTGTTTTCAAATGAACTTTCTCGTTCATGCATCTTCTTCTTGAACTCTAGTTCTCTCTTTCTGAACTTCTCCTCGAGTTCTTGTTTCTTTTCTTCAAATGAACTCTCTCGTTCACGTATCTTCTTTTTGAACTCTAGTTCTATCTTTCTGAACTCTTCCTCAAGTTCATGTTTCTTTTCTTCAAAGTTATGAAGTATTTCATACTTCCATAACTCCAGTTTACTTTTTAAGTCAGTCTCAATTTCTGACCTTAAGTCTTCTATCCTTCCATTTGGGATTTCATTCTTCTCAACTATAATTTCCTTCAATGGTTCTTATTCTAAGGATGCTTTTTCAAGTTCATCCTTATCTGTCATAGTTGCCATCAACAATGTAGGTTCGTTGTCTTCTTCTATAATGTTCGTCTCCTCTTGTTCATCCTTCTCTGGACAGTTTCTAGCAATATGTCCAAACTTGTGGCAATTATAACATTCTACACCTCGTTTGTCTTTCTTGAAGCGGTTTTGATCTCTAAAGTCTTTCTTTCTCCAATCACGATCATCTCCATCCTTGCTTCTAACATTTGTTGCCTTTTCGTCACACCAATTGTCTTGAGACGAATTAGCTCTTCCTTGTTCACGGTTCTTAAAACCTTTCCCATGACTAGACTTGTTGTCATGTTTTGTGAACAATAACCCATCCTAATTGTCACTAGGGCTTCCATCAAAGAGGTTCACTCTTTCCTCAAAGGCTTTTAACCTTCCAATTGTCTCATCTAAAATTGTATTTTCTAGATCAGAAAATTGTTCTATGGCTGCTACAATATGTATAAATCTCTTCGGTACGGAACTTAGAAGTTTTCGTACTAGAGTTGCCTGATCAAATGTTGATCCTAAGCCACTAGCCCTTGTAACAATACTATTGAGCTTTGCCGAGAAAGCATCAATACTGTCATCTTCTTTCATTTTTAACATCTCAAATTCCGTTTTGAGAGTTTGTAGTCGTGCCTTTTGCACCCTATCTACACCTATGTGCCTAGTTTGTAGTGCTTCCCAAATTTCCTTCGCACTCTTACAACTAGCCACTTGTAAAATCATATCCTCTGGTAATTCCTTGTAAAGATATGTAGTTGTAGCCATATCTTTCTTTATATCCAATTCTTCATTACCTTTAGGTTCTATTATTTCCCAAAGCCCATTTGCCCTTAGTATGGTTTTTATACGCAGAGCCCATACTGTGTAGTTTGTAGGTTTTAAAACAGGACATTGAAATTGGGTAAATGATGTAAGCTCTTTGTGAATTACGATTTCCTTGTTTTTATCTCCTGACATTGTGCCTAAAAACTATTCCTAATTCTAGTAGGAATCTAGGAAATCTTATAACTTCAACTAGGAATCAAAAGCAAAATTTCTAATCTTATCTATGTATAATAAGACTAAAAATTATAAAAATTCAGATTTTAGTTTAGAATATAAAACCCGAATTTTGCGATTCCTCCACGATATGATTTTCTATCTTTGTTGCTTTTTGGAACCCGCAAGAACACCGAAATGTGTTCTTTTCCTTCCTCGTACAACCAACCAAACGCACCCTTGGTGTCTTCTTCCTTTTTTTTATTTCGTTCGAACCCGAAAGTAAAGAAAAATCTTTCCTTTGTTTTTCTTTTCCGAAGCAGTAACCACAATTGTTCCTCTTCCTTCTCTTTCCTTTTCAAACCACTAAAAAAACACCAAAACCAATGTTTTTGTTTTTTCTGCCCTTGTACCTTCGAACAGCCCAAACAAAACACTAACAACTTCCTATTTGTTTCTTTTTTCCGAAATCAGTAAACACAAAGGTGTCACTCCTTTTGTTTTTTTTCGAAAACAATAAACACCAAAAATGTTCTTCTTGCTTTTCTTTTCGAACCAGCGAACACCAACAAAGGGTTCTACCCTTTCTTTCCTCGAACCAGTAAACACCAACAAAGGGTTCTTCTCTTGTGTTTTTTTTTCAACTAAACAAAAACGCCCTTGGTGTTCTTCTTCTTCAAACCAACAAGAATACACCCTGGTGTTCTTCTTCTTTCGCCCTTATTCTCTTCGCCAAGAAACTCTTGTTCCTTCCTTGTTTCTACCTGAACCAAAACAGCGCTGCGTTTTTGGTTCCAACCGTATCTCCACAGAAACTCTCTCGACCCCTTCTTTCTTGTTTGATCTTGCGTCGTAAAAATGAAACAAGCTCTGATGCCAATTTGGTGTCCCAGCGGGGTTTCAAACACGAATACGAACAAGCAATAACGAAATTAACAACAATATGATTCAAAACGATTTGTATTAAGAATCAAAGTATTGGTTTACAATGTATTTGTACAATAATCTGGTTGCTTATGAATGAAACAAACAAGCCCTATATATACTACTTGAGGAGCGGTTATCTTGAAGCATCGTGACTTTTCTGATGTCTGCAGCCTCTTCTAAATCGTTGTGTCGTTTGGGATTCAAACGTTTTACCCTTAATAACCGTTGTTGACAGTTAATAGTTTTAGGATAAACCTATTTGGTCCTTGTGTCTTCCGCAATGTACATGTATACCCCTCCTTCTTTTACTTAATCTAATGCTGGCTGAACGCTCCATAAACTTGTGAATGGCGGACCGAGCCATGACTCAGGTCGTTATATGTCCCACAGACTCAATTAGTCGGACGATATGATCACATAGCATTTAATCTTTGTTTATAAAATTAAGAAAATTAAAAGATAAAAACTATTAAATAAGCGCTATCACTATATTTAAAGTGATGAGCGTTTAAAACTTAAACGTCATGTCACAACACTAGATACAAAGATTATTAATTACTAATAAGTTTTTAAGTTCTAACTTGATAAAACACTGAAAATATTTTTATTTGAAGTTAAACTATTGTCATATTTCATTGACCCTTAAGAAAAATGAAAAATTATTTTTTGTGAGTACCTTAATTATTTGTATTAAATGCCATTTAAAAAGATTAAAACTATTTTAAATTAAGAAAAATAGCAAATGAACTTGGAAAAATCTGAAAATTGCAGGAAAATTCTAAAATGATATTAGGAAGAAAAATAGAAAAACCAGGGCTTGTGTGCAACATTTGAAGTCGATGTAGGTGGCACTTTAATGCCAACATTCCCAGCCTTGCCACCAACCCAAAGCGAGAAGCTACTAACGAGTTAAACTATCCATTAAACTTTCATCAATCAAAGTTGCTTGCAATACTGGGGGCTAATTTGATCTATGAATAAGCTCAAATAAGCTAGATACTAACGGGGATCTAGAGATGACCTGGGTAGCTAAATCCCAAAACTCAGACCTAGTTGTGTTATGGACTTGCGACATAAGTACTGGGGCATCGACTCGCATATTGAACAGGATTTGTCTTAGAAAAATTACTTGTTGATCAACTGAAGGTAAAACAACAAGTTTCATTAAATTTGATTGACAGCTCATGAAAAATCTTCCGGGCTACGAAATTTGCAATACAATGCACTTTTCAAAACTTGACTTAACGAGCTTTGTTTCCAATTTAAGGGAAAATTCCATGTTTAAAGATGATGTGCAAGCTTTATCTTAGAAATCTAAGCACAAAACAAGTTTTGGTTTTGCAAAAAATTCCAACAGTGGACTGTGATGTTCATTTCAAGTTACTTTTGACTTTAAGCAAACAAGGACTATGTTTTATGCATGAAATTCTATTACTAGTGACATGAATCAATTGTCAAAGATGCCATAACAGTTTAACAAGCATTCAAACACCCCTTTACGAAGGAAGCTGCTATTTAAACCAAGGATAATGTTAAACAAGATTAGCTAACAGAAATTAAACATATACATGCAAATTTTAAGAAAATTGCTTACTATGCACAAGAGTGAGAACTGAGGATCAATACTACTTCCTATAGCTTTCCACAAAGCATCTAAACTAAGAACAATTCATAAATTAGCTTACAATCTTCATCATTGATTTTTAATTTTCCACTAATTTATTGGTATTTTTCTTGTATTTTTGGGTTTTCAATTCTAAATGGTTAAAGGTTTATAAGAGAGCTTAAACAAGCTTAAGAAGCAATAACAACCACTAATAACAACAATTGAATGTTTTGAGAATTTGAAATTGAAAATTTGCACAAAAATAACTGAAACTAACTTAAAAACACTTAACAACTACTTGAGAGTTTTAAACATAACAGGAAATTCTTGAAAAATTAGCGACATAAGTAAAAATTAAATTACTCTACTTCCTTTCTTTCTTGCTTCTCTTGCTTTCTTTTATAATCCCATGAAGAATCAAAACTTCCAAAATTGATCTTGACCATTGAATCCAATTGGCGGAAATGGGTTTTAACGGTGGTGGGTGTTGAGTGATGGGGGAAGGATCATTTAATGATTTTGTAGTTGTGTAACAGGCTGGGGGAAGTTGGGTGGCGAGGGGTGAAGCAGGTAAACGACCAATGGCTTTTTTTTGGGCAGATATAAGCATAAAAAATGGCGGTTTGACAATAAGGTCTTGTTATGTATTTCTGAAACTCAAGGGACCTAGGTCGCCAAATCTGAAAGAGTAGCTGAAACATACTGGAAAATTTTGGACAATTGTCGACTTTAATAGCTTTTCCACTTTTGTTTTTATTAAAAAGTGTAACAATTGAACAACTTTCTTTACTCCTTTTGTTCATATGTATATTTATCAACCAAATTAAACAAAATGGGGACTAAGCGCCATTTTTGCAAATTTGATCGTTTTCTTTCTTAAAGTTATTTTTGCATTTGAGAACGATTCATAAAACACTGATTTGTAACAATATTTCATGATTTTACGCAAGCATTCAAGTTGGGTGTTACTTCATGATTTTGCTTTCAGATTATACAAAAATAATAGAAAATGAATCCCCTTTAATTGCTAGTCTAGCAATGATTTGAAAAAATGGATTTTATCGTTCGATTTATATAAGCCATACTTCAGCCAAAGTTTTAGTTCAAAATGAACCATGGTACCCGATAACCATGTGATTTTGAGTTTATTACCACCATAAGTTTTCGACGGATTTGATAATATAGCCTTCTTGAGTATCCGTGTTCCTTCCGGTCATCCTAGCCAACTGAACTTGAGATAAACATTATCGAATTATCTTTGTGTCAACACAATTAGGTTGGATTGAGTTCCACTTAGAGCCTTTACCAAGCCATAATCTTGCGGGCTAGCCAACTCTTCAATAGTTTAGGATTATGGTGTAATAAATACAAATATCGATGAAATAAGTAGTGAACTACGTTGTTATGCACCCATAGTCATTTGTTTGCCCTAACCGGGTCAAAATTTGAGTGAATCCATAGAGTTTGTATGCAAATCAGTTGAACACAAGTTTCAACGGGGTTTGGCTACGTTGTTGCACCCATGAATTCATTAGTTGAGATTTGTATCATTGCAACATAGTATATATTGCCCTCAATATTCAAAGTCGGTTCATGCGAAACAAAGAAAAAAGGGAAACCTTAACTACGGCCATTAATAATGACGAAGTTACAAACATCATAATAATGATGAGAAAGAGCAACAATGAAAACCCTCGATAGGAGTTTGCCATTGTCCTAGTATTCCTTTGTTCTCGATAAAATTTGTGCATTTGGTTACCTATCCGGCTAACACAAATGGGGAACCGCACACTGCCAATGAAGATCGAGAGAATATTCACTATGAATTCCGGTCGCTAGCTTCACTCACAAGTGATTAATGGCTCATGATGTAGGGACTTTTAGTGGCAATAGTGGTATAACTTAGGAAACAATCATGATCCATACGGACTAGTACATTCAAGATGTTTGTAGACAAACATGTGAAGCATGTGAAAGTATGATTATGAACTCATAGAAGTATGTAAAAGCTTTAGAGTAATTTGTGTGAAAATGCGGGATAAAAACGAATAGTTAAACATGTATCTCCTCACTCGAAGCGAGTGAAGAAGAGTAAAGGTAGGGGCCATGAACTCACAGAATATGTAAAGTTTTAGAGTACTTATAAAAGGAAAGCAATTGAGTTGAGCATGATATCTCTCCCCAAAAGCATTAATAAACAAGTATCGGTTGAGCTACTTTGGGTTGGAAGGCATCACGGTAATTTGTGGGAAGAGTTTAAAATAACTATGCAAATTAAGCAATATCTCTCCCCGAGCATGTATCTGCCATCCAAAACGTTCAAAATCATACTCGGAAATATGAGGGCTGATGAGTTCACCGGCGAACTCCTCGATGTTAAGAATAGTCTGGAGGTGGGAAACAAATTAAGTAATGTGGGCTATAAATATGCACCTCGTCCCTCGTGTGACTGCGATTAGGTTTTTTAGTATTCGAGTTCAAAGTAAGGGATTATGTGATAACGATGCTTTATCGATAGTTAGGTAACATGAAGTCTCTTCAAAATTAAGCAATACTTATCGTTCTTATTTTATGGCTAGGATGATGGATATTAAATTTATCGAAACCAAGTTGTTAAATATTTTATGTGTCCAAAATGTTATAATTCTACAATTTTAAATATGATTTTACCCTTGCACTTTCAAAATGACACTTTAAACCCTCTGTGGGTTTTGACAAATCACTTGTATAACTAACATTCGAAGAAATTACATTTTAGCCCAAGAAAACTTTGGGATTTCAAAAATTACAATTTTATACTTGTAGTTTTATAAGAAATATTCACTTGTTTTAGGCGTGGCTAAATTGACAGGGAAGAGTCGGTAAATGATAAGGCCTTATAAGCGGGAGTGGGATTGCCACTACGTTCTTGATCGACTTTATCGAAAACATTTATAGCTCCGATGGTCTTTCTAATGGCTCAAACTATAAGTCTTAATCTTACGGTTCAAGGGAGTGGATTGCCACTGATAGATTCCTCATCAAAGTCAGGGGTTAGGTGCCTTTTGTGAAAAGTCATCATGTCATTTAACATAACGAGGTTTCCAATATTGAGGAACTTACTCTAGTTGCTTGTTTTACCCGAGGGACTCTTCTTTAACCAATATCTTTACAAATCTTTGAGTATATCCTTTAAACAACTTTCTCGAGTAAGCTCTTCTTGAGGAATTTCTGGTATAGGTCACATATCTTAGTCATCTTTGGTTGGAGGTTGGTCATGATAAGAGTAGTCCATGATTGTTACAATGGCCATTTGGCTCATAGACAAGCGCTTTTAAGGAAATTCCATGTTTAACACTCATTAAACTTTACGGTGAGGACCTCACCTAGGGTACATCACAAGTAATATGTCTCCATCTCATAGTGCGGGGGTTGGTTGAGGAAATTAGTTGTTTCATAGTAGGGATTTTGATCATAACATTCTATAACTCCTACGACTCAATTTTTCCCCGAAAAATGCATGCAAGGTCTTTTATGAAAATCTCACGAGTCACCTACTTTTGGTTGATTAGAGGGTAAAAGAGACTATCAAAAGATGTGAGAGGGTAAAGACGATTTTATTGGGATTTTTGAAAAATCCATGATATAAAACAAAGAATGCTCTTTAAATATTTTTGGATTTTCTGATAACTTCTACAAAACTTTTACAACATTTTAATTATGTGCAAGATATTAATTGTCGAAAAAGGGCTAAACACTTAGGCTAGTTTTGACAAATTGAAAATCTTGTTTTCAAACCATAAAACTTTATATCTTTTGCATGCAATCTTGTGATATATTGTTTAACTCATTTTTAAGTGTTCTAAGATGATTCAAATTGAATTTATCAATGAAGATCGAGAGTTTTTCCCAATATAACCATTGTAAAGTACTTTTCCCGGTTTTAAGACGTTATGTCCCACGAGACTCTAATGGTGTGTTTTATGCATGACGACTTGAGGCTTTTCGAACGATAGAGGGCTTATGAGTGTCCTAGATAGTGGTCTTAAGGTATTGGATGGATAATTACCTTTAACATATGCAAATAAATGGGGTGACTTAAAGGGGCGTTGCAAATTAAGAAAATCAATAAAAAGATAAAAACTATTAAATTATCACTTATTTAAAGTGATGAGCGTTTTTAACCCTCGCACCTAAAAGTCGTTTGAAAAAACATAAGCGTTCTGACAATAAGCGATGAAATAAAGAAGGAAAATACCTATGCTTTCTATAGAAAATACATTTTACAGATTTTTGGTAATAAGAAAATGGTATTAGAAAAACTTAAAATTGATTTCGTTAAAACTATTTTAGTGATTAATTACGCTTTTAATTATAAAATCCTTTTAACAGTATGTACTTGATATTAGGAGTATTAAAGAATTGAATATGAAAAAGACATAAACTCTATTAAGACTTATAGCAAAATCTAAAATATGAGATAAAACTAATTTTAAATGACTTCAAATATTTTTAAGACTTTTATGTATTTATTATTAATTTAAAACTATTTAAAACTAATTAAAATGCTAGTTAACTAAGAATTTGGAAAAATACTTTTAGGCTTACATCTAAACTTAAGAAAAATGAAAAATTATTTTTATAGGCCAAGGGGAACTTTTTCTTAATTATGTGTATTAACCATGCTATTTAAAAAGATCTAAAAATGGTTTTAAATTAAGAAAAATAGCAAATGAACTTGGAGCTAAATCTGAAAATTGCAGGAAAAGTCTAAAATGATATTACCATGGGATTTGAAGCTGGGAAAAAAGAAAAACCAGGGCTTGTGTTTTTATGCCAAGATATTGAAAGTTTGGTAGCTAGTGCTTATAAATGAGGCTAGCACAATTTAAACAAATGGAGTCCAAAGAAAAGAAGAAGTTACTATAAGTTAAAAAGAACTGAAATGCAACAAGATTATATCCTAATCTAAATCACAAGTTGCTAAGGTTAGTTTGAGATTTAAGTAAATGACTAATTTGATCTATAATATACCATAAGCTAGATACCACAAATTACGGGGAGAGTTGACCTGGGTGACTAGCTAAATCCCAAAACTCAGAAGTTTAAAAATGAAACTGTGGGTTGTACTTGCAAGAAGAACTGCAAAAAATAGAGGAGGGCTTGGTACATTGAGGTTTATTGAACAGTGATTTATAGAAATAAATTAGTAAAAATCTGAAAAATCTTGATAAGGAACAAGACCAAGCTTGAAAGGATTGTAAAACAACAAGTTTCATTAAATTTATGAGGCGATCATGCACATAAAATCTTCCTATCAAAGAGCAAATTTGCAATATTTGACTTTTTGAACAAAACATGGAAAGTTGACTTAACTGAGCTTTGTTTCCAATTTAAGGACTGAAAATGATGTTTAAAGATGAAATGAAGTTAACAAAAGCTTTATCTTAGAAATCTAAGCACAAAACAAGTTTTGGTTTTGCAAAAATTCCAATAGATAGAATTTGTGATGTTTAATAATCGTTACTTTTGACTTTAAGCAAACAAGGTAAATAAAAGTTGAAAACTATTTATTACTAAAGTGACGATGAATCAATAACAAACATGTCAAAGATGCCTTATTAACACGAAGTTTACAAGCATATTTTAGAAGCGGTTGTTTGAAGCTAAACACACTAAACTACCTATTTAAACCAAGGAATCCATTTAACAACTTATAATAACTGTATTTAAACAAGATTAAGCTAAAATTAACAGAAATTAAACACTTATACTATAATATGAAAATTTTAAGAAAATTGTTAAATGTTGAAGTAAAGGATGAAATGTTGGTATGCACTTGTGAAAGAGTAGAGAGGAAAACTACTTCCTTATTCGAAAGTCATATAAACCAAGAACAATTAAATTTATCCCGCCGACTTTAATCTTCATTTTCATTGATTTTTAATTTTCCACTAAGGTTTATCATATTTTTGGGTTTTCAATTCTAAAGCTGGATTTTTGAGTTTCTAAATGGTTTATAAGATTTTTAAAAGGCTTGCTTAAGAAAATCAAATTCTTAATAAAAAATTTTGAATGAGAGAAATTGTTGATCTTCGCTGAAATGATTAGTTTGTTCCTTAGTAAGGTGAAAATGATTCAAATGGTCGTGAACTTAAAAGTGACACCAATCTGTGAGCAGTTTTAAACATAACAGGAAAGCTTGAAAAAATTAAAAGCGACATAAGTAAAAAACCCCCAACGGCTACTTCCTTTCTTTCTTGCTTTCTAAATAATTTCATTTTAAATCATACCAACTTTTCACCTACATTTCTCTTTTTAGTTCCCATAAAATCCTTGGCATTTTTATTACCATTCCAATTGCACTCGTGTATGTTGTTTCTGTTGGTGGGTGTTATTTAGCCAACATCTCTGGATGAAGATTTTTGGGTGTTCTTGGAGTGATTCTTGTACCACTCGTTGTCCTAGTGGGGGACTCTGCCAAAGAGGAGTGGCGATAGGGGGATGTTAGGAATGTTGAAATAAATTTTGTTATTTTTATTATATTTTCAAAATGTGTAAATGACATCACTTGGGGATATGCAGGGGTCCATATGGCGGTTGTGACAAGTCTTTTAATAACAAGGGTTGTTGTAATTTGAAACTCAAGGGACCTAGGTACACCAAATGTTTTTCCAAGGGCTGAAAATAATCTTCCATACTACAAGGACCAAACTTGACATTTTTCATCAATTTCCAAGGACCATTTTAATTTTCAAACTTGTGGGTTGTAATTTTGCAAATTTTAAACTAGGGTTGAAGGGTTTGTTATAACAACTTTTGAATCCCATGGACCTTAAATATGATTTTCTCTATTTTGATATATTTTATTTTGAAATATATATAGTTATGTTTTTCATCCGATTTTGTTATTTCATTCACCATGCTTAATAACTCATTTATATTTGTTATCATTTTCCAATCGCAAGCATTCTCGCCTCATAGGTGTTTTAGTGATTTTCATTAGCTTGGCGGATCATGACTCAAGATTAGTATGGCATAGCATTTAATCTTTGTTCACGAGTTAAAAATGTAGTTACATGTCACAACACTAGATACAAAGATTTTAATTATAAAATAAGTTGTTTTAAGTTCTAACTTTAACATAATATTTTTTATTTGAAGTTAAACTATTGTCATATTTCATTGACCCTTAAGGTTTTGGTGAGTACCGTGTACCATTGTGGCTCACGTTGCATTTGTAGAGCTGGACCATTCACAACATTTAGTCGATGAGGTGGTGCCAACATTCCAGCCTTGTGTAACGAGTTCTCCATTTTTTCATCAATCAAAGTTGCTTGCAATACCTTGTGATCAAATAATTGCCATATAACATTGTACACTTGTTCTTGACGTTGTGTTATGGCTTCAAGAGACAAGTAAGACTCGCCAGGGTTGTCACGGTTGTCACGTTTGTATGAACATATGTCCGGGTACTTGACAATGCACTCCTTGACGACCTTAGGAATTCCATGTTGGACTGCTGCAAATGCCGCAGATCCTAAAATCTTTAAAACTTTGTTACTATCATCCACTTCTGTAACTCTTTCACATATAAGTTCTGAGAGGAGCTTGCTTTGGGAGTGTTTTACTTTCATATCATGGATATTCTTGATTGATGGAGCTACAATCATCGACATTATATGATGCAAGGTTAGAGATGATCATAAATAACAGCTAACAATCACTAATGAATTCATTAACATACCTAGACATCGAAGAACACTCCAAAATCCGCTCGTAATCTGTGTAACAGGGAAAGTCATAAACCGTTGGAATTTTTTTGGGCAATATAAGCATAAAAAATATAGTCTATTAAGGATATAAATGAAAGAGTAGCGAAACATACTTTCTGGAAAAGCTTTGGACAATTGTCGACTTTAATAGCTTTTCCACTCCTTTTGTTTATTAAAGTGTCCAATTGAACAACTTCTTTACTCCTTTTGTTCATATGTATATCTGTTATCAACCAAATTAAACAAAATGGTAAATGAATGAGGTTTTCTTTCTTAAAGTTATCCGGAGAGGGAGAACGATTCATATGTGTAACACCCCCAATTTCATGATACGCAGCGGAATTCAAGTTGGGTGTTACTTCATGGCTCAACAGTTATAATAATAGAAAATGAACTTTAATTGAGTCGTTTTAAAAGATTTATCGTTCGATTTATATAAATATCAGAGTTTACAAAATGAGGTCCCAGTGGTTTTACAGTTTATTAAATAAGTTTTCGAATGATAATATAGCCTTCTTGAGTATCCGTGCCCTTCCGTGTCATCCTCGTAAATTATGAACCTGAGATAAACATGCTAAAAGTGTCAACACAAAGGTTGGTGAGTTCATAGAGTTTATAGATAAAACAGTTGAGTTCAATAGTTTGATTATTGTAATAAATACAAATATCGATGAAATAAGTAGTGGACTACGTTGTTATGCACCCATAGTCATTTGTTTGCCCTAACCGGGTCAAAATTTGAGTGAATCCATAGAGTTTGTATGCAAATCAGTTGAACACAAGTTTCAAGGTTGGGCTACGTTGTTGCACCCATAAATTCAGTAGTTGCAGCATTTGTATCATTGCAACATAGTATATATTGCCTTAAGTCTCATGAACGCAAACCTTAACACGAACGCGTCATAATAATGACGTAAGTTACAAACATCATAATAATGATGTGAGCAACAATGCCCTCCGGTAGGAGTTTGCCATTCTCCTAGTATTCTCAAATAAAGTGCATTTGGTTACCTATCCGACTAACACAAATGGGGGCTCAATCAGCCAATAGATCTATTCACTATATTCGCGTTCACTCACAAGTGATTAATGGCTCATGATAGAGGGACTTTTAGTGGCAATAGTGTATAACTTAGGCAATAACAATCATGATCGCATACAGATAGTACATGTGTTCAGGTTTGTAGCAAAATGTATAAAGTATGATTATGAACTCATAGAAGTATGTAAAAGCTTTAGAGTATTTGTGTGAAAGTAAAAACGAATAGTTAAACATGTATCTCCCCCAAAGCAGTTAAAAAGCAAGTAAAGGTAGGGGCCATGAACTCACAGTAATATGTAAAAGTTTTTAGAGTACTTATAAAAGTGAAAGCAATTAGTTGAGCATGTATCTCCCCCAAAAGCATTAATAAACAAGTATAAAAACGGGGCTACGAACTCACGGTAATTTGTAAGAGTTTAAAATAAATGTAAAAATATAAAGCAATATTTGAGCATGTATCTCCCCCAAAACGTTCAAAATAAGGAAAAGAGGGGCTATGACTCACCTCGATGTTACAGTAGTCTGGATGGAAAACAAATTAAGTAATGTGAATAAACTGCTCCGACTCGTGACCTGAGTTAGTATGTCATGTTTTTAGTATTCGAGTTCAAGTTTATGTGATAACGATGCTTTATCGATAGTTAGGTAACATGAAGTCTCTTCAAAAATTAGCAATACTTATCGTTCTTATTTTTATGGCTAGGATGATGGATATTAAATTTTATCGAAACCCAAGTTGTTAAATATTTTATGTGTCCAAAATGTTATAATTTACAATTTTAAATATTTACAGTTTTTACCCTTGCACTTTCAAAAATGACACTTTAAACCCTCAACTGTGGGTTTTTGACAAATTCAGCTCTTGTATAACTAACTTTGAAGAAATTACATTTTTAGCCCAAGAAAACTTTATATTTCAAAAATTACAATTTTTATACTTGTAGTTTTATAAGAAATATTCACTTGTTTTAGGCCTAAATTGACAAAAGTGCGGGTAAATATAAGCGAGGCCTTATAAGGTTTTTACTACGTTCTTGATCCTTTCAAAATTTTGTCCGATGGTCTTTCTAATGGCTCAAACTATAAGTCTTAAGCTCTTACGGTTTGGTCGCAATGATTTCCCAAAGTAGGGGGTTAGGTGCCTTTTGTGAAAAGTATTTGTTTTGGGCGATAACAGGGCCAAATGAGGACATATTTTACCCGAGGGAAACCAATATTTTTACAAAGAATTTGATCCTTTAAACACTTTGCTGTAAGCTCTTCTAAATGGTATAGGTCACATATCTTAGTCATCTTTGGTTAGAGAGAACCAAGTCCATGAACATGGCCACTTGGTCACGACGCGTTTTAAGGAAATTCCATTTTTAACCCATTAACTTTTACGGTGTCACCTAGGGACATCGTAATATGTTAATTAACTCTTTTTAAGTCATTATCTAACATTCTATAACTCCTACGACTCAATTTTTGAAAAATGCATGCAAGGTCTTTTTATGAAAATCTCACGAGTCACCTACTTTTTGGTTGATTATAAAAGAGACTATAAGAGTTTTTAAAGACGTTATTGGGGCTTTAAAATCCTTGCAGCGGGCTCTTTAAAATGGTGTAACTCTCACACTTTACAACATTTTAATTAGTAAGATATTAATTGTCGAAAAGGGCTACTTAGGCTAGTTTTGACAAATTGAAAATCTTGTTTTCAAACCATAAAACTTTATATCTTTTGCATGCAATCTTGTGATATATTGTTTAACTCATTTTTAAGTGTTCTAAGATGATTCAAATTCGAATTTATCAAAAATCCTAAGTTTTCCCAAATACAATTGTAAAGTACTTTTGGTTTTTAAGACTTATGGCTCTAATGGTGTACCGTTTTTATGCATGACGACTAGGCTTTTCAACCGAGTTAGAGGGGCGTTTTAGAGTGTCCTAGGTGGTCTTCACAAAGGTACTTTGGTTGGCCCTAATACCTTTAACATGATGCAAATAAATGGGGCGCAAGTAGGGGCGTTTGGTTTTTGTAAAATCAATACAGCTGTTGGGATTTTTATTAAATTATGACTTCGTTATGTGTTTTATGGACCCGTGCACCCAATTTTTTGAAGAAAACATCGTTCCGGACAACTTTCGTGCCTTAACGTTTTCATGAAATGGACCAGAAGTGCCTCGTTTCTTCTGTCCACAGAAAGTTTTGGACAGATTTTTGGTAACTTCGTTTGGTCATAACTTTTGATTCGTGTACTCGTTTTGAGTGATTCAAATTACCACGTTTTCCTTATAAAATCCTTTTTAACAGTATGTACTTGATATTAGGAGTATTAAAGAAATTGAAATGAGTTTAAAAGACTTACAACTCTATAGTACTTGATTTGGTAGCAAAATGCTCAATGAGACTTCTAAACGGAAATGAGTCTTCAAAGTTTTGCACCTAAGCTTTTATCATTCTTCTTAGACCTTGTACCTCAGAATGTGGGAGTGTGAATGTGTGTTTTAGGCTTAGCAAGTGAGGGATGAGAAGAAATAAATGGAAGGAGGTTGGTATTTATAGGCCAAGGGTAGAAAAACATGATGATGTGCTCATTCACTAACCATGTGGATCGAATGGTTTTAGAATGAACCACATATGCTTAG
The DNA here is from genome assembly GCA_910596185.1 of Chrysanthemum makinoi. NCBI lineage: Eukaryota > Viridiplantae > Streptophyta > Magnoliopsida > Asterales > Asteraceae > Chrysanthemum > Chrysanthemum makinoi. The sequence continues at coordinate 115,524,113 of OU343217.1, read as the reverse complement.
CTAGACATCCTTGAAGACAAGGTGATGTGTCTACTTAGGTTACCATGGGATTTGAATGGTTTAGAAGGAAAACACCATGTGTTCGATTTTATAGCCATAAGGTTTAAGTTTGGTTCAAGTGGCTTGAAATGAGGCTAGGTGTCACAATTTTTGGCCAAAGGAAGAAGAAGAGGAGTTGATGTGGCTTAATTGTGTTCTTATATATCATAATTATAGTTTAGTTAGATTAGAAACAAGTTAAGGTTAGTTTAGCTTAAGTAAATGACATATTTAATATACATGCATAAGATAGATGTACCACAAGCATTGGAGAGTTGTACCTTAGACTTGTAAATTATAAGAAAATCAAATTTAAAGGCTTGTGCATTATAGGGTTGTACCTTGTGCTTAAAAATAGGTACATTGAGGTTTATAATATGATTTATATAAGTATTAAGCTTGTATGCATTAAAAACTTGTGCATGTGCTTGAAAGACTTGTACATTAGTATTTTGAAAATATATCATGCACATAAAATCATAGAGTTGTATATTAAGGCTTGTAACGGAAATTAAAGTATAGCTAGGTTCCGTGCTTTAATGACTTGTACTCTATGTATAAAATGTTGTACTTTAGTGTTGATGGGTTAGTTACGTGAAATCATAGTTATAATAAATTATGGTTTCATGAAAACTCCAATAGATAGAAAACGTTTATTTTGAATGTTTAATAATCGTACATTCTGAAATAACGTAGAGTGGTAAATAAAAGTTGAAAACTTTTATACTTGACGTATAAGGAATGAACTTAAGACATTCTGGTGTTGGCGTGTACATTTATTAAGAATGCGAGTTACGTCATATTAGTTAGTTGTTGTGATTAGATAAGCAGATAACGTTTAAAAAAAATTTCACGTAAAAATTGGATAAGTATTCTTTAGTTAGAATATCATACAAGTGGAAATTTACCGGTGGTTATAGTCTTACCCCCCTTAAGTGAAATATCGTCCCGAGATCCAGTCCGTGTTAAATGTTGAAGTAATGAGGATGAAATGTGGTATCACTTGTGAAAGTTTATAAGTTAGAGTTTATTGTTTTACCTGTGAAAACATTATTTCCGAAAGTCATATAAACTTAAGAAATTTTTTATTTTGAATGAATATTGTTATTCTATAAGGTTTATCATATTTTAGTAATTAATTTTGAGAATAACATGGTTCATAATGGCTTGTGAAAATCAAATTCTTAATATCGAAAAAATTTCGAATGAGAGAAAGTTGTTGATCTTCAGCTTTTGTAGATGACGTATTAGTTTGTTCCTTAGTAAGGTGAACAGTAATTTCAAATGGTCGTGAACAGTGACCCAACGGTCGTGAGCAGTACCCCCAACGGTCGTGAACAGTACCCCCAACGGCTACTTTTTCCTTTTATAAATACCCCATTTTAATCCCCATTCCTTCATACTAACTTTTCACCTACATTTCTCTTATCACACTTTAAAATGCCGCATTTTATTACCATTATTGCACTCGTGTATGTTGTTGTCGCTGCTATTTATTTAGCCAACATCTCGGATGAAGATTACGAATTCTTGGCCGTGTTCTTAGTGATTCTTGTACCACTCGTTGTCCTAGCCATCGGCGTGGATAAAATATGAGGGTAATAGCATTATGTTAGGAATGTTGAAATAAATTTTTTTATTTTTTATTTTTTATTTTTTTTTATATTATTTTTTTTAATTTGTGTTATTATGTAATCATATGCGTTAGCATTTATTGAGTTGTAGTCTTGTGTTGGTTGTTGGGTTGAAACCCAATAAGCCTATTTGTGTGTTTGTTTATGTAATCTTGGCCAAGGCCCGTTTTAATCTAAATGTGGGTTGTGTTTTATTGTTTTACTAACGGGTTGAAGCCCACTTTTTGTTATAAAAAGGGAAGCGTTAAATATAGATTTTTCAATATTCTTATATATATATATATAGTTATGTCCCTTGTTATTTCATTCACCATGCTTAATAACTCATTTATATTTGTTATCAAGATACTGCATCCAGTCATGATTCTCGCTCTCATAGGTGTAGTGGTGTTTTTCATTAGCTTGGCGGATCAACCAATTGGCGATACCATACCTTATTTGGTGATTTTTGTAACATTAGCACTACCGATGCTAATTATATCATTATGTATTAATATTCATGGATTCTAATGTAATAAAAATTTACGTTATTTGTGTTTGCCATATATCTTTGTGAATTTTTGTGATCCTCGAGTTTGTACTTATATCATTTCAGATACAAATAAGCCCACTTATCTATAATTCATTATTTACATAGAGAGGCGTCCCAAACAATGTAAATAAAGAAATATAAACTTATGGTTCGGCGATTCACAATTTCTTTATTTAAATAAAAAGGCGTCCCAATCCATTCAAATAAAGACATTATAAGTCATCCTACTTAAGAATTATGAATTAACATTCGTACTTAACTGATGAGTTACAAGAAGATTTGGGTGTTCTGGAAGTACAGAAGGAGTGTTTGCACTAATCTTTTAGAGATGGTAGTAGGAAAATCAAGGAAAGTTGCCATAATACTCAAAATAGTTGGTGAGTATATATATTTAGTGTAAATAAGGTAAGTAGGAGAGACCACTGTAATTGGTTACAATGTCTTGAGAAGGTTTCATAAATTTGAAAAATATAAAAGTAGGTACATGCTCGGGGAAATATGATTAAGTCATAATGCCTTAGAATAGGCATACGCAGGTGTGTTTATTTTGTATAAAGTGATCAGAAGTATATATGAGTATACTAAAGTGTTTGTGTAGCATAAACTTTCTAGATGTCACATAATTACCTGGAGGATGGAAGGCACGGAGAACGAAAAGGCTATAAAATGTTTTTGTGAAAAAGTAGTTATAGTTTAGGTATCAATTAGACCCGTTTCTCTATAACTGTGTCTCTGATACCAATCTGAAACACCCCCAATTTCATGATACGCAGCGGAATTCAAGCTGGGTGTTACTTCATGGCTCAACAGTTATAATAATAGAAAATGAACTTTAATTGAGTCGTTTTAAAAGATTTATCATTCGATTTATATAAATATCAGAGTTTACAAAATGAGGTCCTAGTGGTTTTACAGTTTATTAAATAAGTTTTCGAATGATAATATAGCCTTCTTGAGTATCCGTGCCCTTCCGTGCCATCCTCATAAATTATGAACCTGAGATAAACATGCTAAAAGTGTCAACACAAAGGTTGGTGAGTTCATAGAGTTTATACATAAAATAGTTGAGTTCAATAGTTTGATTATTGTAATAAATACAAATATCGATGAAATAAGTAGTGGACTACGTTGTTATGCACCCATAGTCATTTGTTTGCCCTAACCAGGTCAAAAGTTGAGTGAATCCATAGAGTTTGTATGCAAATCAGTTGAACACAAGTTTCAAGGTTGGGCCACGTTGTAGCACCCATGAATTCAGTAGTTGCAGCATTTGTATCATTGCAACATAGTATATATTGCCTTAAGTCTCATGAACGCAAACCTTAACACGAACGCGTCATAATAATGACATAAGTTACAAATATCATAATAATGATGAGAGCAACAATGCCCTCTGGTAGGAGTTTTCCATTCTCCTAGTATTCTCAAATAAAGTGCATTTGGTTACCTATCCGGCTAACACAAATGGGGCGTCAACTGCCAATAGATCTATTCACTATATTCGCGTTCACTCGCAAGTGATTAATGGCTCATGATAGAGGGACTTTTAGTGGCAATAGTGTATAACTTAGGCAATAACAATCATGATCGCATACTGATAGTACATGTGTTCAGGTTTGTAGCAAAATGTATGAAGTGTGATTATGAACTTATAGAAGTATGTAAAAGCTTAAGAGTATTTGTGAAAGTAAAAACGAATAATTAAGCATGTATCTCCCCCAAAGCAGTTAAAAAGCAAGTAAAGGTAGGGGCCATTCACTCACCGTAATATGTAAAAGTTTTTAGAGTACTTATAAAAGTGAAAGTAATTAGTTGAGCATGTATCTTCCCCAAAGCATTAATAAACAAGTATAAAAACGGGGCTACGAACTCACGGTAATTTGTAAGAGTTTAAAATAAATGTAAAAATATATAGCAATATTTGAGCATGTATCTCCCCCAAAACGTTCAAAATAAGGAAAAGAGGGGCTATGACTCACCTCGATGTTACAGTAGTCTGGATGGAAAACAAATTAAGTAATGTGAATAAACTGCTCCGACTCGTGACCTGAGTTAGTATGTCATGTTTTTAGTATTCGAGTTCAAGTTTATGTGATAACGATGCTTTATCGATAGTTAGGTAACATGAAGTCTCTTCAAAAATTAGCAATACTTATCGTTCTTATTTTTATGGCTAGGATGATGGATATTAAATTTTATCGAAACCCAAGTTGTTAAATATTTTATGTTTCCAAAATGTTATAATTTACAATTTTAAATATTTATAGTTTTTACCCTTGCACTTTCAAAAATAACACTTTAAACCCTCAACTATGGGTTTTTGACAAATTCAGCCCTTGTATAACTAACTTTGAAGAAATTACATTTTTAGCCCAAGAAAACTTTATCGTTCAAAAATTACAATTTGTATACTTGTAGTTTTATAAGAAATATTCACTTGTTTTAGGCCTAAATTGACAAAAGTGCGGGTAAATATAAGCGAGGCCTTATAAGGTTTTTACTACGAACTTGATCCTTTCAAAAGTTTGTCCGGTGGTATTTCTAATGGCTCAAACTAGAAGTCTTAAGCTCTTACGGTTTGGTCGCAATGATTTCCCAAAGTAGGGGGTTAGGTGCCTTTTGTGAAACGTATTGGTTTTGGGCGATAACAGGGCCAAATGAGGACATATTTTACACGAGGCAAGCCAATGTTTCTACAAAGCATTTGATTCTTTAAACACTTTGCTGTAAGCTCTTCTAAATGGTATAGGTCTCATATCTTAGTCAACTTTGGTTAGAGAGAAACAAGTCCATGAACATGGCCACTTGGTCACGACGCGTTTTAAGGAAATTCCATTTTAACCCATTAACTTTTACGGTGTCACCTAGGGACATCGTAATATGTTAATTAACTCTTTTTAAGTCATTATCTAACATTCTATAACTCCTACGACTCAATTTTTGAAAAATGCATGCAAGGTCTTTTTATGAAAATCTCACGAGTCACCTACTTTTTGGTTGATTATAAAAGAGACTATAAGAGTTTTTAAAGACTTTATTGGAGCTTTAAAATCCTTGCAGCGGGCTCTTTAAACTGGTGTAACTCTGACACTTTACAACCTTTTAATTAGCAAGATATTAATTGTCGAAAAGGGCTACTTAGGCTAGTTTTGACAAATTGAAAATCTTGTTTTCAAACCATAAAACTTTATATCTTTTACATGCAACCTTGTGATATATTGTTTAACTCATTTTTAAGTGTTCTAAGATGATTCAAATTCGAATTTATCGAAAATCCTAAGTTTTTCCCAAAGACATGTTATAAAGTACTTTTGGTTTTTACAACTTATGGCTCTAATGGTGTGCCGTTTTTATGCATGACGACTAGGCTTTTCAACCGAGTTAGAGGGGCGTTTTAGAGTGTCCTAGGTGGTCTTCACAAAGGTACTTTAGTTGGCCCTAATACCTTTAACATGATGCAAATAAATATGGCGCAAGTAGGGGCGTTTGGTTTTTGTAAAATCAATACAGCTGTTGGGATTTTTATTAAATTATGACTTCGTTATGTGTTTTCTGGACCCGTGTACCTGATTTTTAGAAGAAAACGTCGTTCCGGACAACTTTCGTGATTTAACTTTTTCATGAAACGGACCAGAAGTGCCTTGTTTCGCGTGCCCGACCCTTCTGTCCACAGAAAGTTTTGGACAGATTTTTGTTAACTTCGTTTGGTCATAACTTTTGATTCGTGTACTCGTTTTGAGTGATTCAAATTGCCACGTTTTCCTTATAAAATCCTTTTTAACAGTATGTACTTGATATTAGGAGTATTAAAGAAATTTAAATGAGTTTAAAAGACTTACAACTCTATAGTACTTGATTTGGTAGCAAAATGCTCAATGAGACTTCTAAACGGAAATGAGTCTTCAAAGTTTTGCACCTAAGCTTTTATCATTCTTCTTAGACCTTGTACCTCAGAATGTGGGAGTGTGAATGTGTGTTTTAGGCTTAGCAAGTGAGGGATGAGAAGAAATAAATGGAAGGAGGTTGGTATTTATAGGCCAAGGGTAGAAAAACATGATGATGTGTTCATTCACTAACCATGTGGATCGAATGGTTTTAGAATGAACCACATATGCTTAGCTAGACATCCTTGAAGACAAGGTGATGTGTCTACTTAGGTTACCATGGGATTTGAATGGTTTAGAAGGAAAACACCATGTGTTCGATTTTATAGCCATAAGGTTTAAGTTTGGTTCAAGTGGCTTAAAATGAGGCTAGGTGTCACAATTTTTGGCCAAAGGAAGAAGAAGAGGAGTTGATGTGGCTTAATTGTGTTCTTATATATCATAATTATAGTTTAGTTAGATTAGAAACAAGTTAATGTTAGTTTAGCTTAAGTAAATGTCATATTTAATATACATGCATAAGATAGATGTACCACAAGCATTGGAGAGTTGTATCTTAGACTTGTAAATTATAAGAAAATCAAATTTAAAGGCTTGTGCATTATAGGGTTGTACCTTGTGCTTAAAAATAGGTACATTGAGGTTTATAATATGATTTATATAAGTATTAAGCTTGTATGCATTAAAAACTTGTACATGTGCTTGAAAGACTTGTACATTAGTATTTTGAAAATATATCATGCACATAAAATCATAGTGTTGTATATTAAGGCTTGTAACAGAAATTAAAGTATAGCTAGGTTCCGTGCTTTAATGACTTGTACTCTATGTGTAAAATGTTGTACTTTAGTGTTGATGGGTTAGTTACGTGAAATCATAGTTATAATAAATTATGGTTTCATGAAAACTCCAATAGATAGAAAATGTTTATTTTGAATGTTTAATAATCGTACATTTACGAAATAACGTAGAGTGGTAAATAAAAGTTGAAAACTTTTATACTTGACGTATAAGGAATGAACTTAAGATATTCTGGTGTTGGTGTGTACATTTATTAAGAATGCGAGTTACGTCATATTAGTTAGTTGTTGTGATTAGATAAGCAGATAACGTTTAAAAAAAAATTTAGACGTGAAAAATGGATAAGTATTCTTTAGTTAGAATATCATAAAAGTGGAAATTTACCGGTGGTTACAATATATATGTGACCAAACCGGGTTTCCCGTGACCGTTTTTAACCCTTCTCTTGTCACCCCCAAATTTATACCTAGTGAGCACTAGGTTTGAACCCTTAACCTCGATCTTGTGAGGATAATAAGTTGCAACTTATTCTTTCGTTTTTGGTTAGTAAATACGTACTAAAAGGGTATAGTTAGCAAAACACTTTAACTTTTATCTCGTAACAACAATACAAAACAGAGAAAGAGAGAGGCATAAGAGGCGTTTACATGAATAAACGAGACGACTCATATATCCAAGCTTGACACCGCTAGGAAAGAAGTCTGGTTTGGTACCTAACACTTGCAAAGCATTTCTAGCATAGTTTTCAGGATCCCAATCCTGATCTTAGGATCTTACGATTTTACGATACTGCAAAGAAAAAACGATCCAGATCCTACATAGGATCTTTGCAAGCTTAAGATCTTATAGGATCCCGATCTTGACCATACGATCTTACGATCTAATCCGATCCGATCTTACTTTTCTCGGATTACAAAATAAAAAACTACAAATTTATGGGTTGTTTGTTTGTAGAATTCAAAAAACAACATGTTAATCTCTTTAAACATTTTATAATCATACTTTAGGACAACATTTATATGAAACATTCATAGTATTTTATGGTTATAATGTATTAGAATTTGTAGATTTGTATAAAATTACATAAACTATTAAGAAATAACATTAGAGTAGGATCTTAAGATCCCGATCCGATCTTACGATCACGATCTTGCAAAGACGAAAACGATCTTAGGTAGGATCCCGATCTTGACAACCTTGATTTCTAGAGTTCCCACTATCTTCTAGCACGATGTCCGGGTGCGTGTCAATTATTTCTAGCGCTACATCTACACAACAATAAAACAAAATCATATTTATATATTAACAATTACCAAATTAATAACATTGTTCATCTACAGTGACCATCTGGTAATTGTCAAAAACCACCCCTTTAACCTTCAAAACTATCATTATAATCCTTAAACTAAATAAACTCTATACAAATTAAGTCCTATAACTTCACTTCATTTACTTTGGGAAACTAAAGTAGTCTCTAAACTTGTAAAACTTTATATTTTAACATCCTTGACTTTAAATTTAAACCTTTATTTACAAAAATACTATAAACCTACTGAGTTTGTATTTAACACATTATATATCACCCCTTTAAGTTTATTAAAATACCAAATTAGCCTTGAAACACATAAATCTTTATAATTAACACCCTTTTCAGGTTTAGTGATATAACAAACTAAACTAACCACTAAACATATTAAACTCTATATTTACTCTTTTACATCATTTTACATGATCTTAAGATTTTTATTAAAAATACATATTACGGTTAAACTTTATTTCGTAGTTATATAATGCATTTTTGCACACGTTGCAACATGCGGGCTAAAAAAAATCTTGTTAGAATGAATTGTCGTTACTTAACAATAGAATTTGGTTAGATCGATTGTTACAATCATATATAATTAACCGGAGATTTTACGTACCAAGGAATCCAGCCTGGATTGTGAGAGTGATAAGATCACCACCAGGCATTCCAGCATACAAACTACTAATCCCTTCCTCCACTGATATTGTTTCTGCTGGAGTCACTTTTAACAAGTACTCTTGGCGTGCTCTTGTTACGATGCCTTGCAGCCAAAATCAATTGTGTATGATGATTTACATCGAGTTCACGAGTCATATTCTTGTTCTCCTTTACCAAAATCATTGCATCTTTCGTATTCCCAATCTTAGCAGCCTGGTGATGTGAGCTGTTTCCACTTGAACTCTTAGAAAACAACTTTTCAGCAGCACCGTCAGTGTCTTTTATTCGGTGCGCCAACTGTTTTACGAATTTATGAGAACGATTTGTTCCCACAACTATCATCAACGCTGTTTCATCCTTGGTATTGATTGGTTCTGTCATTAGTTCTGGTTTTTCGTCGAACAATGGACTTATGTCATCCCATTTATCGTTTAAAGCAGCTATTTGAATCTTGAGTTTGTTGGCTACATCATCTTTAGAACTCATTTTGGTTGAGTTTGTGTATATGAAAACGCTGGGATGTTGAGGTATTACAATTTAACTTTCGAGTGTATTTATAGTAGAGGTGCACATCCGAACCGGTTAACCGAACCGCATCCGAAGACAAACCGAAAAACCCAACCGGTCAAAACCGGTTTTGACCATAACCGGTCCGGTTTTTATCCAAACCGCCGGTTAGGAACCGGTTCGACATTTTGAAAAAACCACCGGTTTGGAGACCGGTTTTTATTAACCGAATAACCAAACCGGTTCGGTTAACCGGTTAGGAACCGGTTAGGAACCGGTTTTTTTAGCTATGCGCGGGTTTTTTGGGTTTTTTTTTAATTTTAAAATTTTGAATTTGAAATTTTGAATGAGGGGCGGGAAGGAGCATAGGGGGGGGGGCGGATTTTATTAAATATGTTTTTCAAATTACCATTTTGCCATCTAAATGTTAGTATAAATAGATGTGTTATGTATTGGCAATCAAAAAACACTCAAAAAAATCAAAACCGAAAGTAAGAAAAGTTCAAACACCAACAACACCACCAACACCGAAGCTGGTTCAACAAGTGCAGCGACGGTTTTGAAAGTTTTATCATGCGACCGTGTAAAAGATCCATGGGAACACTACAACTACGTCCTAATGTCGGACGGTAAGAAAAAGGCTCAATGTAAATATTGCTTGAGTATATTGTCTGCCGGTTCCAACTTGACGTTAAGGGCTCACATCAAACAAAAGTATTGCAAGGCACTCAAATCGGTTCCGGAAGCCGGTCAATCGTCCATGGCTCGAGACGGGACTATTTTTGCATACGATCATGATTTACTCCGTAAAAAATTGGCCGGTTTGGTGATTCAACGTGGTTTGCCGTTCAACCACTATGACCACGATGGGACGACGGCGGTGTACCAGAATTATATGCAACCGCAGTATCATCATGTAAGTCGTATGACTCTAAAACGCGATGCTATGAAAATGTGGAAAACGGCTAAGCAAGATTTAAAAAATACTTTTTTAAATATACAGTAAAACCTCTATAAATTAATACTCGATAAATTAATAAACTCAATAAAACTAATAGTTTGTCCGGTCCCAACTTGGGACCAGTGCAAATTTGAACCCCAATCGATAAAATAATAAGATAATAATTTTTTTGTAACCCCAATCTATATATATTAGTCCCAACAAAACTATAAATTAATAATCACTAAAAAATTCCATAATATATATTATATATGTGTGATACACTTCAAAATTCTAAGATTGTTTAGTAAAAAATGAATCTATAGTCACTTGTTTTTTGTTGAACTTCAAATCTATATTGATTTCATCTTTAGATCTCCCTATTGCACTCAAGAGTTGGGGCGTTGTCTTCTCGTATTGGAACAAAAAGTTGTGAAGAGTTATTGCCGCTTGTAATGCTTCTTTTTAAGTGACTGGTTCCAAAGCTATTGAATCATACTCAACTTCATCATCAACCGGATTTTGAATGGTATCCGCCACAATTTCTTCAATTCCTTAAACCACGTAACATTCATTATTTTCACCAGGATAATCTTGCAAGTGATTCATATCCATTTTGTGCTGATAATGCATACCCGTAATTAACCATCTTTAAATTAATAATTTATTAATTTATCGATAAAATAATATCTCGCTAAATTAATAAAATATGTCGGTCCCAACACCATTAATTTATAGAGTTTTTACTGTAGATGCTTGTGTTAATTTAACAACCGATGTTTGGGCCGCTCCTCATAATTTGCGATTTTCGTACCTTTGTGTTACCGCACATTGGGTTGATCCCGAAAGTTGGCAAATGATGAAGCGAGTCGTAGCATTTGAAAACTTTCCGGTTCCTCACTCCGGAGAAGCTTTATACAAATTGTTGAAAAAAGTGTTTCATAAATTTAACTTGACAGAAGAAAAAAAATGTAATAACGTTGGATAATGCTAGTAACAACACAAATGCAATGGGTAGACTAAAAATAGAATACGACCCACCTTGTAATGGAGATTTTTTTCATAGTCGATGTGTTGCACACATCATTAACTTGGCCGTGCAAGCGGGATTAAAAGATCCGCATTTGAGTGAAGTGAAATAAAGTTTTAAAAGAATGTTAGTCGATGTTTTTAAAAAGGGTAATAAAAGATATAATGCATACATTCGGTTGTGTGAAAGTGCGGAGAAACCTTGGTTACAACCTTGTTGGGATGTTGAAACAAGATGGAACTCCACTTTTCTTATGTTCATAAGTGGTTTAAAACAAAAGGTAACTTTGCAATATTTTCATGATGAGAAATTGTCGGGAAGGGGTAGGTGTGCTCCATTTGATGCCGATAATTGGGATACTATTGAAAAACTAACCCGACTACTTGAAGTTTTTTACAACGCAACAAAAAAATTGTCGGGAGTTTATTATCCAACGGCTCATTTGGTACTCGAGCAACTATTCTTGATGTCTTCACAAATTTCCGCATTTGAATTTCATGGTGGTGTTTATACAAGCATGGTTTCCGGGATGAAAGAAAAGCTTTTGAAATATTTTGAAACTTTGCCACCGTTAATTACTTGTGCGACCGCATTAAATCCATGTTATAATGTAAATGGGGTAGAGGTGCTTATCGACTCGATTGTGACTGATTTGGGTTGTTTCGTCAAACCGAACTATGCTAATGATGCAAAAGAGTCCTTTGGCCATTCTTTTAAAAGTTTGTGGGGATATTATTTTGAAAACTATGGTAACCCACCTCCTACTGTGACTGAGTCTTCTTCATCATCATCATCAAGGGGTTTTAGAGGGAATCCGATACTTGCTTTGCATAAAAAGATAAGAGATAATCCCAACAAATGGTTAAGAAATGATCGTTTAGCGAACAGTGAATATGAAAGATATATCACAACCAATTTTATCTCACATATTCCGGCCGAACAAGTTGAAAACTTTGATGTGTTGGCGTTTTGGAAAGCAAAGGAAACAATGTTTCCCGTTCTATCCTGAATGGCTCGTGATGTACTAAGTGTACAAGCTACTTCGGTAGCTTCAGAATGCTTTTTCAACAAGTGGAAGGGTTTTATCAAATCTGAGAAACAGGCTCACACCGGCTTCTTTGGAGATGTGTATGGGTTTGAAAGATCACTTGGACGCAATGAAGCGAGTGCAAGATAAGACTGATCTTGAAAATGCCGGAGACTTCGAAGGGTCTACGTGGAAGAGGCATAAGCGGGTGAAATCGAGATACTTTCCGATGAAGAACTAAGACAAGATGCAACTGCTCAAGAAGCTAGGGGATCCGATGACGACTATTAGGGCCTTTATGCTTACGTATTATGTTTTAAGTTTATGTATTTCCTTTGATGTATTTCTTTTAAGTTTATGTATTTCCTTTCAGTTTATGTATTTCCGACGTTATAAATAAAAGTTGAAGTTTAATCAGTTTAAGTTTGTTAAATGTTGAAAAACGAAAAAAAAAAAAAAAAAAAAAAAAAAATCTTGTTAACCGGTTACAAACCGGTTAAATATTTAAAAATTTTGAATTTTGGACTTGGCAGCAAAATGTTTTTCAAAATGAAACCGGTTAACCGGGTCCCAAACCGGTTAAACCGGTCACTAATTTTAAAAATTCAAAATTTTGAAACGGCGGCAAATATATTTTTTGAATTCTCAACCGGTTAACCGGTTATGAACCGGTCCGAAACCGGTTAAAACCGGTCAAACCGGTCCAAAAATTAAAAATTTTAAATTTCAAATTTGAATTTTTTTGAGCGAGAAGGTGGCTGAACTTTCAAAATTTGATTTTTTTTTATATTTACAAGTTTGCCATTGTAAGACTAGTATAAATAGATAATTTGTGTTTTTATTTCTTTGCAACTTTTATACAATTAAAATAAACTCTAAAAAATAAAAATCGGAAGCATTTCACATTTTTACTATGGCTGATGTTGATCCTGCACCACCTCCGCCACCCCTGCCACCGGTGATTGTTCGTATTTTACCGTTAAACCGTGCACCAAATGTTTGGGCTCACTACAACTACGTCGAAATGTCGGATGGCACGCGAAAGGCTCAATGTAAGCATTGTTTTTGTTTATTCATCCCCACTTCCAACCTGCCGTTGAGGGCTCACACACGGAACTATTGCCGCCAAGCACCTGCAGTTGATGCCTGATTCGAGACCTCGAGTAGCTTATCAAGTTATCGATGTTTTATGTTTATGTTATTATGTGTTATGTTTTAAGTTTATGTGTAATGTGTGATGTATCATGTATTCTCCGTTCTATTAAATAAAAGTTTTAGTTTATTAATACACGAAACAAGAAAACGATGACAAACGACGACGAAAAAAAAACTAGAACCGGTCAAAACCGGTTAACCGGTCTCTAGACCGGTCCTAAACCGAGGCCAAACCGGTTTGGACCGGTTGGGTTTTTCAGCCTTCACACCCGGTTCGTAACCGAACCGGTTAACCGGCCCGACCGGTTTTTTTTCGCGTTGACCAAAACCGGTTCGGGTTTGACCGGCCTTCAAACCGAACCGGTTAACTGTTTTGTGCACCTCTAATTTATAGATACTGAAAAGGAGCCTAGGATTGGTTGACCTAAAGTCAACATATATCAAAGGTTAATAGTTGGTGAATGCATATATGTTTAATTGCTTTCACATAATTAAAATATAATGAACGTTGTTAGGCGATATTTCTGACTAAGCGTTGATAATTAACAATATGTTAAAGGCAATAAGTGAATCAAATCAATGGTCCATCTTAAGAGTAGATCAGTAGAGTATTTGTTCGCTCTGAATAACATGACTATTTTCTTGCAATGTTATCTTTTTTAAACCAACTGAGACGCCCACCTTCCAAAAAAAACCGTAACATGTGTTACTTATTGTTTGTATCTACGTATCAACATGTTTATGTTATGCTCAAATTTTCTCGATCCAATTCTAATTAGTTTACATATAATCAGTTCTAGACTTCTCTAGTGTGGGAGACTAGCGAAACATAAGAGCACTAAGTGTCGTCTCGCCGTCCCCCTTCGCCGCCACCGTGTCTCCCTCGTTAGGGACGGAACCAAAACCAAATATGACCGGGTGCACAAAAAAATTTGAACAGTAATACTAGAAACACATTTCGATGGACCGTGTGCATTTAAGATGACTTTAAGAAAAATCGATGTTTTTTTTTCAAAAATTAACATTATATCAAAAAAATCCACGGGGTGCCCGGACATGCACCCGCGGGAACCCCCTGGCTCCATCCCTGTACCTCGCCGTGCTTCGCCGCCACACCGGGCCCCTTCGCCATCCCTCGCCGTGGTTGAGCTCTTCGTCTACACAACGAGCTCCATTTTCTGACACAAGCACAAACCAAACGGATATATTTTACTTTTCAAAAAAATATATCCGTTGCAAACCAAACAGATACTTATCTATTTTTATTTTTTTTTAATTTTTTTACCACCCCTATAATAACATACCATAACCATCATTTTTATCATCTTCATCTCCTCCATCTTCATCAACTTTCTATATCTTTAGTTAAAAAAAATCCCACAATGTCTCAAAACCCGAATGACGGAGGGTATTTCACAAACCTACTAAATTCAAACCCACCACAATACGGGGGTTCTTCAAATCCGTCTAGCCCCTCCTCGTAAAATTCCAATCCGTCTCTACAAGAAATTTTTCTTAACCAACAATATGCGTTTCAACAAGGATTCGCAAGTTACACCGCCCGATTTTCATCACTACAATTTTTTAACCCGTCACAACCTCCACAGTTTTTTAACCCGTCACAACCTCAAACGTTTCCTCAAATGGAATTACAACCGTCCGGTTCACAATTCAAAGTATCAAAATCACATGAACCGGCCAAAGGTAGAGGGAAAAAGACGAAGGCAAAAAAATCAAAACAAGCTGTGGATTTGGACGCAGACGATGACGAAGATATGGAAGTCATAGGCCAGGCAGACAGGAGGAAGTGGAGCAAGGCTGAAGAAAGGTGGCTTGCGCAATGTTGGATAGAAATTTCGCAAGATCGAGATATGAGAAATGACCGTTTCGAAGATTTCTTTTGGAACGACATTATGGAGATGTTCAATAATCAGACCACTGATGACCAGCGTACCAAAAATATGATCACGGGTAAATGGTCGAGGATTAACGGTGATTGCGAAAAATTCAATGTTATTTACAAACATTTGCAGCGTCGAAGTGGTGAAAATGACCACGATCATCTCGAGAATGCGAAATTGAACTTTGAGCAACGTTTTGCTGGGAAGGAGTTCGGGTATGTTCACGCTTGGGATATTTTGAAAAATTACCCGAAGTGGGATGCCGAAGAGCTGATTGACATTACATGTCTCGAGGATATATTCGGCCCGGACAAACGACCTCATCCTGAAAGAGATGGCGGCAGAAAGAGTCGAAGCCGAAACAAAAGTCGACTTCAACGCATCGGCCTGCGAGCTCCGGTGGGAGTCAATCGAGTACTTTTTCGGGACATATATCCGAAAAATATATTCAAAAAGCCGACGCCCAAATGGCTTGTTACGAGGCGAGGCGGGAGAAGGAAATTGCTGCGTTAGAGATGAAGGAGATGAAGTTTTACATGCTAGATCCCAATTTGACTTCTGACCCGAAAAAAGCAGAGATCATCTGAAAGCGGCAAGAAAGAATAATGAAGAAATATGCCGGAAGAGATGACTAGTAAAATGTTTAGGTTTCTTATTATTAGTATGTGTTGTATTTTTTTTCCCCGTATCGTTTTTTTTTTACTTATCGTGTTTATTTTTCTTATTATTGTTTTGTTAATGTATTTTAATTATTAATGAAATAAATTTAGTTTATTTGAAAATTTGAAAAAAAAATAAAGTTGAAATGGTGGGCCCCAAATGAAGAGTTTGAGGCTTGTTGTGAGTGAAGTGGGTTATGTTGTGGTTAGTTGCGGAGGTTTGTTATGGTGATATGACACCCATAAGCTCCGAATAAAAAGCTTGAGCTCTTCACGACACCTAATGCTCTAATACATTACAAAAATAAGAATGTAGAATATTACATGCATGATTGCATGTATGGAGTTGTCTTTGTAAATTGCTTAATTTAAAATAGAATACTTTTTTATATTATTGTAGGTCGTTTTTCTTGTATTAGTTAGCATGAAATATTATTAAATTTTTACTGAGTTATCGTTAGGGGTGAAAACGAGCCGAGCCAAGCCCGAGCCTGCCAGAGCTCGAGCTCGGCTCGTTTATATATAAAAAGCTCGAGCTCGTTTCGAGCCTTACATTTCGAGCTCGAGCTCGGGCTCGAGCTCGACTAATTTATATGATGTTTAAAGGAAACAAAGTTCAAATGGAGCTCGGTTCGTTAATTACATAAGGCTCGAGCTCATTTACTACTTTTAAGCTCGTTTATATGTATAGAAAACATATATATGTATATATTTCTAGGGCTCGTTTAGGCTCGCGAGCCTACTCGAGCTTTTTGTATAGAGTTCGGGCTCGAGCTCGATTATTAAATGAGCCCAAACTTAGGCTTGAGCTCGGGCTCGAGCTCGTTTAGGCTCGACTTCGTTCGAAGCTTTTACCGATCCGATCCCGAGCTTTTCACGAGCAGCTCGGCTCGTTTCCACCCCTAGTTATCGTACATAACTAAACGTTAAATGACTTATCATATATGGTTTAGTGGGTTTCTAAAAAGTATAATTTTTTGGACACAACTTGTCACGAGTTGGAAAAAATTCGTAACAAAATAATATTCAACCTAGAACTCTTTGAATACATCTTGCATGGCTGTATACGTCTAGTCACGAGTCTTTAAAAAACATATATATCGCTAGCTAGCCAAATAGGAAATGTCTCTTCTATTTAACATCACACAAGTTGGTAAACTGACTTGTTGATTTGAATCATAATAAAATTATGACAGTGGTTGAAAAAATTAAATTGAGAGTTTAGGAGAATCGTAAAAAGACTACTATACCTCTCAAACACTATTCATTTTATATTTTCCTTTGCAAATTGATATATAGGTATAGTTGAGTTGTCATGATAATTTTTTTGGGGAAAAAAGTTTTCATGATAACTTAAATTTACTAAAATTGTCATGATAACTTAAAATGAATTTGACTATATATAAACGTACGTTCATCACATTTATAGTCTTAGGGTGCTTTTGGTTTATGGATTTTGGCATTAGATTTGGGATTGATGATTAAAATTGGTTGTTTGGCATGTAATTGTGGGTCTCAAAATTATAAGTAGGCCTTTAAAGTTGGTTGTAGAAGTATGGGTGTGTTTGTTTTTAAAAAAAAAAGTCTTACTAGCCCTCTTACTCTTACCAGTAAGAGGTGGGCAGACGTTTTGGTTGTTTGTTTTTTTCTTTTGAGTCAGACCCAGTTAGACATATAACATCTTACTCAGTAAGAGGTGGGAGACTTGTCTTATTGTCTCTTACTCTATAAGAGATTGAAAACGTGTGTTAATTAACTATGTTATATTTATGATAAAAAATCTTGTTTCATATTTACATAAGTTACTTATTATCGTATTGCGTTAGTTTAATAAATAAATTATAGAAACGAGCATTTAAAATCATTCGACAATTATACAAAAACAAACAACATTATTTTGTTCAGATTTAGACTTTCTAGCCACCTCTTACCAGTAAGATGTGGTAGTCAGATTCAGACCTAAAACATCTTAATGAAACAAACACACCCTAAGTCTTTAAAGTTGGCTATGTATAAATCGGATCCCGTATATCACCAGGGGTGTTATCGGGTTAGATTGAATCGGGTTTTGAATTTTTTAAAAGTGACCCTCAACCCGATCAAATTAAGAATCAGGTTATCATGTTTTGGGCAGGTTTCAGGTAAGGTGATTCGGGTTATCGGGTCACTTTTACTACCAGTACTTATTTGACTAAAGTGATCCATAATGATGAATTGCACACTAAAATCCCGTATATTTGAATACATTATAATTACACATTTTAATTCCATATTTGACTTTTTATACATGAATTACACATTACTATTGGCTGAGCGTTTGGTACTAAGGGTCCGCTTGGTTCAAAGTGGGGAAAGGGAAAGGGAAAAGGAAAGGGAAAGGAATGCAAAGGAATGAGTGAGGTGGTTAATCAATCCCTTACCTCTCAATTTATTCTATAATGGCTCATTACACATTACGGAGTAATCAATCCCTTACCCCTCCCCAACCAAGCACTAAATTATTTGTGATGTGGGCCCTTTTGAATACCTTACCCATTCCCCACCCCCCTTAACCCCCTAACCAAGCACGCCCTAAGTCTGGTACTGTTAGTCTTTTTATATACGAAGTATATGAAACACATCATAATTTCATATTTGACTATTGATACTATTAGGGCCCGCTTGATTTAAAGTGGGGAAAGGGAAAGAGAAAATGAATGCAAAGGAATGAGTGAGGTGGGTAATCAATCCCTTACCTCTCAATTTATTCTATAATGGTTCATTACCCATTACGGGGTAATCGATCCCTTACCCCTCCCTAACCAAGCATTATATTATGAGTTACGTGGGCCTTTTTGAATACTTTACCCATTCCCCACCCCCCTTAACCCCCTAACCAAGCGCGCCCTTAGTCTTTTGGGCTAATAACTTTTTAAAGCACTATACTTGTCAAGAATGGCAGTTCTGCGTAACGAACTAAAAAAATAATTCTTTTAGACATTAAAGTTGACATTTTTGTCTTTCTTTAAGTATTATGACCATTTTACCCTTCAAAAAATATTTAAAAAAAAAGAAATTCGAAAAATAAAGTCAGGAATTTCAAAAAAAATGTATTTCGAAAAAAAAATTCAAAAAAAAAATTTTGGAAAAAAATTTCTAAAAAAAGTATTTTTAAAAAAATTTAGAAAGTGTAAAATGGTCATAATATGGTCATAATACTTAAAGAAAGACAAAAATGTCAACTTTAATGTCTAAAAGAGTTATTTTTTTAGTTCGCTATGCAGAACTGCCATTCTTAACAAGTATAGTGCTTTAAAAGGCTATTAACCCTAGTCTTTTTATATATGAATTACACATTATAATTCCATATTTGACTAGTGGTTTTATTAGTCATTTTATAATTTATATAAACATTCACACTTGAACTCAAACCAAACACACCAAAAATAATTTTCGAGCTTATCGGGTTGACACAATAACATTAAATATCTAACATTTGTTCGACCCCGATAACACTATCGGGTTATTGGGTTTGAGTCAAAACAATCCGACAAAATTTTTTAACCCAACCCGATAAGTCTTATTAGGTTTGGGTTCGGGTTAGATCAACCCGGCCCTACTGACACCGTTAGTCACCAACTCTTCATGTTTAGTGCCTAGTTTTAACTTTCATTTCTTATTAGAGCTCTAGGCATCATGCCATTGAGGCCTCGCCAAAGCTAAGGTGTCGGCGTCATGCTTGCGCCACGACACTACCCCTCATCGCCGCCATAACGCATGTCAATTCTATGGCGTATGCCATAACGTGATAACTTTCTCTCTTTTTATTTCTTTTTTTTTTAATTTATTTTTAAAGCTGAGTTCCGATTTTGCGAGCCGACTAATCACAGGGCAACTACCCTTTTTAAATATGATGTTATTGTGTGTGTAGCGTGTGAAAATTATATGATGAGAAGAGGAAGATGGATAGTGATTTGAATGGTGAGAGTGACGTTGGTGTTAAAGCTAATGTTGCATAACATGTCATTAAAAATGAGAGTTTTCGCATGTTATGATGCCTAGAGCTCTTAATACTTTGTTTTACCAGTATAATTATAATATCTTGTAACTTTAAATATTATAATCATTTAAAAAATCTATAATGTACAATTTATTTTATTTCTTTTCTATAAAACCCATACTAAATCCAAATCGATTTTCCGAAAGAACGACACATCCATAAACAAAACGCGCAATACGAAATCACTTAAATGACAAAGAATTGTCCTCACAAAGGTCCATACTTATTGCTAAATATTTCTAAAGTTGACACATTCAGAGTTTTCTTCTTAGGTTTTTAGTTACTATTCTGCATGTCATTTGTCATCAAAGTTTCTTTTATTAATCATTCAATTCTTCGAGTCAAAGTAGAAATAAATATTTAATTTTAATTGGTCAACTTGAACTATGCAAAGAAAATGTTGAAAATATAGCTTATAATGCAAACTCATATTTATATATAGTGCATGGATTATTCCTGCACTTTATTCTAAGAGCATCCTCATTCATAACATTATAATACCAATAACACCGTCTACGTCAGCGCCATATCAGCTTTAACATTTAACATTAACATCCCCAAAAAACACCCACAACCATAACATCCCAATAAATCAATAACATTCCCAACAATTTACAAAAACAATCCCTCATTTATGGGCATAAATGAAAAAATAAAAGAAAAAAAATGCAAATAACGGGCGTTGGGGCAGTAACGCCGCCCCTTTAACACCCAAATAACGCCGGACTTCCAACCATAACACCAAATAACGCCGGGTAACGCGGCAATAACGCCGGTTCCGGCGTTATGAATGGACATGCTCTAACAGTTTAATCTTTTAGGATTGTTTTGTTGATATTGTGTCTGCATGGTTTGAACTCAAACTTGTGGGTATATATTCCCCACTTTCACAGATCTAGGTCATTCATATCTTCTGTTTTCTCTCTCAAAGTTTACTCACGGTTTATATTGTTAATATAAATATCGTCATTAAATGTTATAAAACAAGCTTTTTCAAATAATATCTTTATCACTCAAGCATTTACATTGTGATTAATCATATATTGATATGACTCTAAACCATAATGTATGATAGTAATTTTAGTTCAAGAATGTTTTGGTTTCTTAAAAATAAAACATTACATATGCATTTACATTTTAACATATTTCTAAAAATAGAAAAACAAACACATGACATCATGTGGTGCATCATTGAAATCCTTAGAAGATTTCACTAGATACTTTGTGTAGATTTAGACTCTACATATCTTACACAATCTTTGATAGATATGGTTGACTTTGGTAAGATTTTGAGATCTTGCCGGCGACTCGGCACCAAAATTAACACGGTCGGAACCCTTTAGAGGGTTCCGTGGTCGTTGGTGCTTGCTGAACATTTTGGCTATAAATAGCAAAACCAAACCAAGTTGTTTTTCATCCATTTCTATCATATTCTTATACATTCCTTCTCTCTAACATTTCTAACTCAGTTTCATATTATATTAGTGATCTCTTTTGTAGCAAAGAAGATCAAGATACATTTAAGCTTCAACAAGAAGTTGAAAGTCTTGTTTGTTTGTTGTTGTATGATCTTGTGTTGATTCATACATCATTGTTGTACCAAACCATCATAATCTTGTGAGTGTGAGTGGTTAGTATTTTAGTCCTTAAAATACATTGTGTGTGGGAGTGGTTGTACCCTTGAAAAGAACTCGACATCTAGTTTAGTGTCGGAAATAGTGTGTAAGTTAAGTGTAAAGGTTTCTCCGCCGGTGAAAGGAGCTTGTTGACTAGTGAAGTTAAACTCTCGAGTGTGAGACTCGGGGTGTGGAGTAGGGCAAGGAAAAAGAGTCCTTGTAGAATGAACCACTATAAACAACTTGTTGTGGTTTGTTTTCCTCATATCTCTTTATATATTGTACTTCAGTGTAATAATTTCCTTTATATATTGTTGATATTACCTTATATACTCATTTATATTTTTATTTGTGTTTATATATGAAAATTATACCAAATAAATACATTTTAAAACCAATCTATGAAAATTATACCAAATAAAATACATTTAAAACAATCTATTCATATATTTTTCATCAAGTATTATATTATCAAATAAAAATATTACAAATAAAAATATTTATGGTAAAAAGACTTGAGTCAATTATTATGTATTGATATATATTCACTAACATATCTAAGATAGATATCAATTGATCTTTCAATAAGTTTCAAAACAAAGTTTTTAAGCGGTAAACTATTCAACCCCCCTTCTAGTTTTTCACAATTGGTACCAAAGCCTCGTTGCTCAAGAATTTCTAAAAATATATTGTATTTTATAAACTTGAAACGATCCATGGATTCTGAAAACTTTAAAGAAGGGCAATCTATGCAAAGACCACCACTCTTTGAAACCAATGGATTTATCTATTGGAAAAACCGTTTTGAAACATATGTAAAAATCAAAAGATATAGATCTTTGGTTTGTTATTGTTAAAGGGATTTTAGTTCTACAACAAAAGATATTTATGTTGATGAACAAAAGAAATTAATTGCTAAAAATAATGAAGCTAAAATGATGCTTTATAATGCTTTGCCTAGAAAATAATATAAAAGAATTTTTATGTGTGAAACCGCTAAAGATATTTGGGAATCTTTGATTATTACACATCAAGGAAATTCACAAGTCAATGATAACAAAATTGATCTTCTTGTTCAACAATATGAACAATTTGTTATCCCTGAAGATGAAACCATTGATTGTGGCTTTGCTCGCTTTAATACTATTATTACATCTCTTAAAGCACTTGATGAATCTTTTTGTAGTAAGAACTTTGTCAGGAAATTTCTTAGAGCACTCCATCCAAAGTGGAGAGCTAAAGTGACGGCTATTGAGGAATCAAAAGATCTCTCAAAAGTGACACTAGACGAGCTTATCGAAAACCTCCAAGTACACGAAATGGTGATGGAGAAAGATTCGGAAATCATCAAAGGAAAATAAGAGAAAATCAAATCCGTTGCTCTAAAAGCAAGAACGGAATCAAGCGATGATGACGAATCTTGCTCCGGTAGTGAAGATAAGGAGTATGCCATGGCCGTTAGAGATTTCAAAAAGTTCTTTAGAAGAAGAGGAAAGTTTGTAAGACAACCTAGAGAAGAAAAGAAGCCATTCTGAAAAGATCGGGATGACAAAAAGGGCAAAGGTGAAAGAAAGTGTTTTAGATGCGGTGATGCAAGTCATCTAATAGGAGATTGTCCCAAGCCACCTAAAAACAAAACTCAACGAGCTTTTGTAAGTGGTGCTTGGAGCGATAGTGAGGATGATGAAGAGTCGAGCAAGGATGAGATCGCTCTAATGGCACATAAGTCAAACGAGGTACATTCCGACTCATCTTATTCCTCTATTGATGATGACACTTTGCAAAAACAATATAATCAATTGTGTGAGCTTAGTCTATAAATCATACCTAAAAATAAGTTTTTAAAGACTAATTAGGAATTTTTAGAAAATTAAGTCTATAAATTAAAAGAAAAGGCAAAACGATTAGAAAAAGGAAAAGCAAATGACGATGGTTGCAAATCATGTCAAGAGCTTAATCTTGAAATAGAAAAACTAAAGCTCACACAAGATGTTCTAATCGAACATAATTCTAAGTTTAAAAGATTTAACAAAAACATTGTTTGTGCCGATGAAATAGTTAGAATTCAAAAAACACCAGGAAACATGAATGGACTAGGATTTAATGAGGTGCTAATTCCAAAGAGTCAAACCAAACGTAAAAGGACAAACAAATCAAAACTGCCAGTAAAGATAAAGACGGACCAACGGACCCAAAAACAGGGTTCCGTCCTTTGTAAAAAATGGTGTTGTGGGGACTGCAGCAGGACAGAATGTTTGTGATATGAACTGTAGTGAATTTGCCAAAGTAACAAAGAAAACCAAGGATAGTGTTAAACTAAAACCTGTTGTTACATCAGGAGTAGGACTTGCTAGAAATGAATTTAGATCTAAAACTACTCAACAACGACATAAAACACCTTTTGCCAAACGCCCCTTTTCTAAGAGCAACCATAACATACAACCCAACTATCAACATAACGGTTGGAATCAAAACTTCCCTAGACCATATCAAAATCCAGATTACATGTCATGGAATCCTTACCCATCATTTCGATACATGAATCAAGTAAATGGTATGTTTAACCCAAACGGACCCATGAGATATTGGGGACCAAACGCTTGAGTTATTTTTGTCTTGGGTATGCTTGAAAGTTGGATTGGAACCTGATGAGTGGATAAAAGATAGTGGATGCTCACGACACATGACGGGCAACAAAAGCCTCTTCTCAACATATCAAGAATATGACGGAGGTAATGTCACTTTTGGTAGCAATCTCAAAAGCAAAATCATTGGCAAAGGTACGATTGCTCATAACTCCCTAACTATTGAAAATGTTGCTCATGTCGATAGGTTAGGATTTAATCTACTTAGTATTAGCCAAATATGTGATAAAAAGTATAAAGTACTATTTGAAGAAAATGGTAGTAAAATACTAAAAGATGGTATCACCATAGCTAAAGGAGTTAGGAAAAATAATATATACGTCATGAAAATAGATAAAACATCTAATGACAAACTTTTTCTAACAACATTAGATAATAGCTCAACTCTTTGGCATAGACGCTTAGGTCACGCTAATATGAGACTTATACAAAACCTATCTTCAAAAGAATTAGTTAGGAATTTACCAAAACTTAAATATGACCAACATTTTTGCGACGCTTGCAAAATTGGTAAACAAACCCATAGTAGTCATAAGGCTAAAAACATGGTGTCCACATCTAAGTGTCTAGAACTTTTGCATATGGACTTGTTTGGTCCATCCGCTATAAGAAGCTATGGAGGCAACTTATACACTTTGGTCATAGTAGATGATTACTCAAGGTTTACTTGGACATTGTTTTTGAAAGCCAAAGGGCGGGCAGGGCTCCCGCAAGAGCCTCCCCCTCTTCCCGGTCAAGATAGATGGGAAGGAGCCCTTCGGGAAGAATCAAAGGTTTTCTCCTCTGCAAAGCTATCAATGCTTTAGTCAAGATCTTTACCAGTCAATCTTTCTTGGGAGACATGGCTTCAATTCAATCATTCTCTCCGGCTTTTGAGAGTAGCCCGGGTACGCAATTTAACAATCCACAACTATGCGGAGAAAGTGGATGAGTCAGTTGCATCTAACGCACCTTTTACTAAGATCAACGTAGTCCCCAACGCCGTTTAGTCGGGTCTAGTTTTCCTCTCACCCGGAAGGTGGCTAACCTTTCTGATCTCCTTTCCTTATATTCATCATTTGCCTTTGACCAATTCAAGGTGAAAAATGAAGTTGATGGCGTTGAATAAGAATAAGAGTTCTCTAGCCCAAGATCCATCAAGGAACAAGCTAAAGGCTTCCGAAAGATAGTAGAGCTAGGCAAGGTCTTCTGTGAGTGAACGAGATGAGGCAGTGTTGTTCCGGTGCTTTCTTATGAGGATCGAGGTTGTGTTGCTTTTGATAAATTTGAAATTCTTAGCAAGAAAATTCAAAATCAACTAGGTGTTAAAATTGTGTCGATCCGAACGGATCATGGTCGTGAATTTGACAATGAAACACAATTTGGAAACTTTTGTGATGCAAATGGTATAACACGCAACTTTTCGGCTCCTCGAACACCTCAATCAAATGGAGTTGTAGAACGTAAAAATAGAACCATTCAAGAAATGAGTAGAACAATGCTTAATGAATAAAACATTCCTCAAACGTTTTGGTGCAACGCCGTTGACACTTCTACATATATTTTAAATAGAGTCTTAATACGTCCTTTCTTAAACAAAACACCATATGAGTTATACAAAGGTAAAAAGCCAACTTTAGGATATTTTAGAGTATTTGGATGTAAATGTTTCATTCTTAATACTAAAGATTATCTCACCAAGTTTGACCCAAAGTCTTATGAAGGTGTATTTCTTGGTTACTCACAAACTAGTAAAGCTTACATTGTCTTAAACAAAGAAACAATGAAAGTCGAGGAATCGTTGAACATAACATTCGACGAAAGTCAACCTCCCTCTAAGACATCACCTTTGGTAGATGATGACTTAGTTGAAATTCAACTTGTAGAAAGTCAAGAAATAATTGAAAATGACAAGGAATATGAACCATTAAATAATGAAATTATAAACATCAAAAAATCCAAAAGTCATCCTTTAGAAAAGGTCATAGGACAACTAAATCAAAGAACCTTAAGATCACAAGCCCAAAATCAATGTAATCATTTTTGTTTTGTGTCTACCATTGAACCGAAAAACATAAATGAAGCAATAAAAGATGAATCTTGGGTAATTTCTATGCAAGAAGAGTTAAACCAATTCGTTAGAAATGATGTTTAGAAGTTAGTTCCAAAACCTAAAGATCAAACTATAATTGGAACGAAATGGGTTTTTCGAAATAAAATGGATGAAAATGGTGTAGTGTCTAAAAACAAAGCTAGGCTTGTCGCACAAGGTTATAATCAACAAGAGGGGATTGATTATGATGAAACTTATGCACCGGTAGCTAGGCTCGAGTCTATTAGAATCTTACTTGCATATGCATGTGCTTATGACTTTAAATTATTTCAAATGGATGTTAAGAGTGCATTTCTTAATGGGTTTATTAACGAAGAAGTGTATGTTGCTCAACCTCCGGTTTTACCGACTTTGAGAAACCACATCATGTCTTCAAACTCAAGAAAGCATTATACGGTCTTAAGCAAGCACCAAAAGCTTGGTACGATAGACTTAAGACTTTTCTTTTTGAAAACAAATACACTATGGGATTAGTAGATAATACTCTTTTAACCAAGAAAAATGAATCACATATTATCATTGTTCAAATATACGTTGATGACATCATATTCGGATCAACTTGTCAAGAACTATGTGATGATTTCTCTAAAATCATGCACGATGAGTTTGAGATGAGTATGATAACTTCTTTCTAGGACTTCAAATTAAACAACTAGAAGATGGCATATTCTTTAACCAATCTAAATATATAAAAGATATGCTTAAGAAATTTGGTCTTGAAGATTCAAAACCAACTAAGACACCCATGTCTTCGGACACTAAACTCACCAAAGATGAGGAAGGTGAATCGGTAGATAACACTAAAGATAGAGGAACGATAGGTAGCCTACTCTATCTCACGGCTAGTAGACCCGACATTATGTTTAGTGTTTGTCTATGTGCTCTCTTTCAAGAAAATCCCAAGGTATCATACTTAGAAGCCTTAAAAAGGATATTTAGATACATTAAGGGAACGACATGTTTAGGATTATGGTATCCCAAAGGAACGGGTGTAGAAACTATAGTGTATGCCGACTCGGACCATGCCGGTGACTATGTCGATAGAAAAAGTACAAGTGGTATTTGCCCTTTTGTCGGACATTGTCTCACCTCATGGTTTGCAAAGAAGCAAACGGCTTTAGCTATCTCAACTACTAAAGCCGAATACGTCTCACCGAAAAGCATGTCAACAAGATCTTTGGATGAAGCAAGCTCTCGTGGATTACGGAATTCATCTCAACGATATCGTTATATTTTGCGACAACAAAGGAGCTATTGATCTCAGAAAAAATCCCGTCCAACATGCTCGTACGAAGCATATTGAAATCCGTCATCACTTTCTTCGCGACAATGTTCAAAAAGGAAACATCTCAATTGAGAAAGTATCCTCCGAAGACAACATTGCCAAAATTCTAACCAAGCCTCTCAAACGAGAACTATTTAATCTTCTTAGACTTGGTTTGGGGTTAATGGAACCAAACATGTAGGTAAAACATAGTCTAAACCTTAGATCAAACAAAACAAAACAAATTTGTTTAAAAACTCCATCGTTCCCACGCACCAAACGACAACAAAAGCGGAACCATATTTTTGGTGCCTTCTGGTCCGTGGTGACAACAGTAGCAAAAATGCTACCTACAAAACATCTTCTTCCTCACAACCTACTTTACCAAAACGTGTAAACATTAGACCTAACTCATTGTTGACATTTTCTCACCCACTAATCACGGAAGATAACATCATTGTAAGTATCCTAACTACATTTCATTTCTTAATTATGAGTCTAGGATTCTAATTTGTGCACAAAATCATTACATGGGGATTATGTATATTCTTGTACAAAACATGGATTCAATTGGCAAATTGCATAACTAGTCATTGAAATTAGGTACTACATTGTCACATTGCATAAACAAATCATGTTTCTCACTAATCAAAAGATAATGACTATAAGGTTTTATTCAAATAACCAAACACCCCATGTCAAAATTTCTTTTGAAAAGCTTCTCACTTGTAGGAAAACAATTTTTCATTGTTAATACAAATAGAAACATAAAATTTTCATCACTTGCATGCTCTTGAATACTAAAGGTAATACATAACTAATATGTATTCCCGGGTATATTCAAGTGAAGCCACATTGAATTAGGAGCGTTTGGGTTATCTCATACCTTTTGCAAACACCCCCACTAAAAACCGTTTTATGCATAAAACGAGTCGAGATAACCACAACTCCAAATCGTTTTCATATAGGCACACACTAGAACCAAAACGTTAAGTTTGTTCTCATTTTTAACATGCAAATTCTTACTCATAGGAATAACCATGGTAGCCGCAAGATTCTATGATCACAAGGATACTCTCAACTACATTCCCAAACATCACAAAACCAATGGCCTCTCCAAGGAACAAGTCAAAATCTTTAAGAGTCTAGAACAAATGTACTTCCATGAGGGTAGAACCATTCACTCTTCCTTTGTCGACGGAACCAATCTCCGTCAAGAACTAGCCGCCATTCACTTCGATTGTCTCCTTGACATCGATGAACCAATTTGTCCTAGGTTTGTGTTAGAGTTCTATGCTAGTGTCACCGGTTTCATTGATGAGGATGATGAATTTAGCCTTAGGTTTAGGATCAATCAAAACGACTACACCATCTCTTTAGCCCAATTTGCTCAAGTGCTAGGAATTCCCAACCAAGGGACATGTGTCTACTCGGATAAGTGGTCACTCACTATCCTTGACGCAATCAATGACCGCTCTCTTCCCAACCGAGGGACATGTGTCATACGTGAGCACCTTTTTAATGCAAGGGTTGCTCCAACCCGTGTCACCCGAAAAGGAAAGGAGGTGAACCGAGATCCATATGGAATGGAGCTCAATGAACTTAAGCCCGAATTTAAGAAATGGGAGGAACTACTTAGAGCCAACGTCATTAGCACCATAGGAAATAGGGACCATATCAATGCTTGCCTTTGTCACATGCTCTACAACTTGTCCACCCGTCAACCATTCAATTTAGCCTACTACATTGCTAGGAGAATGATTGACATTCCAACTCAAGGATCGGTTGCTTTTCCTTACAGGATGCTTCTCACCCGTCTCTATAGAGCCTTTGCACCCATTCCACCAAGCCCAAAAGGGTTGAAGCTTGACAATGAGCTCATCCCTCACATTTTTGTGCCCTTGAGTGATGAGCGAGTGGCTAAGACTAAAGGTAAAAGGGCAAAACCTCCAACTCCATCATCATCATCATCAAATAGCTCCGAGGATGGTCTTCCAAATTCGCGCCTTCCACCTCAAGAGTACTATGCGTCTCTCCCTGAGATTGAGAATGAATCGGCGGAGTTCAAGCAAACCAAGGGGATGTTCAAGTGCCTTGGTAGGATGATGAACAAGATCTACAAGAAGTTGGATAAGTGAGGTTCATTTGAAGGAGTGTTTGGAACAAGACAATAAATTTGATGTATGATACAATTTGGTTGCTATTAATTTGTAGGATGATAATATGACTTAAAACAATGATGTATGCTAACAATTTCATGTAGGGGGATAGCACAAGTGTGTTATCAAATTTTACCCATTTTCACTTTTATGTGAAAATCGTTAGCCCTTGGTCAAAGTCTATGCTCCACTATGTTTGTATATGTGTTATTTACTTTTCCTAACTAGAAATGATTAATGTCACATGTTTTGAGCAAAATTTCAGGTTTCGAAAAATTCCACGACACCTAAAAACTGTTCTGGTTGATTTCGGTGTCACGGATCGACGGCACCAAAACTTTGGTACCGTCTGTTATGGAATTTTGTACCGCCGCACTGCAGCTGGCGGACCAGGCGGCACCCTTTTTTGGGTTCCGCCTGTGTATTTTTTGGTGCCATGGATCCTACAGGTAATTTTCTGAATTTCGCTTATTTTGACATTCTAAATTACCATACATTGCTTCTAGGTTAATCTTAACTAGTTATTACCCATATTAGAACTAGTATAACACACTTAGGCACATAGGATATCCATTTCCCACCAAAATTCAAAAATTTCAAAAATCCACCCAAGGAGCCCTTTGCATAAAGGAAGGAACCAAAAATTTGGTTCCTTGCAATCCATGGGTAATCTGATTGTTAGGATCTCATAATCATTAGAACACATTTATTGCAAATCTTTGTCTCTTCACTCCATCCTTCTTGTATGGATTGACTTCGGTGATATGACTAGCATTAAACCCACTTCAAAATCATTAGGAACCTCATCTCTTATATGGTTTAACATTAAATCAAACATATTTCTCCATAATTTTCCATTCCTATAAATTAAGAGCTTTTACCATGATCATCTTCACATCTTCTCAATTCTCATCATCTACTAGCAAAAGCTTAAGTCACAATGACTAAATCTTCACCATCAACCAAGCCTTGCAAAAGAACCGCTATAATGAGCATAAGACCTTGTTGCTTTGTCAACATAAGCTCTTCTTCTGAGTCTCCTCCATTAACCATCTCATCACCCATAAGAAATGAGACCACTCTCACTTTGGCTACTCATACACCACCTCCAGAATCACCTATCACTATCACTACTCCACCACCAACAATGACTCCTAGCTCACCACCACCGGCTCCCATCCAAACATCAAAATCACCATCACCTCCAAAATCTCCAACACTCATCCCATTAGAGTTATTCTCTACACCACCTACATCTCCAAATCCATTTTTGGAAGACTTGGAGGACTTGCCTCCTAGGCCCAATCATCCACCACCACTACCATCTTTTGGTACTATTGAGCGAATTGCTCATGAGTCTCCACGACCATCTTTTGACCCAAACGCCCCGTTAGGTCCAAGACCTCTTCTTTTCCATCCCATCCACAAGGAAATCCATGGTACTTTGTATGGGGATCAACCACTTCCTACATCAATGTCTCCTCATATAGAGGACATTGAGGAATCCATGTGGGAAGATCACCCCACCAAAGAAGAGATTCAAGCCGAACTTCATCATCTCCACCAATTTTCAAATATGGTAGATTCTCATCTTAGTGATGCTATGCAATTGAAAGTGCTTTGCTAGCCTCCATAATCACCACTCCAAACACCAACACCAACACCTCCACCATTCCACCACCACAAAATCATGAACCATACTACCCCCTAGACATGGTTGCTCCAACTGCAGCCGCATCCCAAATAACCCAAAGGACCCGGGTGATGGTCCATGAGCTTCAAGACGAAATGAGGTTCATCCTCAATCACATCCTAGAGCGCATCAATGCTCTTGTTCATCCACCACCTCAATAGGAGGGTATTAGCTTATTTTCTTTAAGCATTTTTATTTTTCTAGGATTTTTCTTGTATTTTTTTATTTTTTAGGATAATTTTTTTTAGGATTTTATTATTGTACTAACACTTCATTGTGTTCCCTTTTCATGATTCTTAAATCATGAAAAAATTTAACAAATGAATGGTGTTTCTTATATTGTTGTGGATTGTTACATGGTGTTTGGAAATGCTTGTGATGATGTTTATTACAAACAATTCTTTTCTTGTAGCTTTTTCACAATCCATGTATCTTTTTCTTGGCACCCAATTTAGGGGGAGCATTGGTCGAGGGGGAGATAATGGCCCGGGCTCATTACACATTCCGCCTGATCTTCTTTTGTTGAGACAAAAAGGGAGAAATATATAGAACTTGGTTATATTTGACTTTCTCAAAAAGTCAATCGCATACTTTGACTTTCTAAAAAGTCAAACATCATACTTCAACTAATGAAGACTTTGACTTTCTAAAAGTCAAACTGCATACCATGACTTTCTGAAAAAGTCAACATCATGTCTACATTAGGACATACTTGCATTATCATCTTTATCTTTCAAGTTCTAAAAATAATATTTTTATAAATCTTGTACAATCTTTACATCTTTTATAAAAATAAAATTTATGTTTTGTCCTCAACAAAAAGGATGAGATTGTTAATACAAATATCGTCATTAAACGTTATTTATATTTTTGATCTTTACCTAAGTTTTGTTAACGACAAAAGTAAATTTAATTTTTATAAAGCTTAAAGCTTGTGAAGTTTAATAGATATTAAAACAAGCTTTTTCAAATAATATCTTCATCACTCAAGCATTTACATTGTGATTAATCATATATTGATATGACTCTAAACCATAATGTATGATAGTAGTTTTAGTTCAAGAATGTTTTGGTTTCTTAAAAACAAAACATTACATATGTATTTACTTTTTAACATATTTCTAAAAATAGAAAAACAAACACATGACATCATGTGGTGCATCATTAAAATTCTTAGAAGATTTCACTAGATACTTTGTGTAGATTTAGACTCTGCATATCTTACACAATCTTGGATAGATATGGTTGACTTTGGTAAGATTTTGAGATCTTGCTGGCAGACCTCGGCGGCACCAAAAATTAACACGGGCGGAACCCTTCGGAGGGTTCCGTGGTCCGTGGTGCTTGCTGAACATTTTGGCTATAAATAGCAAAGCCAAACCAAGTTGTTTTTCATCCCTTTCTATCATATTCTCATACATTCCTTCTCTCTAGCATTTCTAACTCAGTTTCATATCATATTAGTGATCTCTTTTGTAGCAAAGAAGA
The DNA here is from genome assembly GCA_910596185.1 of Chrysanthemum makinoi. NCBI lineage: Eukaryota > Viridiplantae > Streptophyta > Magnoliopsida > Asterales > Asteraceae > Chrysanthemum > Chrysanthemum makinoi. The sequence goes on along the minus strand of OU343217.1, from coordinate 115,491,045 downwards.
TCAAGATACATTCAAGCTTCAACAAGAAGTTGGAAGTCTTGTTTGTTTGTTGTTGTATGATCTTGTGTTGATTCATACATCATTGTTGTACCAAACCATCATAATCTTGTGAGTGTGAGTGGTTAGTATTTTAGTCCTTAAAATATATTGTGTGTGGGAGTGGTTGTACCCTTGAAAAGAACTCGATATCTGGCTTAGTGTCGGAAATAGTGTGTAAGCGAAGTGTAAAGGTTTCTCCGCCGGTGAAAGGAGCTTGTTGACTAGTGAATTTAAACTCTCGAGTGTGAGACTCGGTGAGTGGAGTAGGGCAAGGAAAAAGAGTCCTTGTAGAATGAACCACTATAAACAACTTGTTGTGGTTTGATTGTTTCTTTCCTTATCTACTCTTTATATATTGTTGATTACTATTCACTAACATATCTAAGATCAATATCAATTGATCTTTCAATAAATTTCAAAACAAAGTTTTTAAGCGGTAAACTATTCAACCCCCCTTCTAGTTTTCCACATATATCTCTCAATTTACTCATTATATTTGTTGATCATCATCTATAGTTGATCTAGTATTATTGTTGAGTGTTGTAGTGAGGGTATTTGTAAGAGTGATCTTGTATTTCTAAGTGCATCTCTTCTGGGGACAACTCTTTTTCTTTTGTATATTGTATCACACTCGTTTGAGGATGACCATAAGGTGATACGGATTTATAATTAATAAAAATAAAAACCTAGGGAGGTTGGTTGAGTGCAATATTGGTGTTGTTTGTGATTGATTCATTAATTTTAACATGGTATGATAGCCAACATTCGTTTAGATTGGTGGTTCGTGATTTCCACGTGTTTATTTAGTGATTTTAAATTTTTAGGGTTTTGGAACTTTTTTTAGGGTCTTTAGTTCTGGTGTTAGGTCTTGGGTTTGGTAGTTGAATCGGTGTTCTTGAAGGTTATATTGGTTTTTTTTGGTGGTCATGTACTTAGATCCGTAAATTAGGGTTTTTGTGATTTAGGGGTTCTCTTATTTTGCGGTTTTTACCTTGTATCTCTGGGAATTTTTAATTACACTTAATTACATATGTAACAAGTTTGAAAAATATTTATTAGGTGGTAATGGTTATTCAAATTTAATTACTAATCAATAATTACCATAATTATCAGTTATAATTACAATCAAATCACACTTTAATGCATAATCATCAATTAAGCAATTTTGACCAAAATTTGATTTTTTAACTTTCGAAATTAATTTGAAACATAAAATCAATTACATTAATGCATATTATCAATTAGCATCAATCTTATTTATGTCAAATTTCAAATTATCAATAATAGGTAAACTTATAATATAATATATGTATTCTTATATAATTAATTCAGAAATTATATACTAACATATATAAGTTTATAAATCTTAATATGAAAAATATTACAAGTTGTAAACAAACTTATACATAATCAAAAATTAAGCATAAATAATTTTATCATAACTAATTAAATATCAACAACATTTAATCTAGCATGTTAATACATATATAATAATTCGAAATTAATAACATTACATATATCAACTTTAGTTTAAAATTAATTATCAACAATAATTAATTTATAATCAATGTTTATACATAATCATATATAAACACTTTATGTTAAAATAAATTCTAGCAATATTAGTTTTAACATTTATAATTTACTAGTCACATTTTATATCGTTTTACAACATAAACCAAATACAAAATCAAATTATATTTTGCCACTACAAATTTCAGCCATGTTATAACATTTATAACGATTTATATTTCCAAATTTAATTAACTAATTAGTCAAACATTTCAATAAGTTATTTCATAATTTAAGCCAACATAAAATCATATATTTATGGACACAAATTTGTATTGATGATGATTTATATTTAATTTACAAAATGTAGTTAATTAGTCAAAACCATTCAAACTAATTGCCAAAATCAAATTAATTACAAATATTCTAATTAATGGCAAGTCAAAACAATATCAAAAAGCATCTTAATTATTTTATAATTGATAAACATAATTCAAATAATTATATAATCAGACAATAATTATTTTAAAATGTATAAACAACATTTTAATTATCAATAAATATCAAATGATACCTTAACATATTTTTCATGATTTTCAAAAGCAAAAAAAATAAAAAAATGCCTGATTTGTTTATTATTTCATACGGCACAAATATTAATAATCAAGAACAAATATTGTGATAATTTTTAAACATTTTTAAAATTACCATGATGAGGTGTAATTTTATATGTTTTTGAGGGGTCATTTAACCTCTAAATCCGTATATATTTGATCAATTACTATCTTAAATTGTTTCTATCTGAGTTTTAGGCACTTGGGAAGCAAATGCTGAAAATTGGAACATTTATGGCTCAATTGGATAAGAAAACGAAGAAACGACAAAGTTAATAAAACGTCAAAAAAGGGGATGTGACGGTGTCAGGATTACTAAGTGACGTCGTCACTTGAAGAGCAACGAAGATGACCAAGTTGTAATTTTACCAACTGACGCTTCAGACGATGGCGACGGTCTTGAGCTGACGGCATCAGGACCAAGAAAGTAAAGAGCGACAACGTCACAACCTACAAGGTGAAGCAAACCCAAATGCGCAAAATTAAAGAAAACCTGTAAATGACGAACCACAATGCACATAAATTTATATATATTTTTCATATTTTTCTCATTCAATGTAACATCCTGGAGTGCAACTTGGGGAACCTAAAGAGACCGTATATTTCACAACTTTTGTAAGGGTTTATCCCCCTTGACTTCCATGTTTTATTGAAGATAAGTTATTCAATCCTTAATCATTACAATATGTCTATGTGTCGTGTGATTATTTGTTTATCTTCTCTTCTATTTAACATGTTAGGCTAAATTTATTAGTGTGTACTTAGTTTTGAATGAAACCTATTTATTTATTATTGATTGTCGTCTCTTGTTTGATTAGTTGTTAATACATTAGGAGTAGGAAAGCTGGCTAGATCATAGGATATTTGCTTGAACGTCCGACTAAACGCCCCACTACATAATGTTAGTGTGTTGTTCCTTGTATTTAATGTGTGCTTTGCATTCGCTGACATCGATATAGACTTGACGATAACAAACATTCATAGTTTTAGGGATTGGCAACCCTTAGCGATTGATATTAAGGATACAACGCGCTAATTAAAACAATGAAGTGACAATTCGACTAAACAATAGGAGATAACTAAGGAGTAGTGAGATTCTAAGTAAATAAAGTTCACCTATCATACGAGTTCATCAATTTATCTTCTCCGCATATTTAGTGTATTTTAATTTAGTTTAATTTACTTTGCTTTTTAAAAATAGAAAAATACAAAAACAATCATCCCTCAACCTTTAGACTTAATTCGTCATACATATCGAGCCTACCCAAACTATTCCTCTAGAGAACGATCAATCACCCGTGTCTTACCTATACTACACTACAAAGGTTAGGTACTCTGCCTAGGAGGATTGTAAAATTTAGTGTGTTTACAATTATCTGCATCATATCACAAACACATTAGCTAAGAGTTCTTCTCTCAGCTCTTGATTGGCTTGAGCCAGCTTGCTATTTTCAAGTTGTAGTGTCATATAGTGAACTTTGACATTTTTAAGGTATAATAATTCAGAATTACAGTCAACCAGCTACTTTTGGATGGAGGTAAACTTGCTCATCAAGTTTTTTTGTTGATCTTCCACATGGTGGAGATCAGCCATGGTATAATCAAGCACATGTTTCCTATCAGCATTATCATCTATGTCTATAAGTCTATGTACCTTTTTCATGGTGATATCAACTCACTGGCCTGATCTGGCATCATTTTTTCCAATAGAAGGTTCATCCTTAGCAAGAGCCATTAATGCCTTCATATTATTGAGGTCATCATCATCAGAAGATACCTTATCTTCATCCCAGTCTTATGACTCAGCAACTAACCCCTTTTCCTTGTTATTACTGCTTGATGATGACGGTTTTTGAATGAGCAAGCTAGTTCAGCTTTCTTGCTTCTATATAGATGCATGTAGTCATTTTGAGGAGTATTAGGGGCTCTGATTTGATAATTTGGAGTAAAAGAAATGTTGTGCTGATGCTTTGGTTTGTGTTCGTATTTTGGGTGTTGATGGATGAAAGGACATGAGGTTCTGATGTTGGGGCATTCTTTTAAAAGTGAACCTTTCTTGCACATCTAAAACAAGTATCCTTATACTTGTCAGTGGGTGCCTTAGGTGTACCAACTCTCCATGATCTTTTGTAGAACCTCTTGTGATTAGCTAGTAGAGCCCTATCATTGAATTTAGTGGTTAGGTCGGGAGATACTTTTGGTTGCTCCTAGTATCGTCCTCTACATCATAGTCACTATTCTGAACCTACATATTGGAGTTTGAAAATAAGGCAGTTGACATGGAGGCATGAACATGAATATTTTTAGTTTCAGGTTCATAGATTTGAACTATCAGGTCCTCCTCATAGTTATCTTTGCGAAAAAGAGTGGCTAGGCAATCATTTTTATAGTATTATTGGCTCTCTGATTTTGATTCAAACTTAGCCATTTTCTAGGCAAGCTATTAATAAAGGTGGCATTTACTTTAGCTTAGTGAATTTCAACTCTCTTGTTTTCAATGTCATCCAAAGAAGATTTTCAGCCTTTATATAATTTTGTGCAACTTTCTTGCCATCAATTGCCTTAAAGGCATTGAATTACAGTCTTAAGGCTGCAATCTTGATGTCTCTTGTTTCAGAGGGTCCCTCATGACCTAGGATTAGGTCAATCCACATTTCTTTTGCAGTTTTGCACCTGATGACAAATTTCATAATGTCATTAGAAAGACCTAAGATAATAATATTTTTCAGTCTTTTATCTTGGTTGGCAAGTATCCTATCATCATGTGTCTATTGATTTTGAAGCTTTGCGAAAAAAAATTTAGGAATGGATGCAGATGATTCGGGAATGTATGGACCATTTTCCAAGATTTCAAAAAGAAAAGGTTCCAGTCCATCAAGATAGACAAGAAACCTATCTTTCCAGTTTGGAAGATTGTCCACTTCTAGTAAAAGAACACAATTAACATGAGCTCCTCCCCTTGAATCTAGGAGTTGTGGAAGGTCATTGTTTGGTATATTTGCATTTTTGTTGAAGTTTAAATTTGGACCATCAATATTTCCAACAACATCATTAATATTTTCATTGTTTGCAATCATGGTTGGATTTTGGTTTTAAAAGATTTTGACAAGATTTAGTATTGAGCACTTATTTAAATATTTTACGACCAAACTTGCTCTATTACCAATTGTTGTTCTCAAGTCCTTGACCATTTTATATGAAACTAGAATAAATTAGTTTAAAACATGCAAACACAAGATATAACTTTTCAACGTATAATTATTTATTTGAATGAATCAAAGAATTACAAAGTGTTATGCGGGAAAACACTTAATTGAATGACAATGTATTTGCTCTCCAAACAAGCAAACTTAAGCTATGTAAAAATTTGCAAGTAAACTCTAGGGTATATGATAGTATCAGAGACTAAGACGAGTTTAATGTTGGAGTAAATGCACTTCAATAATTTCACAATACGTGTGGAAGTTATAACATTTACTCCAAAAGACATTCACTTATATAGGCAATACGAGGATGTTTGTGACCGAGGTTGCTGAAACTTACCAAGCATTTAATAGATTAATACATCTTCCATTAAATGCTTCCACTCTTGGAAACATAACAATCATAATTTTTTAAACAGTTCTGTCAATTGTTTACTTTTTTTCACCAACTCGTATTTGCTTGACTTTTCTTCAAAGATACACTTTATCATGCTCTTTTGAAAACTTGAAAAGTCCCGCCTAAATATCTTAAAGAGATATTATCGAGCTATGCTCTGTTGGTTTATCGGCAGATAGATTCATCAGGGTATTGTCAACCCTTGATGAACCTTCTACCTTCAGCTTCAATTCCTTCTACATACTAGCTGATTCCGCATCAGCTATATAGTATATCTTCAAGTAGTCTTCGACTTCTTTGACGATGTCTCTGACTTGAGCTTTGTTGAGGTTGCTCGTTGATTTCATTATCATCGAGTATTTTTTACTTAGATTAATTTATGTTTAAATCTAGTTAGAGACCATTGGACATTGAATTGACCCAACATATATCATGATGAATGATCATATGCATGTTAAAAAACAATTTGGGTATGTAAATGGCTAGTGTTAGACCCTTTTTATTAATTGCATTGAAGAAATGTTAAGGGTTTATAATGATTCTTGGTTAGGAATCAAATGACCTTGGTATTGGTGTCCTTGATAGGTTAGCCATGGAGTTGAGGTAAGTAATTTGGTTAAAACATGTTGATATGTTGATTTTATCATATTGTGTTATCTGTGAATGTTGTGGTAAGTATATAGAAGGCATGGATTAAGAGGCATAAAACAAGTGCTAGGATTAATCTAGTTAGATAAACTAGGTAAGGTGAGTTTGTTTGTCTAGTGGTTATGGATTAACTATGTTATGAGATGGATTAATGTTGGTATTACTTGATAAATTAATTTAGTGGTATGTATGCAAGTATAAGTTGGTAGTCATGTGAACTAGTTATGAAATGTGTGTAACGCAAGTGTAACTAAATTGTATATGATAATTTGATATCGACAGTTAATTACTAAGTGTAAAGCTTACAAGTTAGTTGCTAAATGTTTTGTAGGTTTATGTGGACAAGTATGATCTCAGATAAAGATGTGAAGCAAGGATCGGAAGAGCTTGACGTTATGTTTAGGCAATTAGTATTAGAATGCCATGCTACAAACAAGTTAAACCCCCATCGAGTCCTTGTAAAATAATGAGTCAATTGGGTATTGAAACATCGTTTTGAGTCAAAAGTTTAGTATGTGGTATGGATTTAAATATGTTGCATTCAAGGTTGTAAAATGGGTCAAAAAGTGTGTTTGGTACAAGGCCAAACTTCATCTTGAGTCAAACGGGTTGATATTTGTATGAACCCATGTATGATGTTTATTTCTAGTTTCAAATTATGTTTGAAATGAATCTTTTAGGTTTCGTATATTTTTTATAAGTTGAAATATGGTTTTTAGCATAAAAATAGTTTTGAGGTGTTTCGGCATGTAAATACGCCATTTTTGTTAATAAAACCGGTTGTTTACTGGAAATTAAAAAAAAAATAATGAAATTTCTCGACCATTGTCACCAACAACCGTTACTACCACCAACGTAACCACCACCATCACCACCACCTTCACCAGAAACAACCACCACCACCAAAAAATATATAACCCACCAAAAAACACCACCACAACAAAAATCTGAAAGAATAATGTGTTTGAGTAATTTTGTGTGTCCGTGAAGTTATGATTTTGAAACAACCTCATATAGCCCATTTCACGCTAACTGGAGCAAAATTTTCCAACATGTCATTCAAATTGATCTTCGGTCATTAGAAGGGATTCTCCTCTTTCCCAATGCTATTTTGCCCCCTTACCCAATCTTTCGCACCGTCTCATTCATGAAACCCTTGTCGAGTTATAAAAGAAATTAGGGGACAAGATTGCCGCATGTTGCGATTAAGGAGGTTCCAAGTGCATTTTGCACCTCACTCTTTTGAGGTCACGAAACGAAACCATTGTGTAAAGAGGTAATCGGTTGAGAAAGGTGTATTATAACACAATTCTGAAAGTGTCCATCTAGGTAACTTTTGGTTTAATTAAAATATCAATTAATCACATCTTTTTTCTTTTTTGGTTATGGTTTTTTTAATAAAATAAGTGACTGAGATTTATCTTTCGCTAGAAAATATTATTCTTTAAATAATTTTTTGAGTAAATTGCAAAAATCGTCCCTAAACTATGGCCAAATTGCACGTTTCGTCCCAAAACTTTGGAAAGTGCAAATATCGTCCCGGTGGGGAAACTTTGGGGCGAAATCGTCCCCGCCTAGATCAAATGACTAAAATACCCTTCTCTCTTTATTACTTTTCGTTTCAGCATGAAATGGTCCCTCGTGTTTCGCAAGATTTTGCAAATTAGTCCTTTTTTTTTAATTAACAATTAATATTAGTATTATTTTTACGCCGTCCGCTTTTTACGCTTTCGTCCGATTTTTACGCTTTCGTCCGATTTTACTTTCGTTTTTCCGAATTTTTACTTCCGTCCGCTTTTTACGCTGGCCCGATTTTTTACGCTGTCCGTTTTTTTACGCTACGATTTTTACGTTCATCCGCTTTAATACGCTTTCCGATTTTTACGCCTGTCCGGCTTTTACGCTTTCGTCCGGATTTTTTACGCCATCCGATTTTACGCTGTCCGATTTTATCACGCTCGTCCACGATTTTTAGGGCCCTTTCGTTCCGATTTTACGCGTCTATTTTTAATTAACGCACGCCGTTTTTTTTTCGCCAGTTTTTAAACGCTTGTCGCCCTTTTTTACGTTTACGTCCGAGTTTTACGCTTTCGTCCGCTTGTTAAATATACGTTTTGTCGCCGGATCCGTTTTTCTGCCCCGTTTATGTCGCTATTTCGCGATTTTCATCCACGTTTTCGCATTTTACGTCTTACATTCTTTTTACGTTTGTCCGTTTTTACGTTTTTGCCCGATTCATCCGATTTTTACGCCTGCCGATTATACGCTGCCGATTTTTAGGTTTCGCCCGCTTTTTTCACGATTTTTACGCTTATGTCTATTTTTTAACGCTTTTACGCTTTTCCGTTTACGCGTTCTTTTTTTTACGCCCGGTTTTCAAGCGTCCGATTTTTAAGTTTTTTCCCCGTTTTCGTCCGCTATTGTTTTGTCGTTTTCATCCGCTTTTTCAAAGTTTTTCGCCGAGCTTTTTGCTTGCCCGATTTTACGTTTCGATTTTTTGCTGCCCGGCGACGCTGCCGATTTTTACGCCGATTTAGGTACGCTGGCTGATTTACGCTGCCGAGCGTTTAGGTTTTCGCCCATTTACGTTGCCCGAGTACGCTTTCGTCCAAAACGTAAATAATCTGTTTAAAACGAAAAACGGACGAAAACGTAAAAAATTCGTAAAAAACATAAAATCATTTAAAACATAAAAACGGACGAAAACGCGTAAAAAATCAATTTAAAACGTAAAAAATAGACAAAAACGTAAAAACCGTTTAAAACGCGGAAAAATCGCATTTTAAAACGTAAAAATCCGAGAAAACGGAAAAAATCTGACGAAAACGTAAAAACGTATCCCCGAAAACGACAAAAACGAAACAAACGGACGAAAACGCAAAAAAAGAGACGAAAACGTAAAAAATCTGACGAAAACGTAAAAAAACGGACGAAAACGTAAAAAACGGATGAAAACGACAAAAACGTAAACAAAACGGACGAAAAACGCTTAAAAGAGACAAAACGTAAAAAAAATAGGACTAAAACGTGAAAAAATGGACTAAAACGTAAAAACGGACAAAACGTGAAAAAAGAGACAAAAACGAAAAATCACAAAACGTGAAAACAACTGGACGAAAACGTAAAAACGGACAAACGCGAAAAAAAGAGACAAAACGAAAAGAATGTAGAATTTAAGAACGTGAAAACGTACGAAAAATAAAAAAAGAGACAAAAACGTAAAAAGAAATCGGACGTAAAACGAAAAAAACGACATCAAAACGTAAAACGTGAAAAATCTGGACATAAAACGAAAACGGAGCGCGAAAACCTAAAAAATCTCATCAAAAACGTGATAAAACGAAAAATCAACGTTAAAAAAACTAAAACCTAAAAACTGACAAAAACGAAAAATCAATTTAAAAACGCACCGGAAAAACGTGAAAACCGACGAAAACGTGAAAAATCAATTTAAAACGTAAAAAATCTTCGAAAAACGAAAAAAAAATTTTAAAACGTGAAAAATCTGACGAAAACGGAAAAATCGAACATTAAAACGTGAAAAACTGAACGAAAACGAAAAATTAATACTAATACTAATAGTTAATTAAAAAAAAAAAAAATGACTAAATTTGCAAAATCTTGTAAAACACAGGGACCATTTGCGCAAGAAACTAGTATAAAGAGAAGTTATTTAGTCATTTGATCTAGGCCGGGACGATTAATTTCCAAAGTTTCATGGACGATATTTGCACTTTCCAAAGTTTTGGGACTAAAGCGTAATTTGGCCATAGTTTAGGGACGATTTTGCAATTTACTCTAATTTTTTTCTCGAAAATAAATATATCTTTTATAACTTGTTTACTTTTACATCTTCACATCAAAATCGTAATATTCCCATACGAATACCATCAGAATTAGAGTAAATTGCAAAAATCTTTTATGTGGCTTGGCTAAATTGCAGGTTTATCTTTAACCTTTCAAAATCATTTTACTTTACACAATGATCTAAAACTACAACTCAAAGTTCTTCACATAAACATTGTCCGCAATTTCAAAAAGTGGACTAAACCCGCATTTAGCCAAAACACAACAATTCTGCGCTGCTGGTAAAGTATAATTAAGTGATATCGGGGCATTTGTATTTTAATTCCCTTCAAATGTCCCGTTTGGTAACTTAAATTTTGCATTAGTAATTTACAATTCCCCAAATGCAAAATGGAGAGAATCAAAATGCCTCCAAAAGTGAGAATTTAATTTACTTGAAAAAAAATTTATAAATTTTTCTTATAGTTTTTATAAACTTTTAAATAAAATATTTATGAATTTTTATAAACTTTTTTATAAATTTTTATAAACTTTTTATAAATTTTTATAAACTTTTTTTATAATTTTTATAAATTTCTTATAAATTTTTATAAATTTTTATTTTTTTATAACTTTTATAAATTTCTTATAAAATTTTTATAAACTTTTTTGTAAATTTTTATAAACTTTTTCATAAATTATTTATAAACTTTTTTTATAAAATTTTTTATAAATTTTTATAAATTTATTATAAATTTTTTTATAAACTTTTTTTATAAACTTTTAAGTAGAATATTTATGAAATTTATATAAAAAAAATTAAAAAATATTTATAAATTTTGTCAACCAAACACGCTAAGCAATTTTAAATTCCGAAATTTTAAATTCTCAAGAATTTAAATTTTCTAGGAATTTCAAATTACCCCGACCAAACGCCCCTTACTCTCACAATTATAATTCAGTCGGAACTCAAAGTACTTGTTTTCCTATAATAAAAAGTCCAACAAATACTTTACTTGAACAAAGAAAAAGAAACATTATTATTACTTCCTTCTTCATGATTTCATCACTTCTCACCTAATACACAAATAAAACCAAAATCATAAACCCTTTAAACACACCAAAAACAATTTTTTTTTAATAAAAACTGGATGATATAATTTTATAAAAATCTTGATCATATTATGTATAGATCTGGAAGTGCAGCAATAATGGCATGGAACATATTTAAGTTTTGTACAGCATTAAGAGGATTAGGTTCAATAATGATCTTATTAGTTCTTGGTGTTGTTGGTGTTTCTTATTATGCTGTTGTTTTGTCTATTTATGGCCCTGCTTTGTTTGCTTCTGGTGTTGGTGCTCTTGATTCTTTCATTGCACTTGTTGTCTTGATCCTGTTTCATATTCTGGTAAGATTTTTTTTTAGTTTTGTTTTTAGTTTTATGCGTTTACACGTTGGTTTTGGCTACGCTACGCACTTTGGGTTGGGGAAGTTTTTACGATTTGCGTGCCTTTTACGTTAGTGTGTTTTTTACGTTTTCCGATTTTTAATTTGGCCGATTTTATAAGCGTGATTTTTTAGTTCGCCCGATTTTTAACGCTTCCTTTTTACGCTTATGTCTATTTTTAACGCTTTTTACGCTTTTCGTTTTTACGCTTGTCTTTTGTTGGTTGACTTATTGCAAGGGATTTTACGTTTCGTCCGTTTTGTTTATGTTTTGTCGCTTCATCCGATTTTGCTAAGTTTCGAGATTTTACGCTGCTCGATATGCATGCCGATTTTTATTTTTCGCTCGAGATGCTGCCATATACGCTGCTTTAGCAGATTTTAGGTTTTCGGCCCATTTACGCTTTCGTCCGGATTTTACGTTCTAACCAAAACGTGAAATAATCCACCTAAAACGTAAAAACGGACTAAAACGTGGGAAAATACGTAATTTAAAACATAAAATCTGACTAAAACATAAAAACTGACTTGAAAACGTGTAAATCGAATTTAAAACGAAAAATATTGGACAAAAACGTAAAAACCGTTTTAAAAACGTGAAAAATCGCATTGAAAACGTAAAAATCGGAGGTAAAACGGAAAAATCTTAAAAACGAAAAAAACATGATGAAAACGTAATAAAACGTAAACAAAACGGACGAAAAACGCATAAAAAGAGAGAGAGAAAATTGACGAAAACGGAAAAACTTAAAAACGGACTAAAACGTGATGAAAAACGGACACAAACGTAAACAAACGGACGAAAAACGTTAAAAAGAGACAAAACGAAAAAAGGGACTAAAACCGAAAAATGGACGAAACGTGAAAAACGACTAAAACGTAAAAAAGAGACAAAACGAAAAAATCGGACGAAAACGCGAAACAACGGACGCAAAAACGAAAAACGGACTAAAACGTAAAAAGAGACAAAACTAAAAGAAATTCGTATCTAAAACGTAAAAATGTAACGAAAAACGTTAAAAAAGAGACAAAAACGAAAAGAACATTTATTTAAAACGTAAAACAGACGAAAACGTAAAAAGACAAAAACGTGAAAAATCTGGACGTAAAACCTTAAAAATCGGACGAAAACGATAAAATCGGACGAAACGCAAAAACCGGATCGAAACGTAAAAATCCGAAACTAAACGACGAAACGTAAAATCTGAACGATAAAACGTAAAAATCCGGATTTAAAACGTGAAAAACGACTAAACGTAAAAAATCGGACTGAAAACGTGAAAAACGGATCGTTAAAACGTAAAAATTAATACTAATACTAATAGTTAATTAAAAAAAAAATGACTAAATTTGCAAAATCAAAACACAGGGACCATTTCATGCAAGAAACTCGAAAAGTAATAAAGAGAGGGGTATTTTAGTCGTTTTGATCTAGGCAGGACGATTTCTCAAAGTTTCCCCATATTTGATATTTGCACTTTCCAAAGTTTTGGGACGAAACGTGCAATTTGGCCATAGTTTAGGGACGATTTTTGCAATTTACTCTAATTTTTTTCTCGTAAAATAAATATATCTTTTTATAACTTGTTTACTTTTACATCTTCACATCAAATACTGTAATATTCCCATACGAATACCATCAGAATTAGAGTAAATTGCAAAAATCTTTTATGTGGCTTGGCTAAATTGCAGGTTTATCTTTAACCTTTCAAAATCATTTTACTTTACACAATGACGAAAACTACAACTCAAAGTTCTTCACATAAACATTGTCTGCAATTTCAAAAAAGTGAAGGACTAAACCTGCAATTTAGCCGAAACACACAATTTAGGGCGCGTTTGGTTGGGGCAATTTGGAGGATATTGGGGGCATTTGTATTTTAATTCCCTTCAAATGTCCCGTTTGGTAACTTAAATTTAGGCATTTGAAGTAATTTACAATTCCCCAAATTGCCAAAATGGAGAGAATCAAAATGCCTCCAAAAAGTGAGAAATTTAAATTTACTTGAAAAAAAAGAATTTATAAATTTTTTTTCTTATAGTTTTTTTATAAACTTTTAAATAAAATATTTATGAATTTTTTTATAAACTTTTTTTATAAATTTTTTATAAACTTTTTTTATAAATTTTTTATAAACTTTTTTTATAAATTTTTTATAAATTTCTTATAAATTTTTTTTATAAATTTTTATAAAATTTTTTTTTATAATTTTTTTTATAAATTTCTTATAAAATTTTTATAAACTTTTTTTATAAATTTTTTATAAACTTTTTTCATAAATTATTTATAAACTTTTTTTTATAAATTTTTTATAAAATTTTTTTATAAATTTTTTATAAACTTTTTTTTTATAATTTTTTTTATAAACTTTTAAGTAGAATATTTATGAAATTTATATTGAAAAAAATAAAAAAAATATTTATAAATTTTTGTCAACCAAACATGCGAAGGTATTTTAAATTCCGAAATTTTAAATTATCAAGAATTTAAATTTTCTAGGAATTTCAAATTACCCCAACCAAACGCCCCTTACTCTCACAATTATAATTCAGTCGGAACTCAAAGTACTTGTTTTCCTATAATAAAAAGTCCAACAAATACTTTACTTGAACAAAGAAAAAGAAACATTATTATTACTTCCTTCTTCATGATTTCATCACTTCTCACCTAATACACAAATAAAACCAAAATCATAAACCCTTTAAACACACCAAAAACAATTTTTTTTAATAAAAACTGGATGATATAATTTTATAAAAATCTTGATCATATTATGTATAGATCTGGAAGTGCAGCAATAATGGCATGGAACATATTTAAGTTTTGTACAGCATTAAGAGGATTAGGTTCAATAATGATCTTATTAGTTCTTGGTGTTGTTGGTGTTTCTTATTATGCTGTTGTTTTGTCTATTTATGGCCCTGCTTTGTTTGCTTCTGGTGTTGGTGCTCTTGATTCTTTCATTGCACTTGTTGTCTTGATCCTGTTTCATATTCTGGTAAGATTTTTTTTTTTTTTTAGTTTTTAGTTTTTGATGTGTTTTACATAATGGGTTTGTGCTAATTTGTTGGACTATGGGTTTTTGTTGGGTGATTTGAGGTGATATAATGATAAAGATGTGTGCTTTTGGATGTTAGTGTGTTCTTGATGATAGTTTTAGTGATATTTAATTTGGGTATGTGCTAAAGGTGATGTTTTTAGTTAAATTTGATGTTATTACTAACTTCGGCTTGTTATCGATTGTTGGATTATAGGTTTTCTTGGGGTATAATTTGTGTATTTAGTGAATAACTGAGGTTGGTTGACTTTGTGCAAGGGATTATAAGTTGAATTGAATGGTTTTGTTATAATGGGTTTTTGTTTAATTGTTGGATTATGGATTTTTATTCGGAGATTTTAGCTGATTAGTTTATTAAGGTGTGAGCTTTTGGTGAAATTGGATGGTTTTGTGTTGAAGTGCTGGATTATGCATTATATTGGGATACTTTAGCAGATTAAATCATAAAGCTGTGGGCTTTTGTTTAATTTAGTAGAATTTGATTAGGGTGTGTCATAAAGATAATGTATTTATCGTATTTAAGTTTTGATGTTTTTATTAAAGTTAGTCTGTTCTTAATTGTGGGATTATAGGTTTTTTTGGGGTTTGTTTTGTGTATGTAGTACTAAATCTAGTGAAGTAAACTGAGGTTGATTTTGTGTAAGTGATTGTAATTTGAATGGTTGATACATTGATACCCAAATTGGGAAATTTTAGCTGCTTAGAAGTATTTGTGAGCTTTTGTTTGTGTATGTGTTGACGAATTTAGCTTTGGTGTAAGTTCATTTAGGTATGTGCTAATTGCTAAAGATGATGTTTTTGTAAGGTCGTGTTCTCTTAGTTCTTACTTTGGTAAACATTTGGCTGTAAATTATTGCTTTAACCAAAATGGGGTTTTGCTTCTGAAATGCTATTGCTTGGATTTCGGATTATGGTTTGTATTTTTAATGTGTGTGTTCTTTTAGTTCTAATTATAGCTAAAGAAAATGAGCTTGACCATATGTGGAGCATCTTGATTTTAATTGTATCCCTGTTTGTGCAAATGAAAGAGTTTCAGCTACCTAAGAATTGACTGATTTTGATCATATGCTGGTTAAATTGTCAATTTTAACTATTTCAGATAGTTTTTGAGCTTGATTACATGCTGGTTAACTTGTCAATATGCTACTGATATTGAACGAGTTTATAATGGTTTTTAGTAGTTGGGCAGATTAAATTAATTTTTTTGCCTTTACGATAACTATTAGCTAATATTGCTATGTTCCCCTTGGTTCATTCTGTTATCATAAGATACCCACACTACTTCGCCTAATTATTATACTTACAGTAATAACTTTGTTAATGCAGTTGGGGATGCTATTATGGAGTTATTTCTCTGTGGTTTTCACGGACCCTGGTGGGGTACCACCTAATTATAGACCGATGGTAGACGTGGAAAGAGGGGATTCTGAATCAGAATTCAGCTCATTGGCCACACCTGATCCAACGAATACGAGAATCCGTTATTGTAGAAAGTGTAACCAAGTAAAACCTCCTCGTTGTCACCATTGTTCTGTCTGTAAGTCCCGTTCATCCTTATGCATCTACCGTTAGTATTCCTTTGCTAGTATAAAAAGTCCATTTTATAATGCAGAAAGATAGTTTGTTATCGTAATGTTAGATACTAATTTACAATAAGAAAGGCTGTTTAGGGTAATCAAACATCATGTTGAAAATTCCAGAGATCAATGAAAATAGTAAAAGTGTGACTTGTTTTGAGGATTTTTGGTTATTTATTCTCACATTGCAAGTGCGAGAGCCTTGCCTCGTGACTTCTAAGTATTTTGATTACTTTTTATCATAGGAGATTATCATGATGACATGATACAACTGTGTATTCATATTTCACCCTTTCTTATCTCAAAGTTGATAAAAGTTTATATGTTTATCTGTTTAGGTGGAAGGTGTGTGCTAAAAATGGACCATCACTGTGTATGGGTGGTTAATTGTGTTGGTGCATTAAACTACAAGTACTTTCTTCTCTTCTTGGTATGTCCTCTACTTCTCTTGTACCGCAACTTCCAAGTAGTTTATCAGCATTTAATACACTTCACAGAGCCGAATGCTGAAATCTTATGTATTCCCGTTCATTAAAAAATGCATTTTAGAAGACCCGAAAAATCACACCTAATGTTGGAATTATGGTTGCCCACATTCCCACACATTAAAACAGCACTAGTGAATTACAAAATGATATATGAGTCCAAGATGTGAACTTAGGACCTCTAGGAGTCTAGGTTATCTACCAAAGCATCACTTGGGCAAGCTTAACTAGCGCATTTTAGGGGTATTTGGATTTGTGCTGTGCTGTTTACCTAATGCAGTAATCAATTTTGATGTTTGGATAACTAGAGTTTGCTTCTGATAATCAGCTGAAAGTATTTATCTGTGGGTAAAATAAATTTACTTCTCTACCCTTTCTTAAAACCTAGTTCGAGGGATTTGCACTCAAACTTAACAAACCGCATATTCTTTTCTGACAAAATGTATTTTTTTGTCATTTTATTTATCGATTTCTTAAATAATCATAAACTGGCAAATATCTGATCATTAAAACTTTGAACTCCAGAAGCGCATCTAAACACTATATTTTACAACCCTTTTTGTTACAATTGATTAATAGATTCCGACTGTGTGTACATCCAAACACTCCTTTACTACTATTTGGCAATACTGTTTTTTCCGCAAAGGTAACTATTCTGCAATACTGGTTATAATTGGACCTACCATTAGAGTACTTCTTTGGTTTTCACGTAGTTATGCTTATTGGAATAGTATTTATGGTGTTTTATCTTTGCAATAAACTTTGATGAACAATGTTGTTTGATGCAGTTCTATACGCTTCTCGAGACAACTCTTGTAACTTTATCCTTGTTACCATATTTCATTACATTCTTTAGTGACGGAGAGATTGCCGGGTCCCCAAGCACTCTAGCAACCACTTTTCTCGCCTTTGGTATGATCTTTTGAAGTCTTATACTTACAAAATTTAACCCTTGTGCTAGCTCTTTGCTCACTATTTTTAACTGTTCTATTTTTTTTGCAGTTTTGAACTTGGCTTTTGCTTTAAGTGTTTTTGGGTTCTTAATTATGCACATATCGCTAGTGTCGGGTAATACTACAACAATTGAGGTATCATTTTCTTGTCTCTATATGTTTGAATACAAATTTACTCTGAGTTCTGTTTTTTGAATCAAAATCTTGTTTTCATCAGGCATACGAGAAGAAGACGAGTCCAAAATGGCGATATGATCTTGGCCGCAAGAGGAACTTTGAGCAGGTATCATATGTTGTTGTATATAATGCTCTTTGTGTGCTTCATGTTTTGGGGGAACCTAATAAATTCTTGATTTATATACACTTAATTGGTAATATTACAACTTACAAGTGTACATTTAAGTACGGGAGCATGTAGTGACTCAGTAATCACACACACACATAAGTAATCATAGGAATACGATTAAGATCTTGTGTATGTGAGATTTGCCAATCCTTAAGTTCTTGTTCCCTGCAATTGAGGTTTGATATAGGATATCGTAAAACAGTTGTGCGTTTGAAACTGAGTATGTGATATTGGATAGTCAGCTCTAATAGAACATGTTATAGTGAGTAGATAGTGGTTCAATGTGCTCTTCGTGTTTGACCTTGCGACGAACAGATAACAGTTAATGGCAGTTTCATTACGATATGTGTTTTTATTGGTTTGTTAGTCTTTTAATCTGCATGTTTGGTGAATATACAGGTATTCGGAACTGTTGAGAAATACTGGTTTATCCCAGCTTACAGCGAGGAAGATCTGCGGAGAATGCCAGCCCTGCAAGGTCTCGAGTATCCCTCAAAGCCAGATTTGGACTCCCAAGAATTCTAAGCACCCACGTGGAAATAAAACATTTTTCTTCATATATTAACATGAACCTTGAAGCCACCTGACATACTTTAAACATGTTACAACTGATTTTGGGTGTCGCCATTTTGAGAAGCAGCACTTACTGAGACGAAATACAAAGGTGTTCATGGAAGCAGATGAAGCAAAATTCGGTACTTCAGATTAGTTTGGGTTCATGAAGTTATTGTTAGTTGTATTTACAGTTCACACGAGATGTACATTATATAGCGTTTTCATGACTTGACCAATGTAACAGTCAACTAGTTCTCGCAATGTTATGATGTTTTACGTAGTATCGGCGTAGAATTTAAAGTTTGTAGAAATATAGCATTGCAGCTGATTATAGAGCTTAGAAACCAAAGAGCTTAACTTTTGATAACATAACAATCATTAAAATTTGAGCTATACGGTATGAGTTGAAAAACACGATCTGCATATTCTCGCACATGCATAATCACGCATGCGACTTGAACTTGCAAGCTATATTAGTTAGTAGGACTGTAAACGAACTGAACGATCAGTGTGCATTTTATGAACCGTTCGGTAAAAAGTTCATTTATGTTCGCTTATTTATTAAATGAACAAACGTAAATAATATTTTAAGTTCGTTTAGTTAAATGAACGAATGAGAACAAAAGTCGCGTCCGTTCATTTATGTTCGTGAACGTCTGATTATGTTAACGTTCGTTTATGTTCATTTATTTATTATGTTCATATATTTAATTGTATAATTTTAAAATTGGTTTGTTTAAACAAAAAACGTTTATAAAACAATGTATTTTGCATAATTAAATAAAGTTTATGGTTGTCATCTATGTTCATTTATGTACGATCGTTTAGCGTTCGTTTAGTATTTTAATGAATGAACATAAACGAACATAAACACTCATTTTCTTAATAAACAAACATGAACAAGAAAATTTGCCCGTTTAAGCATTCGTGTCCGTTTATTTGTCCGGTTAAAATTAAACGAACGAACATGAACAAGGTTTCGTTCGTATTCGTCTGGTTCGTTTACCACCCTATTAGTTAGCTTAGTGCGATACCAAAATGATATTATTAAACAGAGGTAAAGTATGTGCAAGTATTTGCTTGGTTAGAAAAAAACATTTGATGATAAGAAATTGGTACATTATCATAGTATCATCTTACAAATCAGATAGTTAACTTATACAAATTGCAAAACATGGTTTTCAAATTTCCGTAAGTGCAAAATAAAAAAAAAGTGAAATATCGTGTTTTCTAACACGCAGTTTGTCTCAAACTTTTCTGTTGCAAATAATTTTTGTCTTAGCAAAATACACCTTCTAACTTACTAGCAGGTACCGCGCACCTGCGCGATACCTTGTAAGTAACAATTTTGGCGATTATTGTTTCTGGATTACACGTCTTACCTGACAATGACTTTATGTATGGCGATAATTTTTTGTTTTATTAACTTTTACATTTAGTTCTCGAGTTATGTTTTGAGAGGAAAGGAGCGGAAATTGAAAGTTTTTTGTGTTTTTTAGTTTTTTTAAGAGGGGAAAGAGAAGCGAAAAGGAAGATGAGATGAAGTTTCGTTAAAAAAATCTTACTCCCATTTTTGGGAGGAAAATGAAAGCATATGTTGTGTAAGGACTAATTATACCCATTTTAAATAATTTGACATTAACAACTAAGATATAAGATCATTTGAGGACAAAAGATTATTTACATACTAAGGGATCAATCTCCACCCTCCATTTTTATTTGATCTAATGGATGAGATTAATCCCAACCATATAAAAAACCAACTTTCATCTTTTTTTTTTCAAATATTAATAACTTTTAAACCGTTAATCGTTAAGCGGAAAAAAAAATATCATTGCGACGATCATTTAATTATCTTTCTATAGATAGGCATTTTGATATACTTTCGACAAAAAAAAATTTTTTCGTATTTTCACGCTTTTTTTTAAGTTTTTTCGTTTTTACGCTATGAAATTTGCATTGAAAATCATATATGATATAACACTAATTTGATATTAGTGTAAAATCATATATGATATGTAATATCATATGTGATATTAGTGTAAAATCACATATGATATCACATGTGATATTACATATCATATATGATTTAACACTAATATCACATGTGATATCCAATTTAGTGTTTTATCATATATGATTTTTTTAATGCAAATTTCAAGAACGTAAAATAAACGAAAAAGACGAAAAAAGCGTGAAAAAATGATTTTTTTCTTTTTTCGAAAGTATATCAAAGTGCCCGTCTATAGAAAGATAATTAAATGCTCGTCGCGACGGTGTAAATATTTTCGCTTAATGATAAACGGTTTAAGAGAGATTTAAATTATAAAAAATGGGTGAAATAATAAAATGCTTTTAAATCTCAGCCATTGATTTTTTTTAGATGGATGGTGGAGATAAGTCCTGTGAGAAAAGTTTGGTATGTAAAATAACTCTCCTCAAACAACTAAAAGGTATACATGTAATAATTTAAATAAGTTACGGAGTATTTTCTTTTTCTTCCCACCTCAAGAACATAATTTATTATAAGTTTCCTTTTCCATTCTTCTATCTCATGAACATATCAACTAACACTTCATTTCTTTTTTCCTTTCATATTTTTTTCTATTTCCGTTCACACAAAACTCGAGAACTGAGTGTTAAGAAATGTCAAACTATATCATACAAAAATAGTATGATATTCGTGTAATGTTACAACAATATAGAGGCGATAATCGATAAGATTATGAAGATAACTGATTAAAATGCTTGACAACATCATATAGTCATAAGTAGCTAATAGATTGTGCGATAACTACATCATATCACATTTTATATGGTATTAAAATATATACATCTGAATCAGAATTTTTATTTTTATATATTCACATCATATTGAATTTTAAAAAGTATTTGTATCATCTCAATAAATTAATTTACAAATATACACCTTCCAAAGTTTTTATTTATGGAAGTTATTATTATTAATAATCTTGTTCCTTATATTTGTCTCGAAATAAACTCGTACCAATTTTTTTCTTTTTTTTTTAAAGATCCAAAGGGGTGTATTAGTTGGTTTTGGAAGGCAATTTTCACGATTTAATAATATTTATTTAAAGGTTTTTAATTTATTTTCCATTTTGAAATTCTATCGACATATATGTGTTTTTGCATTAACATGTGTGCTAATTAAAAATTACAATAAATCAGGTATTAAAATTTTGTGAAAGTGTTAATATTGAAAGCATTTTTAAGGTGTACATTGTGTATTGATACTTGTATTTAGAGGTGGCAAAACGGGGTGGGTCGAGCGGGCACGGGCTGCGTGCTAAACGGGCTATGGGCTAAACGGGCACGGACTAAATGGGCACGAGCTAAACGGACACGGATCAAACGGACGCATGTTATAAGAATCGCTTTAGAAAAGACCCAAAATGACGAAATAAATTCCTCAAGCGTAACCTCATTTATATTTAAATAAATAATATATTATATCCATAAGTTTTTCTGTAAAAACAATTGTAATGTTCTCAAATTGATAGAAAATATGTGTGCCCGTTTGTACCCATTTAACTTTTAAATGGGCAATATATGCCTATTAAAAAAAACGGACTAAATATTCTCAAATCTTTTAAAAATTTGCCAAATTAGCCCATATTTTGATTTTGGGCACAAATTACCACATGTACTTGTATCAACTTAAACAACTTATTAATCACATTTTTAAAAAATCAAAAAGTAAAAGTGCATCATGCTTTATATTAAATTGATTTGCACACTGATTTTTTATTAAGACATTCTTTTTATCTTTTAAGTAGTTATATAATATTTTTTTATATAATATTTACATTATAAGTCCTTGAGATCGTTAACCTTACACAGTTAGTCCCTATTATTTTTACAATGTGAGTCCATTAGTTAATTTTCTTACACTTTTAGTCTTAAGATGTATAAAATTTGATATAAATGTATAAAGTGAAACGTGTTGTTTTAGGAAAAGAAAAATAATTAAAATTGTGGGGTCCAGAAGTGTCTCATGGCACCAGATTTTGGTGTTATAAGACATAGGGGTGTTTTTTGTGGTGTCATAGATTCTGATATTATAGGAAAAAGTGCTGAGGTGATAGCACTTCACCCACGACACCACAAAACGACACCGATGGGTACCCAATGCTCTAAGCACTGGACCTCTACATTGTTTAATTCACCGGATTGATATCTCCACTCAGTAGGCCACAACCAATTACCATTATCCATCATTTCTATTGCAACCTTCATGTAAAATCTTGCTCCATATCTACTTTTATAAGGAATTGTAGTACTCAGTGGTCCAAAATTATGTCATTCACCATGCCAAAAATCAGTATTTCTCCAATAATTTCATGTTAAGTATAACCCCTTACTTTGCTTCTCAGATCTAACATAACTTTCCAAATACCACTATTTGAATCCTCAGGAATTACTTCCCAAAAACTCTTACCTTTCAACTTTACTAAATTTACCCATTAGACCCAAAGACTGTATTTCTTTTAAAACAAAACCCAATTGACTTTTAAGACTATTACTTTCCATGCCATTTTTTCTTAGTTCTCCATGAGACCATAAAAACCTTTTAATGCCTTCTCAATCTCTTTCATAGTTGACTTAGGAATCAAAAAGACAGATGCCAGTAGATGTGCATTGATGACAAGACTAAAGCTATAAGTTGCAACCTCCCTATAATAAGAAAGGGCTTTATTCTTTCAATCATTTACCCTCTTCTTTACTTTTTCTACCAACTGCATGCATTATATTATCCTAATATTTTTTGTTATTCATGACACTCCCAAATACTAGTACAAAGCTAATATCTTTTGTTATTAATGGCACTCCTAAATACTAGTACAAAGCTAATTTACCCAAAAGGTCTGGTACTTTTACTTTCTTTTTTTTTTTTCTTTTTTGTGGGTTTTGTGTTTATGTTTATGTGTGTGCTTGTTTTGTTTATTTGTGTTTTGTTTGGTTTGTGAAAGTTTTTTTTCTTGTTTATAAGTTGTAGCAAAGGGAAAGAAAATGAGGAAAAAGAAAGGGTTTTGTTTGTTTTTATTTTATTTTACAACTTTTTCACTTTAAACATTTTTTTTTAAATAAACACTACTTTCATCTTTATCAAAATGAACCATCTAAACTCGTTTTTACCAAAATTTACACTTTTGGCGAGCAAACATGGGGCGAGCAAGCATTTGCTCTTCATGTTCTTTGTCTTGTAGCGAGGCGGAGAGCAATTGGAAGGGAGAGCAAAACATTTGCTCTCCATGTTCTTTGTCTTGTAGCTAGGTAGAGAGCAAATCATTTGCTCTCCATGTTCTTTGTCATGTAGCGAGGCGGAGAGCAATTGGGATGGAGAGCAAAACATTTGCTCTCCATGTTTTTTGTCTTGTGGCGAGGATATGTGGGCGAAATGAATTGGAGAGCAAATGGTTTGCTCGCCCAAATGGTTTGCTCGCCAAAAGTGTCGATTTTGGTAAACTTCTTTGAAAGTGTTTATTTTTGTAATTGAGTGTGAAAAGTGTTTGTTGTGGTAATTGATTTTTGTTTTTATATATGTTTACATTATAAGTCCTTCAGGTTGTTATTCTTACACCATTAGTCCTTATTACGTTTAAAATGTTAATTCTTTAGTTACTTTTCTTACATTTTTAGACCTAAAATGTATAATTTTTTGTTTAAATATATAAAATGAAGCGCACTATTTTATTTGAATAAAACACTATGGGTTCAGGGGTGTTCCATGGCACCAGATTCTGGTATTATAGGAGGGGGAGGTGTTTTGTGTGCTGTGATAGATTCTTGTGTTACGGGAAAAAGTGCTGAGATGACAACACTTTATCCCCGACACCACATGACGACGCGAATGAGTACCAATGTGTAAATACAAATAAACCATAAAAACGTTTATTTATATTCTACGATCTTCTAATGTTTTGTCGATAACAAACGTAAACTCATTTTAACGAAATATATAAAATACGTAAAAGCTTTGAGCCAATAGTTTACTAACACACTTTTACTAAACATATTAAAACCATCAAAACATGTTTAGTTAGATAAGTTATATAAAACTAAAGACATTTTTATAAAACACTTACAAGTAATATTGTTTACTTACATTTTATAAAAATGTATATATACTTTGTATATGTTGTAATGGGTAAATAATGGGTAAAAACCAAAGTCCATAACCCATGACCCATGACCCATGATCCATTGACTAGGTTGAATGAATCTTGTTGTGTAAGAACCAAAGTCCATAACCCATACCCATAGAGCATGATCCATATCCCATGACCCATTACATGACATCATGCATGAAGTCATGTTGGATATTATCCATGATCCATGACCCAAAGTCCATGACCCATGACCCAAGATCCATAACCCATTGACTATGTACATTGCATCTTGTTGGGTATCCATAAGCCAAAGTCCATGACCCATGGTCCATAATTCATAACCCATAACTTGGTTTGCAACCAAAAATCAGGACTAAACTGACCCAGTAGCCGGATCCCAGGATTTGCACTAGCCGGATCCCTTTGGTGAGGAATCCGCCGGAACCGTGGGACAGTAGGCATATTTTGCCTATAAATAGTGAGTCATTTCTCTCTTGCTCACTACCACTCTCAGATATACTTTCTCTCTATATTCTAAACTCTCTAACCACAGATCCAAAGGATCATTCTATGTAGTTTTATCTTTGTGTGATTCTCTAGTTCCTCTTAAAGGCGAGATCACAATCTCTTGAAGACGTGCAAGCTCAAGGTCATGAGTTGCTAAGCTTCGTCATCATCAAGACCACTGAAGTGCATCTTGTTGATAGTTCTTTCCTCCCTCCATAGAAGTGTCGTGTTGAAGGCATTAGTGAATGGTGCCAAAGGTGTACAATCGATATGGTGCGTCGATGTACAAGTTGTGTAGTTTGGGTTAAAGGATGTTGATATCCTTTCTAGTGTTGTAAAAAGGAGTGTGTCTCACTTGGGTAGTTGTGTTGTGGTGTAGTGTTGGGTAGTAGTTCCTCCTTGTAATGGAACTCGGTATCTAGCCTTGTACCGGATAAAGTATAGGCGACGTTGTGATAGGTTTGGTTCTACCTCGTGGAAGAACTCGGTGTCTTGCCTTGTACCGGAGAAAGAGTAGGCGACGTTGTAAAGGCTTCCCTGCCACATTGTAACACCCCCCGTGATCATAATGACAGCGGAATACTAATCGGGGTGTTACTCGAATGGAGACCATAGTCAAAAATCATAGAAAACGACTCGAAAGAGGCGTTTAAAAAAAATAGTTATCATTCATCGAAAAATCATTGTTGTTACAAATATTCCAAAATTTTCAAATGTTTCACCAAAATATTGAGCATGAGTTTGAAAGAAATGACAACTTTATGTTTACACCACAAGGAAAGGTCTTGGTATGCCCGCTCCGTGCCTTGAACATAATCTTCATTGATTACCTGAGATAACATGCTTAAAAAGGTCAACAATAATGTTGAGTGGAATCCATAGGTTTAAATTAAAGTTGAACACAAGAATATGAACATGATAATTGTAAACTAACAATATCATAAAGAAAATCACAGATTATTATGCGCTAAGCTCATGCAACCAAGACTCAATTGCATACACCGAATTACTGGTGTACGTAAGTTTGCCCCAAAGGAGGTAATAGCCAATTACCTAATGCAATTCAAATATGGTGCGCCCCGATTATTTCCTATAACCAAGATGGGTTCGTTACGCTCCATAGTACTATTTACGATATATGCGTTCACTCGCGGTGACTAATGGTTCATGATACAGGGGACTTATGGCTAAATACTTAGGCAATTTCAATAATCAAAAAGCGAACATTTATGAAAAACCTTGTGTTCTAGTTTAGAGCATGTATCTCCCTCGCTGGGTTTACAAATAAAAATAAAAGCAAGGCTATGAACTCACCTTGATGATAATGAACAAGCACAATAAGGTCAAGCACGATGTAGCGGATGTTCCAAACCGAAACCTAAAAATGAGATGGCGAGTCTCAGAATACGATAAACCTTTGGTTCGCGACCAAAATAATAGAGCATTGAATATACTTATTCAATAGATCATTGAATTATCCAATTCAATAGGGTGTTGTGCGTGCTTAACATTTTAATTTAAATTTACGTGCTACATCGACTTAGGTTAATATTTATCAAAGATCCTCACTTACGCATAAATGAAATGTTCCCCGTTGTGATCTTGTGGAAATAATGACGTTATGGAGTATTTTAATTCATTTATATTCCATGTGTGTTATTACCGAATTACGGTTTATATAATTATTCTTTTATAACTATATATATATATAAGTTAATCGATTATTCGAAGTAAAGATACTTATCAAACACTTTAATTGATCTAAATACTCATTTTTACAAAGTCGTGATGAATTTATAAGTTTTCCAAACTTTTTCCAGAATTTACACCTTTTACTCTCAAGTTTCAAAATATACAAGTTTAGTCCCTCAACTATGGAGAAGTGACACTTTATACCCCAAAAATTCTTATGTTCCAAATTTTTCAGAAATGATAGTTTTAGTCCCTACATGAAACGGTTTTCCCCCAAGTTTCCAACTTTACAATTCTTACCCAAAAGTTTATATTTTACTTTTATAACTAGTTTATCAATATTACAAAACCGGTCCTTGGAATTTTCATGCACACACGTGCATTGCGTATTTCGACCCCTTATCTTTCGAAACTTTACAACATTTTCCCCATACTTTTCATACATATAAATATGCCCTTGATCTTTCAGAAAAGTTACATTTTCCACCCAAAAATCATACGATTGGCATGTATAGTCCTAATTTCGTGTTTTTCGACTTATATTTCATTTGACCTTTTCAAAAGCTTATGTTAGCTTAAAATTAGCTTATTGCTTGTATTTTTTTCTCATATTGGGCGGGGTAAAATGACATTGGGCTTCGATTTTCACGTATTGGGCCTTGAGGCCCATACGGTTTTGTTTGGTTTATATAAATGAACGAGGTGTCGAGGAAGGTTTGTGACTTGTGAGGAGTTTCTAGTCGTTCTTGTTAGGTTACATGTTCACTTTAAGGCTCGCATGTTATTCCTAGTGCACGAGTGAGTGTCGAGTGAGGTTACAAGGTAAAGTTTACGTGACATACAAAAGAAAGTAAGGTGCCTAGGGTGTGTTAAGTGTTCAACGTGTGACATATATATGTACTAGAGTGAAAAACAATAGAAGAATCAAAATAGGTTTTAAAAGACTTACAACACTCGTATTGAGTGGAGATGAAAGCAACGAAATGAGCGAGTAGGGATATTATTGAGACCCCTTGTTCTCCTTATATCCACAACGAGTTACCCAAAGTCTTCCTAGTTCCCTTGTTTTGTTACGCTTTCTTCTATCCTTCCTATTTCTCTCAAACAATTTCCCACAGTGGACGATTTCTTTGGTTACAAGTTGAGAGTAAATGTGAGTTGTGTGAAGTGCAAATGACCAAGAGATATGCTAGTTATAGGAGACACAAGCATGGTATTTTCATTATTTTAAGCTAGCTAGTTCTAGCTTTCTAAGTAAAGTTGAACATGGTTTTTGTTTGTATGGAGCATGCATGGCTCGGTTCCAAGAGGGGGGGGGGGGACAACACTTGGTTAAGTCACTTCATTTGGAGCATATTACCCTTTGGTTATGAAAGTCAAATGGAGGGTCAATGCTTTAGGGTATTATTAAAATGGATTAGGGTGGCTAAACTATGGTGCTTTGTCTTTTTTACTTTCACACGCCACTCAAGGATGTTGGGAGAGGGGGATGAACTTGGCTTTGATCTTGACTCATGATACGTTGTTGTGTTGGCTTTCGGTTCTCGACCGGTTACACAAAGAGAGGAACAAAATATTACTAAGGTAATTTAGTTGTGTGGTGTTTCGGCTTGGTAGGAAAAACGAGGCCCAAGTGACTCTAAGGGGGGGTTGGGCTTGATTTGGATCGGACGTATATATATTAGGCCCAAGGTGGCATAAGGTGAGGTTGGGCTTGGATCGGGTGTACATGAGGCCCAATGGTGAGTAATGGGTGGGCTTGGTGGGTTTCGGATGAGGCCCAATGGGCTTAGGTGCAAGACGAGGCCCAATGAAATTGAGTGTGAGTTGGGCTTTTAGGCCCGGTCCAAGTTAAATATATTTTATTTTTATTTATTATGTATTTTTATATAATTTTATTTTTATATATATTAAATATTTAAGGATATCGGGATCGAGGAGAATTTTGTTCTGATCACAACGGTATAAATTTTGAACGCTTAAGTCGCGTTGATCATGCATATGCCAATTGATATGCAATTATGATGAGTGGAAAATTTCATGATGTTCTAAGTCGTGCTTTATTCATGATTAAGATGTTAATTACAATGAAATTTTTTGGGAGCTTAAACACACTAATGAGCTTGTGTTGTGTAGTGCTTAGAAATTCTCGAGTGGGGTACTCAGGGAGTGGAGTATGGCAAGGAAGGTGTCCTTGTAGCCGAACCACTATAAATACTCGTGTCGTGGTTTTGTTTTCCTTTACTCTTTATATCTTGCTTTACTTACTTATATGTTCATCTATCAATATCTAACACACAATCTAAATAAATTGACATAAGTCGATTTAAATATTTTAAAACGAAGTTTTAATCGGTAAAACTATTCAACCCCCCCCCCCTATAGTTTTTCATAATTGACATCAGAACTTTGTTACCAAGTTTCTTAGAGTATGTTGTACTTTAAAAAGTTGATACGATTCATGTATGTTTGAAAACTACAAAGAAGGAAATTTCTTAAAACAAAAATTCATGTTTTAATTTTTTTTTTATATTTTATCAAATGTTGGATAGTGGTAGATCATTCTAACATTTTCTTTTGAGAAATCTTTATGCTAGGATTCTTTCAATGACTTCGCTCTATCCAAAGAAAAATGAAGTCAACACCCAAAGAAGAATCCAAAGTGTTCACAACTTGCTTTTACAAAATACGATTAAGTATTTTAAAAGCTCATGAAGTATTTCGCGTCTATGATTTTCAAAAATCATAAAAAGGATATATAGCAAAGGTATGTTCTCCTAATTATAATTAATCTAAAAATATGCTTATTTCTTATAGATAAAATAATGGTATATGCTTCTATATTATGATAAGGAGTCTTATAATGTCCTTGCATATATTTAATACTATTAAAAACTCGTAGATTTGGTGTTTAACTTCAATATCACAAATTCTCTAAAAAGTTGCTCTTCATCTCAAACACATCACCGGGAATAGTATTCCTTCTTGATTTCCCTAAACATTATAAACTAGTCAATATACGTCTTTATCTCGAAAAGAGATATTGCTAACCAAAATTTTTGGTCCATCGTTCCTCGCATAGAGATATTGTTGTTGCATTAATAATCTACATCAATATCGTCTATTGAATTCTCTATATCATGTTAAAATGGAATTTGACGTGTGGTATGTGCTAAAACACATACCTTTTCATTATCAAAACTGACCCAAAATAACCAAGAAAGAGCCGTTTATTGCTAATATTTGTGGTTTTCTTGAGTTTGTGCTTGTGCAGGTACGGATATGTTAAAACACACAAAAAGGAACCAAATCAGACGTAAATCCGAGCACGAGAGATCAAGAGAGTTTGAGTTTGAGGGCCTAAGGTCGAGTTTGTGCATTTTTGAAGATTTTATTCTCTGAGGATGATTTTTGGAAGTTATAATCAAGTTTGTAGAAATGTCAAGATCACCCCTGAACTTTGAGCCTTTGGCAAAAGTGATCCCTCAAGTTTTAGAAAGTGCAAAATCAGTCCTTGGATTATTTTAGATTTACATGATTAGCCCTTGGATTACTTTTCAGAAATTACAACCTTGGTCCCTTGAAAATCAGAAGTTACATAATTGGCCCTTATGTTTACTCTTGGATCCACTCTTAGTCCAAAATCCATGTACACTAAACCTTGGTCCAATATACTTACATTAGGCCCAATCATAAACAAACCGGTCCAAGCTATATCCAATACCCGGTTATCACCCAACCCGTTCCCCTTTAATATCAACCCATTTCCAACCCAAGACCCGGTCAATTCATTAAAACCGGTCAAACAATAATAAACAAAACAAACGCGCCCAAACCCAGATAACCCCCATTGTTACTATTCACCATCCAAGCTCCTTTTACCCTTCTATCCCACCATTTACCCCCACTTAAAAGTGCTTCTAGAAGATCACTGACAACGGTCGTAAGATGTTGTCATAAGATTGCCACGATGGGACGATTGGAGCAATTTCATTGGTGGGAACACATCACCAATCCAATCCAATGGCTGCAAATTGATGAGATGACAAGAGAACAGATGAATGGTTGAGATGGAGCTTCCAGAGCATTCTAAAGATCAAGACCCAAGGCCTCTCTCTACAGCTATATAAGCCCATTCATGTCACAAGTGAAAATCGTCCAATTTCTTATGCTTTAGAGAGATTTTGACCATTTATTTTCTGTCATTGCTCTTTTATCTTTTAGTAGTTGTAATTTCATTTTGAAGTTGTAAGCAATCTTTTGTTAATGCAAATCTACTTTTCAGTTTGTTAAATGAATTTCTGCCATTGCTCTTTTGATTGTTAATCTGGTTTTAAAGCTTGTGTTATCAGTTGTTAAGACTCACAGAAGCTTATCTAAGCTTCTGTGATTTTGAAGTTTCTCAGATCTTGTTCTCAATTTTAGTTTTCCAATATAGTCAAACAAAGTCAAACATTATAGTCAAAATGTTGTTGGACTAATTTCTGTTCTAAAATCATTTTATAGCTGAGTTTTAAGTGGTTTTGAGTTTCAATTCATTTGTGGTCAATACTAGTTGATGTCATCATGTTAAATTACATTTTTGAACTTGAAAGGGTGTTTGGTTTAGTAATTTGTCAATGAGATCAAGTATGTTTCTGAGGTAAAAGCTGTTTCAAGTAGTCCTCATTAGGCTTATTTAGCTTTTGAGTAGCTTGGAGTTGGTCATTTAGTCATTTTTCCCTTGCACCATTCTTGTTCTGTCCCAAAGTTAGTTATTCATTAGCTTATTTCATATCCATTAGCAGTTTCAAGGTCAGTTTATATTGCTTTTGCTTGTTCTTAGGAGATCCTAGTCTATTTGTTTGTAGCTTATTTGCCATATAGAGTTGCTTAGATTGCTTGTTTTTCTGATTTACTTGTTCTACTCATATCAGTACATTTGAGTTTTAGTCTACTACTGGCGAGCATACCTTGTCATAATCGTTTACTGCCATATCAGCTTGTAGGCAAGCTGATTTTGGGTTTATCTTTTCAATTTTATTGCTGAATGATAGCTTCTTAGGGTAGCTTTAGGACTAGATATAACTCATATGCCCTTAGATAGAATCCTAGTGCTTTTAAGTAGCTTATTCAGGCCTGCTATAAGCCCTTCTCTGTCATGTTGTTACTGCATCAGCAGCCTTGTGTTCCATATAGCCATTTAGTTTTTGATCTCTAACTTCTTCATCACTAGTCCTTATGAGCTGATATTTTAGACAAGTAATCTCTGGTTGGTGGTCTTGAGGACTGCATAATTGGTTTTCACATTAGCTCTTCTGAATAGCTTGTGGATAAGCTCAAACAGTAGGGGCTTAATCTGTTTTGCTTAAGTAGCATTTAGCATCAAATCTAGGTAGACTGCTGTTTAGAGGTTAGGAGTAGTTGCAAATGGTTGCTTTAGAGTAGTTTTAGTATTATTTAGCTTCTGTAATCAGTTGGTGTTGTTTAGAGCTTATTTGCTTATTATTAAGTGCTTATTTCCCATACAGTTACACTACAGCTTTGAAATTTCCCACATAAGCATCATGTTTTATATTTTTCATAGCTTTAGAATAATAATTTAGAATTTTCCTGAGTTTTTCATAATTTTTGGTCACTGTTTAGTATTTTTCATTATTAAAAACAGTTTTTAATCATTTTAAAATAGCTTTTATTGCAATTAATTAAGAAAAAGTTCCAAAAAATAATTTTTCAATTTTCCCAGTTTAAGAAAAATATAAAAAGCATAAAAAATATTTTTCCCTATTTTTCCCCTTTTATTTGGTATTTTTAACAATTTAAATTAGATTAAAATAGTTTTAAATTAGTAGAAAATAGAAAAATAATCAGAAAAATACAAAAATAAGTTTTGAAAATTCTCTTAGGATATTTTAGATTTTATAAAAATAGTTTCATATTTTTCCCTTTGATTTTCATAATTTTTAGTATTTTAAATTAGTTTTTAATTCTAATAAAATCCAGAAAAATCATAAAAATTAGTTTTAATTCTTAGATAATTTTCTAATATCATTTTTAGAGTTAAAGTAATTTTAGATCATTTTTAGGATTTAGAATAGACGTAGTTGCATTTTATTCGCGTTTCGTTTTAATCCAGTATTTGCGTTTTAGTATAGATTTGCGTAGTTGCCATAATTCTTAGGTTTTCCCCATAGAATTTAGTCCCATTTACTTTCCTTATCCCGTAGTTTAGATAACTTCAAATTATCCCCTTCTCTTATTCAAATCCCGATAATCGAGACGTGAGTTGGAAATTCCATTCAACCCTCGTTCGGAACGATCTCGGTGCTCAAACCTAACACGTTTGAGTTACCCGAATACTACACTTCTCTTCTATTATTGGTTCTGAACTGTTTTAAGTTTCTTACGGTTATTCATTCACAAGTGGCTAGCTTGTGTGAGATAACTTGACGGTTTCCCGTGCGAATCAAATTTTGGCGCCGCTGCCGGGGAGGGCTTGTAGCGAGTTTTCGTATTCCGTCTCGAATCGCATGCATTTGAAGATCCTTCCCCGAGTGAAGTTACCGTCGTTTTTGTATATATATCTTTTTCAAAAACCCAAAACATCTTAAAACCAAAACATTCTTCCTAGAGTGTTTACAAAACCATAAAAGTTAAAACCAACAAAACAAACCCGAACGTTGATTGTTACGTCGGCTCACCTTGAATGTACAACCTATACACGGGGTATAAGGAAAGTCTTGACATTAAATTGCAGACTGAAGAATGATCCACTCTTCGTTTCGCTCCGGCGTACTTTTGAGAGCTACCGAGCACCGATTGACGTGAAGGTTACAAAAATATTGTGTTTTCCACATATTCTTAAATATAAAAACCCAAAAAGATTTTCCTTTTCAAAATTTGTTTTAAAAACCCAAAAATATTCTTCTTTTATCCTCTGAACCCGATAATTCTTTCTCCTTAACCCTCTATATGTTTAATTCTCATGGAAACAATCAATTATCGTCATTGTTTCCATTGCAAAGGCCGTATGGAAGAAACTCAGTATTGTTGTTTGAATCCTGAATGTGTATGTGAGCCGATGTGGATACCGGTTCTAAAAATCTTGCTATTAGTGCGACTTAGCCGACAAACAATCTCTAGATGATTCTAAAAGTGTTTCTGACCATCCGCCACAACCCGAGATATGTTCTTATCGCCGTTGCCTTCATTGCCAAAGCCGTATGGAAGAAAATCAATATCGATGTTTGAAATGTATATGTGATTGGTGCGGAAATAATTGTCGGAATGGATTTTGTGATGTATGCCAGAATTTTATCAATCCAAATCCAGATCTCGCTCGTCTTTATGCACGGCTAGAACAAAAGAGTGCTCTAATTTGAGAACCCTCAATTCCTACTCCCTCTCCTAGTGGAAATGGAATATGTTTCGAACCAGAGGTGAATCCGTTCAAGAACCGAGCCTATCACGGAAATGGTGGAAATAGCTAATTCTTATCCGGATAATTCTTCGATTTATCAGTTTTTGTGCATATGGTGTACCGGGACCGAATATGGTGGGAATTGTTCCGCTTGTAGCAATGGAAAATCTGGAACCGAGTTTCACCACAATCCTAACTATGAGACAACCGATTTCCCTAACCAACCTCCGTACCATGAGCCAGATACATACTCTTGTGAGTACTGTGGAGGTCCTCACCAA
This sequence comes from Chrysanthemum makinoi, assembly GCA_910596185.1. Lineage (NCBI taxonomy): Eukaryota > Viridiplantae > Streptophyta > Magnoliopsida > Asterales > Asteraceae > Chrysanthemum > Chrysanthemum makinoi. Next base: position 115,456,414 of record OU343217.1, on the reverse strand, counting down.
GGTTTTCAATGTCAAGTTCAATTTAACAACTCAACCTTTGGTTATGAACCTTACCCTTATTCGTCACAACAATCATACTGTTGTGAGTATTGTGGAGGTCCTCACGTTAATTCCGATTGTCGATGCGTAATCCGATTGTTTACGAGCAAGTTCCTTGTAACAATTATGATTATCCTTATAACCCACCTCCACAATACCAAGAAATTCAACCACAACCTTCACCATGTTCTGAAGAATTTAATCAAAAATTTCTAGAAATGATGAGTGATCTTAAGAATCTTCTTGATAAATTTACCCACTGAAAGAAGATCCTCATCGAAGACCTATCGTGAATCATTAGCTGAAGAAGCCGCGAAAGTGATCCAACATCGTTCAACCACCTATTATTACGATTCGATTCTCGATGACGATTATACTCCTCCGAGTGGCAATCCCACTCCCGTTTCTGAGCCTTTAATTTTCGATCCTTCCCCTTCTCTCACGCGGTTGAGAAGTGGACGTCATTTTGGAAGAGGTCGATGATCATATTTCTACGGACTTCGTTGAACCCGTTGATTCTCTCATAATGGGGATGAGCATCTTAGTACTATTCCGGAAACGGAAGTGTCTAATGTTGAGATCCTTATCCCAATCCCAAGAGAGTCTGGGTTGTTGTTGATATTTGTGATGAGCCTTCTCTTGATATTTCGAATGATCACAATGAGATATTCTCCGATTCCGATTCCGATGATGATTCTTATGGAGACATCGATTTCGTCGACGATTTACCGTCTGAGCCCGTTCACACAGAAGAGGAAGAGATTGAGCCCGATGATATAGAGATCGAGGATGAAGCACTACGTGAAACATTGTCGAATGTCCATCTTCTCATTTCAAAGATTGAAGCCTTAAACGATAATTCGAGTTCGCCTCCTATCTCCGTTAAAGATAGTGATTTCTCTCCCGAACTTGAGACTTTCCGATTTGATAAAGAGATTAGTGGCAGTCCCACTATTGATGATGTTTATCCTCCGATTCTTGAGCGATTCTACTTCGAGGTTGATATGAGCAAGGTTTTGAACGATATTTCCGATAATTCGACGAATGACCCGATTATTGAGGATGCGATTGATGACCCAATACCACCGGGTATTGAGGATGTTGTTGATCCCGAGGGGGATATGGTTGATCTTGATGGTTTTATTGACTCCCCTTTCTCTAATGAGTCCACCATCACTTATCCCGTTGAGCTCGCATGTGAAGACAAGATCTTTAAACCCGGGATATGCATTGATGAGCCTTTTGTTAAAATCATATCTGGAGATAAGGATCCTCGGATGGATGCCTTCATTTGTAAGCCTAAACGTCTTATCCTTTACCATGAGCTCCCGTCTTTCTTGGAGTTTTCTCATTTCTATCCTTCATCTCGACGTCCACCCGCAAAACCACCGGATGATGGATCCTTCTTACATGATATGCCTTATCCACTCATTTTCTTCTCCACCAACCCACCCTCTCATTCTTTCGGAATGAGGACACCGTTTTTGACCCTGGTATCTCTACCACTTTCTTCCCCAAGGACAAATGAATTGGGACGAGTCGGCTAGCGACTCGTTTAAGAAAAACGATGGCGCTTCGGGAGGCACCCCATGCTTATCTCTATCTTCTTTCTTTTCTCTAATAAGTGACGCGAAGGGGTTAGCCTCTTCGATTTCTCGTGTTTGGTTGTTTGTGATGTTGTGTAGGATTTTCCCGATATGAAGACTCTCGTGCTCGAAGTTTGTCTTTTCTCTACTCGAGTTTCATGATCGATGCTGATGGAAACCCGATATCCTAATCTTATCGACTAACGTTTATCTTTGAGCATACTTAATAAACGGCTTTTAGATTTTCGTTGATACCCTTGCTTTTAAACATTGAGGACAATGTTTCGTTCTAGTCTGGGGTAGGGTAATCTTCAATTTGATTTGACCACACTTGCTCGATTTTCGTCGTGTACTCTCGTAACCCCGTTTTTCCTTAGAAAATGAAAAATTGTGCAAAAATGTGAAAATTTTAAAAAATTTTGAAGCTTTTGTTAAGTCTTTTTGATTGAAAAGTTTGCTAGTCTCTTAGATAAGAAGCTATAAAATGCGAATTCTAGCTCACAAGGCCAAGATTTTGCAAGTTTCCCTGAGTGATTTTAAATATGCATAACTTGATTTCATTAGACGAAGCATTAGCTAAGTTAATATATGTTTTGACACCTTGTTGACTTTCCACTGGTGAGAGTAGGAATAGAATTCTGACTTGACCGGCGTGTTGAGCCCTAGCTTGTTCCCTTAACCATAGATAATCTAAAAATTATCTAAGCATCTCATGGATCTCATTATTTGGGATTTTAAATTTGCAGAGATCGAGAAATGATAGAGTTACTTATGAGTTTAGATGCTAAGCGTGGAGTAGTTGGTTCTCTTTAGAGCCCATCGAAGGTACTTATGGTTTTTTGTTCCCACAAAATTGTTTCACTCCATATCTGTCTAATAATAATTAGAGATGTTGAGTTTTTGGCGATAGTTAGTTCTTTATCTTCTTAAAAGAATCTTTGTTTTAAAAATTGGGTACACATCAAGGATCCGTAATAAATAAGCAATAAGTGATAAGTGAAAAGTAATAAGTAAAGTTATGAGCTGCGGTGTCGAGATCGGACCCTTGGATCTTTAGCCGGGATTGAGTGAGGTCTTAGCCTAGCCAGCCGGGATCCTCATTTCATGAAGCCTATAGTCTTGGAATTACCCCGTGAAGCTCTGTAGTTCATAGCTCATACAAGTAAAAGTTTAAGTAAAAAAAAATAAAATAAAATAAAAAATTAAATAAAAAAATGAATGAATGATGAAAAATGATGAAAAAAGTCAAAAGTATAAGTGAATAAAAATTCCTTGATGTGGACCTCATTTTTGGGACAATGGTTCTTGAGAGAAGGCGGATAACTAATTATCGACTTAGCTTTGTATCTTTATCAGAATAAAAGTTATCGAAACGAGACATATGAAGAAATTCATTTCTCACAAAAATAAAAAAATCTAGAGGAAAATAGGAAAATGGGAACAAAAGGTATTTACACAAGTAACTTCCATGGGTAGTGTTAGCATCTAGAATCATATTTAACAATGATTTCGATTTTACGCTTAGTTTGGGACTTGTGAAAAATCGGGGACGATGTATTCTATCCGTATGGTCACTTCACGCTGTGTTGTGTTTTCTACTCCGTGATCCTAACGTGTCGTTTGAAAAATGTTGGAGTTATTGATCGACATGAAAGTTCAACAAACCGTCATTCATAATCAGAATGTGCTTAATCGTAATATCTATACATGTTATTTAAAAGGTAAACGGGGCGTTTTTAGAATTAAGGCTTTCTTAATCTCTTTTGAGGAATCTTTGCTACTTCTTCATAGGTTTAGTAGAAAGAGATTGAAATCCTTGGTTTTAGAAGCGTGAGTTGATTGCATTGCGTGAGGACACGACAATGGTCTCGTCTAGGGTATTTTGATATGTGCTAAAACACATACCTTTTCATTATCAAAACTGACCCAAAATAACCAAGAAAGAGCCGTTTATTGCTAATATTTGTGGTTTTCTTGAGTTTGTGCTTGTGCAGGTACGGATATGTTAAAACACACAAAAAGGAACCAAATCAGACGTAAATCCGAGCACGAGAGATTAAGAGAGTTTGAGCTGAGCCGGAAGGTCGAGTTTGTGCATTTTTGAAGATTTTATTCTCTGAGGATGATTTTTGGAAGTTATAATCAAGTTTGAAGAAATGTCAAGATCTGTCCCTGAACTTTGAGCCTTTGGCAAAAGTGATCCCTCAAGTTTCAGAAAGTGCAAAATCAGTCCTTGGATTATTTTAGATTTACATGATTAGCCCTTGGATTACTTTTCAGAAATTACAACCTTGGTCCCTTGAAAATCAGAAGTTACATAATTGGCCCTTATGTTTACTCTTGGATCCACTCTTAGTCCAAAATCCATGTACACTAAACCTTGGTCCAATATACTTACATTAGGCCCAATCATAAACAAACCGGTCCAAGCTATATCCAATACCCGGTTATCACCCAACCCGTTCCCCTTTAATATCAACCCATTTCCAACCCAAGACCCGGTCAATTCATTAAAACCGGTCAAACAATAATAAACAAAACAAACGCGCCCAAACCCAGATAACCCCCATTGTTACTATTCACCATCCAAGCTCCTTTTACCCTTCTATCCCACCATTTACCCCCACTTAAAAGTGCTTCTAGAAGATCACTGACAACGTGTCAGTAAGATGTTGTCATAAGATTGCCACAGTGGACGATTGGAGCAATTTCATTGGTGGGAACACATCACCAATCCAATCCAAGGGCTGCAAATTGATGAGATGACAAGAGAACAGATGAATGGTTGAGATGGAGCTTCCAGAGCATTCTAAAGATCAAGACCCAAGGCCTCTCTCTACAGCTATATAAGCCCATTCATGTCACAAGTGAAAATCGTCCAATTTCTTATGCTTTAGAGAGATTTTGACCATTTATTTTCTGTCATTGCTCTTTTATCTTTTAGTAGTTGTAATTTCATTTTGAAGTTGTAAGCAATCTTTTGTTAATGCAAATCTACTTTTCAGTTTGTTAAATGAATTTCTGCCATTGCTCTTTTGATTGTTAATCTGGTTTTAAAGCTTGTGTTATCATTGTTAAGACTCACGAAGCTTATCTAAGCTTCTGTGATTTTGAAGTTTCTCAGATCTTGTTCTCAATTTCAGTTTTCCAATATAGTCAAACAAAGTCAAACATTATAGTCAAAATGTTTTTGGACTAATTTCTGTTCTAAAATCATTTTATAGCTGAGTTTTAAGTGGTTTTTGAGTTTCTGAATTCATTTGTGGTCAATACTAGTTGATGTCATCATGTTAAATTACATTTTTGAACTTGAAAGGGTGTTTGGTTTAGTAATTTGTCAATGAGATCAAGTATGTTTGAGGTAAAAGTGTTTAAAGTAGTCCTCATTAGGCTTATTTAGCTTTTGAGTAGATAGGAGTTGGTCATTTAGTCATTTTCCCCTGCACCATTCTTGTTCTGTCCCAAAGTTAGTTATTCATTAGCTTATTTCATATCCATTAGCAGTTTCAAGGTCAGTTTATATTGCTTTTGCTTGTTCTTAGGAGATCCTAGTCTAGTTGTTTGTAGCTTATTTGCCATATAGAGTTGCTTAGATTGCTTGTTTTGCTGATTTCCTTGTTCTACTCATATCAATACATTTGAGTTTTAGTCTACTTACTGAGCATATGTCATAATTGTTTCTGCCATATCAGCTTGTAGGCAAGCTGATTTTGGGTTTATCTTTTCAATTTTATTGCTGAATGATAGCTTCTTAGGGTAGCTTTAGGACTAGATATAACTCATATGCCCTTAGATGGAATCCTAGCTGCTTTTTAAGTAGCTTATTCAGGCCTGCTATAAGCCCTTCTCTGTCATGTTGTTACTGCATCGACCTTGTGTTCCATATAGCCATTTAGTTTTTGATCTCTAACTTCTTCATCACTAGTCCTTATGAGCTGATATTTTAGACAAGTAATCTCTGGTTGGTGGTCTTGAGGACTGCATAATTGGTTTTCACATTAGCTCTTCTGAATAGCTTGTGGATAAGCTCAAACAGTAGGGGCTTAATATGTTTTGCTTAAGTAGCATTTAGCATCAAATCTAGGTAGACTGCTGTTTAGAGGTTAGGAGTAGTTGCAAATGGTTGCTTTAGAGTAGTTTTAGTATTATTTAGCTTCTGAATCATTGGTGTGTTTAGAGCTTATTTGCTTATTATTAAGTGCTTATTTCCCATACAGTTACACTACAGCTCTGAAATTTCCCACATAAGCATCATGTTTTATATTTTTCATAGCTTTAGAATAATAATTTAGAATTTTCCTGAGTTTTTCATAATTTTTGGTCACTATTTAGTATTTTTCATTATTAAAACAGCTTTTAATCATTTTAAAATAGCTTTTATTGCAATTAATTAAGAAAAAGTTCCAAAAAATAATTTTTCAATTTTCCCAGTTTAAGAAAAATATAAAAAGTATAAAAAATATTTTTCCATATTTTCCCCCTTTTATTTGGTATTTTTAACAATTTAAATTAGATTAAAATAGTTTTAAATTAGTAGAAAATAGAAAAATAATCAGAAAAATACAAAAATAAGTTTTGAAAATTCTCTTAGGATATTTTAGATTTTATAAAAATAGTTTCATATTTTTCCCTTTGATTTTCATAATTTTTAGTATTTTAAATTAGTTTTAAAAGTTAAAAATTAGTTTTTAATTCTAATAAAATCCAGAAAAATCATAAAAATTAGTTTTAATTCTTAGATAATTTTCTAATATCATTTTTAGAGTTAAAGTAATTTTAGATCATTTTTAGGATTTAGAATAGACGTAGTTGCATTTTATTCGCGTTCCGTTTTAATCCCGTATTCGCATTTTAGTATAGATTTGCGTAGTTGCCATAATTCTTAGGTTTTCCCCATAGAATTTAGTCCCATTTACTTTCCTTATCCCGTAGTTTAGAAAACTTCAAATTATGCCCTTATCTTATTTAAATCCCGATAATCGAGACGTGAGTTGGAAATTCCATTCAACCCTCGTTCGGAACGATCTCGGTGCTCAAACCTAACACGTTTGAGTTACCCGAATACTACACTTCTCTTCTATTATTGGTTCTGAACTGTTTTAAGTTTCTTACGGTTAGTCATTCACAAGTGGCTAGCTTGTATGAGATAACTTGACGGTTTCCCGTGCGAATCAACGTGATCTTTATTTTTTCTCTTGACTCATGGTTTACTCATGAAAAGAACCTCGTCAAATGTGTTTAGTAAACACGAAGACTCGTTAAACCTTGTATCACATCTATAATAGATAAACTCTAAGGAATAAAGCAAAACCTTTGACAAAAATTGAAATTGAAAACTCCCGCGTCAAAATTATCGAACACACTAAAACTGTTTTCTTACTGAATAGTCGGATCCCTCGACTATAACTATCCGGATCCCTTTTTCAAGGGATCTGTGGGAACTGGCACATCAGCAAAACAGAATAAGTCTTTTATAATTCACTGTATACTCCCATCCTCCACTTTACTCTTTCATACACGACCTTAAACTCAGCACTATTGTTCCTAGGAGCTTTCTCTTCATCAATCCAAGCAATCCAATCACTTGTGTAATTTTTATCTTCACTACATTGTGATTTCCATTCTCAAGTTCTTAGTTATACAATTTTAACATCTTTAGATTTTTTATTCAAGTGGGTTTGTCACAATTTGCTATCACATTGTTTTAATTACCTATCTAAGATAACTAATCAAAGGACAAACATTTTTAATACAAATTAGAACTCATAATGAATTCAAAAAGAAAGATGTTTTGAGCAAAATTGTGATGAATCTCAAAGAAGAACTCTTCTCAAAAGTAACACCACGTTGTGGTTTTATTGTTTAAGATCAATCAAGCCTAGCTCCACACAACAAGATTATCAAGACACCACTTACTACATACAGATACATCACCGTAAGGATGGCCTTAACCCTAAGGATCGAAAAGCCTTCAAAATGCTCCAAAAACGGTTATTTTATGAAGGACGTGTCATTGATCAATCTTTTCTCAATGGTACCGATATTCCTGAAGTCTTTTCTAGGATCAACTTTGAGTGTCTCCTCCATATCAACGAATAAATACGTCCCGTATTTGTCCGCGAGTTTTACAAAAGCGTTCGCATCATTAGAAATGATGATGGAACCATCTCTATTGCCTTTGTCATCAACAATCACAAATACACCCTAACTCTTGCCGACTTGCCCGAATTCTCCGCATCCCATACCATGGTGTGTGTATGTATTCCAATGATTGGTCACTCGCCAAAATCAATGATATGGTTGATGATCATGAGGTCAATTTCACTCCTCTTCATGAACCCGCCACGGTAAGAGATGCCGTATTCATCCAAATAACCTCTCAAACCCGAGTCACTAGGAATTCAAAAGTCATCCACCGAGGTCCCTTTCAAATGGAACTTTTTGAGATGTTCCCACTTTACAGAAAATGGGAACAAATTCTTAGAGAAAATGTTATTTGCTTGGTTGGGAATAAGGATCACCCGAATGCATGTCTTGTGTGCATGATTTATTGCCTCGTCAACGAAACTCCCTTCAACCTGGCATATTACATGGTCAAAAGGATGGCTAGTGTCTTTAGGACAGAGAAAATGGTTCTTCCATATGCTATGCTTCTAACCCGCCTAGCAAACTGTGTCTTTGCTTTGGAACCCTCTCCTTTGACGGATGATCACTTCTTTTGCAATTGGGTCATGGTACCTCTCACCGAGGAAAGAACATCAAGGTTCATGGTTGATGAGAAAAGGCCTCATCCACCTAACGACTCATCCGAGGAAACGGAAGGAGAAGCAAGCAACCCCGTCAACAGCTACCATCTCGACCCCGTCTCATACATTGATCAATTGCCCGACATTCCAAGTCCTTCCCAAGAATTTCAACAAACCAAAGGAATGTTCAAATGCATTGCTCATTTCCTCATGGGGAAGAAGAAAAGGTGAAGATGAGATGGAAGTTTGGAGGTGATTTGTATGATCCTAATTTGAAACTTGTGATGTATGTCTTAAACAATGTTATTGTCATTTGGTATAAGTAAGTATTATATCGTAGTATGTTGAAAACATGGATAAATTAATTTGGAACAACTGAATAGGAATTTTACCACTTTTGATATCGTATCAAAAGTTGGTCGTCATCCTAGTTACATGCCCATATATTGCTTTTACATGTCATGCTTGCTATGCTTTACTTACATACATGTATGCTTGCTGTAGAAATCATTAGTTTCAAAATTCAATACCTAGTGCAAAATTTTGCACACATTATGTTACGAAAACTGTCCCAGATGCTGGAACCCTGGACTATAACTAGCCAGATCCCTCAAGTGAAGGATCCATGGGATCCGGGTGGACAGAAGTGCAATTTTAGCATCCTTGCATCAAACCAACCTTCCAGACCTTATTAGACCAGTTAAACATGATACATTAAGATCACTTAAACCTTCCTTAGGCTTAGTAGATCTCACATTCACTCATGGATGACTTAGAATCACATTCAAGGTGTTTTTGATTTATCATTACATCAAAACTCACCATCTTTCCGCTCCAATGTTTACACATTGTTCCTTTTATCTCAAAACATCTAGGTTGATATTTCTCTCAATTTTAGCAAATTGATTTTAGTCATCTTTACCTTAAAATGGTCTAACAATTAGTTTTTCATTTCTTGTGACTTTTAAGGAATTTTTTAAATTTTCCTTTGATCACCATCTGGCCTCTATGATCATTTACCATCCTCAAAACTCTTACTGTCATCCTTGATCACTCATTGGTGCTCATAAAAACTTCATAAAAGTCATCATTAGCTATCCTCACTCATTATGCTTGAACATTTAAGTCCTATACCATTTAAGATACCTGAGGAAACTTAATCACTCAAGATATGTAGGTGCTAGACCTTTCTAGAACCTCATCACTCTTTTTCTTGGCTTCAGAGCCGGATCCCTGAATTACAACTAGCCGGATCCCTCAAGTGAGGGATCCGTGGGAAGCGGCTGCACAAACTGTCTAAATCTCACTTGATACATTCATTTCAAACTCTCTTTGGTAATATAAACACCCCACTTTGTCTTAAATGACTCTCTAGGATAGAACAACATTATAGTTGACTTTAGTGCATGCATTTTGAAGAACCTCAGTGGTTTAGGCTTTAATTCACTTACCTAGTTTCTTCCTTTATAAACCACTTGTGCTTGTGTTTCCAAATCACCATTCAAATACTCATTCTCAGTAGCTAAAACATTCTTTACTTCCAACTTTCCACCAAGAGAAAGGCACCTAGTGCAACTTCATCGACCAAAGAACCTCCTAAGAAAATTTCTCGTGTTGTTTATGAAGTTTCCTCAATCGAGTCATCACCCATCAAAGCTTCTAACACTAGAGTTCCTCCCCAACAAACTTTACCACCCAAAGCTAGGAAAACCGCTCGAATTAGCATTCGACCTTGTAGCTTGGAGAAACCTTCGTCAAACACTATCATACCTCCTAAACCAAACACTACCGTACCTTCTAAACCAAACACTCATATCTCCACCAAAGCAACTAAAATCTCACCTCTATAGCCTAGAATACTCTCCTTCACCACACCTCTTTCATCTCCAAACCTTTACTCACTAGAAGACTTGTCTCCTAGGCCTTCTCATCCACCACCATTGCCCACATTCTCATCAATTGAGAAAATGGCACCACAACAACCTTCTCACCAAAACGTTGGTGTAGGAACTTCACCAGCACCCGTGTCTCCCTCTCTTTCACCCTCAAATGATCCATTTTGGATTATGAGAAATCACCAAACTCAACAACCGGACCATATGGAAGTAGATACTTCTTTACCTCCACCACCAACTCATATATCACCACCTTCATCCTTAGTTGAACCACCTCCTACTTCATCAAATTTACCTTCACAAATCCCTTCATCTTTTGTGGAACCTCCACCCTCCTCATCAAATTTACATCCAATCCCTCCATCCTTTGTGGAACCTCCACCTACTTCATCAAACCTTCCACCTCAAACCGCTCCATTCTTTCCTAGTCATGACAATGAATTGTCTCCATTGTCAACATGTCTAAGGGTTAGTCCATGAAGTACGTGATGAATTGCGTTTCATGTTCTATCACCTTCTTGAACGATTTGATGAAGTCAATAAATCAAACCGTCCCTAAGTGATGTACTTTCCTCTAGTTTTAGGCGCATCTTTAATATTGTTAGGAACTTTACTTTAATACACGCTTGTATTATTTTCTTAGTTTTCGAGATATGTGTATCATTTCTCATGTTTTATTAAATGAAACTACATGTTTGTATGCTATATAGTTATGTGAATATGTTCGGTGCAACAATACATAACTCATTTGGATGTTTACGTCACTATTTATATCTACATTGCTGCCAATAAGTTGCAGGTACACGATTCCCACGATTTTGCATGGACGGATCCCTCAGATGAAGGATCCGACAGAACCGGTGGACAGATTACATTTTTGAACTAACTTGAAGCTCATTTGCAGGAAACAATGCACCATATACTTGTTTTGTAACCTTTGTTTTGTAGATTTTCAAAATACATATGAAGACTTTGACACCCTCAACAAGGGGGAGCTTTTCGTCAAAGCAAAACATTGAAAAACACTTGCAATACATTCACTTAGGCTTCCTAACTACTTGACGCCCTCATCAAAAGGGAGCACTCGTCAAGGGGGAACATGTCGTCAAAGTTAAAAACATTGCAAAATACTTGCAATACACTCGTTTTGTAACACCCTAGGCAAATCCCACATCGGCTGTGGCCTGGAGAGATGCTGGACTCATAAGATAACATTAAGCCTTTACAATAACACAACGCTTTGTGGTCTCATCATGGGTGGAGTTCTTAGGAACTGGCGGTTAAGCGTGCTCATTGAGAGTAGTACCGCTTGGGTGACTGCCGAAGTCTTCACATGAGGCCACAAAAACAAAGCCGTGAGCCTGCGGGCAAAGCGGACAATATTGTGGTCAAAAAGGCGGGTGTTACAAGTGGTATCGAGCCACCTCCGAGCCGTTCGGGATGGTGGGGCAAACCTCATCGAGGACGATGAGTCCCTAAGGGGGGATGATTGTAACACCCTAGGCAAATCCCACATCTACCGGTGCCCGAGAGATGTGGGCTCATAAGATAACATTCGCCACAATAAATTGTAACACCCAATCTCGACAAGGGTAAAGATATCACAATACGGTTTCATATCAGAACTTTAACTAATGTACAAAAGCGGAAGCCTATACAAAACTTACAAAAGATAGTATAAATAACTTAATATTCAAATAAATCTAAGATCTCTATGGTCAAATCTTGCTCGCTCTCTACTCTCAAACCCGATCAGGCTATCCCATAAGCTCATCTTGAATGCTTTATACCTGCCGCATGAAAAGAAAAGTGCGGCTGAGCTTACAAAGCCCAGTGAACGGATATAACGAAACAAAAGCTAAACAAAACAAATATACGAATAACGAAAATCAAAATAAAATAATGAGAGATCTTTAGGATTCTGCGGAAGCACAAATATACGTAAATCCAAACAACCATAACAGTTTAACATCACAGAGCACATCAATGACACAAACACGAACATATCAGAACAACCAAACACATTACATACCAAAATAACAGACACGTATAAGCCAAACGAAATGTCTAGAGACTAACTGAAAACACTTCTAAACAAATAAACATGGCATTCATACAAATCAATTAATCAACATTTAATACACTTAATGCAATATAGTAGCAAATGAAATGGCGGCATAATATAGCTAAACCAGTTCTCATATCAAATCCTAACCTTAGCAGAGTTTAACATGGCAGGTCACATATGCAGACAGATAATTAACCTTCAAAATACTCGATTATACACTAGCACATTAATCTCGCAGATCAACACATTCACGTAATGATAACAAATCATAATATCAGATATACGAATCATATTTTAACGTATTAATCCTGTCCTAGCATGGCAACTAATAATCACTTAAACAAATACGTCATAAGCACATTCTCTAACATATCATCTCAGAATACATAATATAAACACTCGAAATATCGAATCATACGTAATACTTAACACATAAGTAACAGATAAATATTTAGTCAACTACCACGAGCCCGAAACATATCGATATAACATATCATAAGTAACCATTGTATTCGGAGGGGTGACCTCAGAATACCATATATAATATGAGGGGAGACCTCAAGTAACCAATGGAGTAGCTAGCTCTCAGAATTTGTGAAGACGCATTGCGTAATACCGACATCATTCACCGTAAAACATATCGATAACGGATAACGATCTAGGATGCATCCATACTCCCCACAGACAGATAGTGGCCATACAATATATAGCGAGCTCATAAACGATAATGTGAAAGGGGACGGGCAGTAACTTCACTCTATCGCGCCTAGAGTCATGTCGAGGTGCATCATCGACACGGACATGGAACCCCATGACTAGTTATTATTTGGCTCGGGTGTCAAACTAAACTTAGGTCAAACAGGTTGTCATAAATGACACAGATCATAATTCATCATAAAGGTCACAAATAACTTATCAGATAGTTCATATCATAAGGTTCATATTCAGATATTCAGAAATCATAAATTCATGTCATAGTGGCATGTCATATATTCATAAGCGTAAGTTCATATTCGAAGTTCATAATCAACCATAGCAAAGTTGAACAGATGTGCATATCAAAATCTTCCTAACATAAGTTCACATCAGATATTGCATAGTTCACTAGAACATAAATTCAGATAAGTAATGATCAAACATTCAAGAAAAAGGGTTCATAGCAATGGCATTGGGAATCCTAATAAGTGAAATAGAAAAGCGAACGAAAAGAACATCATAATGAACCTTTACTAAGAAGGTCAGAATATATGTACGATAACATAAGTGTCTTAAAGTAAGACGAATATCCGCACTTAAAGCAAGTGAGAGAAAAGCAACGAATGAACGAATACGAAGATGTAACGTCGCGTCTCTTCCAACGAATCTACACGGATTATGATTTATTTAATACTTATTAGTATAACGGATCAATCTCATTAATACTTTTAAAGTTGTCAGATTATTCTCATTTTTAGTGACTAATTAATTACAATGTTTTAGAGTCTTAATCATTAATTCTCCAACTTCCTATTTAGATTCTAGGGTTTCCCCTACTCTTTAAATATTACTAAATACGCATTAAATTCACATATTACTTCTTTTAATGATTTCCCAATTTAACCTAGAACGTAAATGATAACAAACCGAAATTAACTTAACTCATGCGTGTCTCTACAAAATCAATTTACACATGTAGAACCCATAATTACTCAGAATTACAAATTACACCCTTGACACCTCTAAGTTCACAATCTCACCTTACTTTATCAGATTTTACACTTTTAACCCAAAGGTTTTAGAATTTACAAAACGTACCCTAATAATTTAAATACAACTTGAATAGCCCTTTAAATATCCAAAATTACATGTTTAACCCCCACACTTATTTTTATACGTTTAGTACAAGTATTTTACTGTTCCCAAAAATAACCTTTAAGTTTCATAATTAACAAAACCAACCCAAAACTTTTATTTAGGACCGAAAAGACATAATTCAAGTACAAATCCTAAACCTAAGTTTAACCCATCATTAACTCATCATTACTACTTCATTAATTACCTTCAATGATTACAAGAAACCCTAGCTCATGCAAAACCCTAATCGGTCCTTTTAAAAACCTTCCTTTTTCCATGTTTAATCGAACCCTAAAACTCACAACAATTCATACAACCTTCGAATTCACAAATATGTATTTTATTCAGGTCTTATATCATGTAATAGCTTCTGGAAAAATCAAATCATGGTCTCTAAAATTATTATACACCCATTCGTTATTTTTATACGATTTCTAGGGTTTTAGATTCCAATAATTTCATACGACTTATTAAACATGCATGGCCAATTTTTATGTGTTCCATATGACTTATAGGACTGAAATCAACATTAGGAACTTACCCTTGATAAGCTTGAATCGTTAGAACAAAAGAAGCACAAAAACCTCACTTGTCGAAACCCTAATTGTTCCAAAAACTAACCACGACTAAAACAGCAACCTAGGAACTCGAACACTATTTTTCCCACCTTCTTTACCTTAAATCTTCTCCAAGAAAAATGGTCTCAAGCTCTGGAAACTGGAAATCGATTTGTTGAGGGTTTTGAAGTCGGTTTATGGTTAATCGGCAATAAGGGATTTTATGGGAACCGAATTTTGTATATATACTTGATTTACTATTTTTCTTGTGGGCTTCATAATGTATTGGACTTAAAATAAATGGACTCTTAATAATATAAATTTATATTGGGCTCTTATTAATTAAATTCTTTTATTAAAACTATTAAATATATTCGGCTAAATATTTAAAATACATAATTGATTTTATAAAATTATCATCTATAAAAATTAACTTTACAAAGTCATTCAAAATTTATTTGGATCATATGTAATATTTCTTATAAGTTTTCTGAATTTACATAGCTCATTTGGTATTCATTTATTTAGTTATTCTTACTTTTGATCATAAGGGTATTTTGGTCTTTTGTGAATTTTAGAAATTCAGGTATTACAATTTCTTCCTCTCTAAAAGAAAATTTCGTCCTCGAAATTGAACAAGGCGAATGTAACGTAAAACGATTCGATTTTGAATTTCTAGGAATATAACAAACGTTAATCTTATCTCTAACAAATGAATTTCTTATCGGAATATTCAAACTCAAACTTATTCAGAAATCAAATCGATAGTCAAATACTTATAATAGATAATTATATACTTATCAGAATAATGGCGGAGAACAGATGAGACGCAGAAAATCAAACGACAAATTATGACTTATCCAGATATCTAATGATGAGGACATCATATGCATAGACGAAATAAATCCTATCGGCTTCAATAGTCGCAGAAATATGGGGAGACATATAAGGTTAAGGTGGTCATAGCAATCTATAGGTTCGCATGGTCATAACAACTTCGATTCCAAACGCACAAAACTTACACGCAATGATATCTACTACAGATCTCACAATTAGGTACGGAATTTCAAACGAACATGAGAAGCACTAAATAACAGATACAAGTTAAAGTCTATCACATGTCAACTGGGCATTTCCCGACGTCGATACCTTCAATAAGTTCAGATTATGTGATCTCGGTATTATTACGTTGATCCGGCGTCATAATACTTGCATCACATAACAAGTTCTTATTGTCATTATATTCGGTCTCGGGTCATGACAAAACACATAGCTAATAACATACCACATACAGATAACACTCAAATAGCAAGTAACATACTATAACAAACCAGATACTCATGAGTATACCATCATGATGGCCATACTTCATTCAAACAAGAAATGAAACAATTACATTACGAAAATAAAATAGCTGACAAAACTTATAAGGACTAACGGAAACTTAACGGATCTATCGAAAAGAAACCACGACAGAATTATACTTTCAAAATTTTGTTTTATTTCCATCCATCAAACAAAATTTGCAAAGTCGACATAAGATGAATTCCCAAAATGAAATTTAATAATCCGAGATTCAAACGTCAAAATGAAAACAAAAGAACCTAACTCAAAATCAAATGTCGAAATTTCATAAGGAGGGCAACTAATCGTTTAAATTCCTATTCTTGTGTCGGATTAAACCTACCAAGAGTCAGTAGATTCTAAATCCGAGTCCACCTCGTATTCTTCCTCATGACTTATTACCGACGATCCGGAAGAAAAGCCGAGATATACCAGAATGCTAAACGATAAAACTTCACGATTCACACCGAAGTTCGAACAAATCGAGAAAAGCAATACGATCGTAATCACTTATCGAATATCAAACCGTCTTGAAACGCATGACAAATGAATCAGAGTGACATAAGTCGCGCCCAAATCATATGAAGTAGATGAATCTTCTCAGCCACCGGTTGAATCTTGTCTCCGTCTCTTGTGCCTTTGGTTGGTCCATCCAACTTCCTCCAACAACATCCAGATGTCTCCGACAAAGACGGCAGCCGAGTGTGGCTTCGCTTCACGAACCTCTCCAAAGACAGAGAACCGTCGCAGAACGTAGGGTCGGCACCATCTTCTTCGGTTCCACGGGTAGTCTCCATCTAACGATCGACAAACGGACGAGCGAAAACAAAATAACAAAATTCGATGCGAACAAAGGAGGGCCAATTCAATGAAGGCAAAAGGATATCGAAGTCAAATCTGAACGACCATCAAAAGGAATCGAAAAATATCTCAAGCAGACGGAAACCTAATGTCTACCCACTTCTCACGGTCATAGCCTAAGCTCTAAGGGTCCTAAAACCTGGCTCTGATACCATAAATTGTAACACCCCGAACCGACAAGGGTAAAGATATCACAATACGGTTTCATATCAGAACTTTAACTAATGTACAAAAGCGGAAGCCTATACAAAAACTTACAAAAGATAGTATAAATAACTTAATATTCAAATAAATCTAAGATCTCTATGGTCAAATCTTGCTCTCGTCTCTACTCTCAAACCCGATCGGCTATCCCATAAGCTCATCTTGAATGCTTTATACCGCCGCATGAAAAGAAAAGTGCCGAGCTTACAAAGCCCAAAGGAACGGATATAACGAAACAAAAGCTAAACAAAACAAATATACGAATAACGAAAATCAAAATAAAATAATGAGAGATCTTTAGGATTCTGCGGAAGCACAAATATACGTAAATCCAAACAACCATAACAGTTTAACATCACGAGCACATCAATGACACAAACACGAACATATCGTAACAACCAAACACATTGCATACCAAAATAACAGATTACGTATAAGCCAAACGAAATGTCTAGAGACTAACTGAAAACACTTCTAAACAAATAAACATGGCATTCATACAAATCAATTAATCAACATTTAATACACTTAATGCAATATAGTAGCAAATGAAATGGCGACAATATAGCTAAACCAGTTCTCATATCAAATCCTAACCTTAGCAGAGTTTAACATGGCAGTCACATATGCAGCAGATAATTAACCTTCAAAATACTCGATTATACACTAGCACATTAATCTCGCAGATCAACACATTCACGTAATGATAACAAATCATAATATCAGATATACGAATCATATTTTAACGTATTAATCCTGTCCTAGCATGGCAACTAATAATCACTTAAACAAATACGTCATAAGCACATTCTCTAACATATCATCTCAGAATACAAAATATAAACACTCGAAATACCGAATCATACGTAATACTTAACACATAAGTAACAGATAAATATTTAGTCAACTACCACGAGCCCGTAAACATATCGATATAACATATCATAGTAACCATTGTATTCGGAGGGTGACCTCGAATACCATATATATATATGAGGGGAGACCTCAAGTAACCAACGGAGTAGCTAGCTCCCAGAATTTTGTGAAGACGCGTATTGCATTACCGACATCATTCACCGAAAACATATCGATAACAGATAACAGATCTAGGATGCATCCATACGCCCCAACAGATGATAGTGGCCATATAATATATAGCGAGCTCATAAACAGATAATGAAAGGGACGGGCGAACTTCACTCTATCGCCCTAGAGTCATGTCGAGGTGCATCATCGACGGACATGGAACCCCATGACTAGTTATTATTTGGCTCGGGTGTCAAACTAAACTTAGGTCAAACAGGTTGTCATAAATGACACAGATCATAATTCATCATAAAGGTCACAAATAACTTATCAGATAGTTCATATCATAAGGTTCATATTCAGATATTCAGAAATCATAAATTCATGTCATAGTGGCATGTCATATATTCATAAGCGAGTTCATATTCGAAGTTCATAATCAACCATAGCAAAGTTGAACAGATGTGCATATCAAAATCTTCCTAACATAAGTTCACATCAGATATTGCATAGTTCACTAGAACATAAATTCAAACAAGTAACAGATCAAACATTCAAGAAAAAGGGTTCATAGCAATGGCATTGGGAATCCTAATAAGTGAAATAGAAAAGCGAACGAAAAGAACATCATAATGAACCTTTACTAAGAAGGTCAGAATATATGTACGATAACATAAGTGTCTTAAAGTAAGACGTAATATCCGTACCTTAAAGCAATTGAGAGAAAAGTAACGAATGAACGAATACGAAGATGTAACGTCGCCTCTCCTTCAACGAATCTACACGGATTATGATTTATTTAATACTTATTAGTATAACGGATCAATCTCATTAATACTTTTAAAGTTGTCAGATTATTCTCATTTTAGTGACGGACGTAATTACAATGTTTTAGAGTCTTAATCATTAATTCTCCAACTTCCTATTTAGATTCTAGGGTTTCCCCTACTCTTTAAATATTACTAAATACGCATTAAATTCACATATTACTTCTTTTAATGATTTCCCAATTTAACCTAGAACGTAAATGATAACAAACCGAAATTAACTTAACTCATGCGTGTCTCTACAAAATCAATTTACACATGTAGAACCCATAATTACTCAGAATTACAAATTACACCCTTGACACCTCTAAGTTCACAATCTCACCTTACTTTATCCGATTTTACACTTTTAACCCAAAGGTTTTAGAATTTACAAAACGTACCCTAATAATTTAAATACAACTCGAATAGCCCTTTAAATATCCAAAATTACATGTTTAATCCCCACACTTATTTTTATACGTTTAGTACAAGTATTTTACTGTTCCCAAAAATAACCTTTAAGTTTCATAATTAACAAAACCAACCCAAAACTTTTATTTAGGACCGAAAAGACATAATTCAAGTACAAATCCTAAACCTAAGTTTAACCCATCATTAACTCATCATTACTACTTCATTAATTACCTTCAATGATTACAAGAAACCCTAGCTCATTCAAAACCCTAATCGGTCCTTTTAAAAACCTTCCTTTTTCCATGTTTAATCGAACCCTAAAACTCACAACAATTCATACAACCTTCGAATTCACAAATATGTATTTTATTCAGGTCTTATATCATGTAATAGCTTCTGTAAAAATCAAATCATGGTCTCTAAAATTATTATACACCCATTCGTTATTTTTATACGATTTCTAGGGTTTTAGATTCCAATAATTTCATACAACTTATTAAACATGCATGGCCAATTTTTATGTGTTCCATATGACTTATAGGACTGAAATCAACATTAGTAACTTACCCTTGATAAGCTTGAATCGTTAGAACAAAAGAAGCACAAAAACCTCACTTGTCGAAACCCTAATTGTTCCAAAAACTAACCACGACTAAAACAGCAACCTAGGAACTCGAACACTATTTTTCCCACCTTCTTTACCTTAAATCTTCTCCAAGAAAAATGGTCTCAAGCTCTGGAAACTGGAAATCGATTTGTTGAGGGTTTTGAAGTCGGTTTATGGTTAATCGGCAATAAGGGATTTTATGGGAACCGAATTTTGTATATATACTTGATTTACTATTTTTCTTGTGGGCTTCATAATGTATTGGACTTAAAATAAATGGACTCTTAATAATATAAATTTATATTGGGCTCTTATTAATTAAATTCTTTTATTAAAACTATTAAATATATTCGGCTAAATATTTAAAATACATAATTGATTTTATAAAATTATCATCTATAAAAATTAACTTTACAAAGTCATTCAAAATTTATTTGGATCATATGTAATATTTCTTATAAGTTTTCTGAATTTACATAGCTCATTTGGTATTCTGTTTATTTAGTTATTCTTACTTTTGATCATAAGGGTATTTTGGTCTTTTTGTGAATTTTAGAAATTCAGGTATTACACGTTTAGTCTTCCTAATTACTTAACGCCCTTAACAAAGGGAAGCATCCGTCAAGGGGGAGCTAAGACGAGAATCTCCTTCTTACCTT
Organism: Chrysanthemum makinoi; assembly: GCA_910596185.1. Classification (NCBI taxonomy): domain Eukaryota; kingdom Viridiplantae; phylum Streptophyta; class Magnoliopsida; order Asterales; family Asteraceae; genus Chrysanthemum; species Chrysanthemum makinoi. The sequence goes on along the minus strand of OU343217.1, from coordinate 115,435,766 downwards.
ACTACTTCTCTTTACTTTTCTTTCTCTAACTCTTTCTCATTTTTTTTTACTTTTCACAAGTTTCTCTCAAAATGTTTTTCACTATGTGTTAGTTTCTTTTCTACGCTCTTTTTTGTTTCGACAAAAAGGGGGAGATTGTTAATACAAATAAACTATAAAAACGTTTATTTATCTTTCACGATCTTCTAATGTTTTGTCGATAACAAACGTAAAATCATTTTAACGAAATAAATAAAATACGTAAAAGCTTTGAGCCAATAGTTTACTAACACACTTTTACTAAAAATATTAAAACCATCAAAACATGTTTAGTTAGATAAGTTATATAAAACCAAAGACATTTTTATAAAACACTTACAAGTAATATTGTTGTGGAAAACTAGAAGGGGGGGGGGGTTGAATAGTTTTACCAATTTATAACTTCCTTTTAAATATTTAGATCGACTTATGTCAATCTATTTGGTTGTTTATGTTGGACGTTGATAGATAGATATATAAACGTGTAATGAAAGATAAAGAGTAAGAAGCACATCACCACGACACAAGTATTTATAGTGGTTCGGCTACAAGGACACCTTCCTTGCCCTACTCCACTCCCCGAGTCACCTACTCGAGAGTTCATAACCACTACACCAACTCCTTATGGCGGAGAAGCCTTCACAACGTCGCTTAACCTTTTTCCGGTACAAAGCTAAATACCTAGTTCCTTCACACCAAGGCGAACCACACCTAACACAACGTCGCCTACCCTTTATACGGTGCTAGGCTAACCACCGAGTTCTTTCACACCAAGGAGAACCAATCCTATCACAACGTCGCCTACCCTTTATTAGGTACTAGGCTAAGCACCTAGTTCCATTACTATGGAGGAACTACTACCCTTCACAACACAACACCTAATATCAAGGAGATCCACTCCTTGTTACAACACCATCAAGGATATCACCATCCTTGGAAATAAACAAATACTTATATGTATAACGATGCACCTCATCGATTATACGACCTAGGCATTCTTCCCAAATGCTACTTGATTTGATTCTTCGGCATCCTTCACTAATGCCTTTGACACAATGCTTGGCACCCTTCACTAATGCCTTCGTCTTGACACCTTTAGCATTCTTCACTAATGCTTTGACACGGACGATAAGCACCTTTCACTAATGCTTTCATCTTGACACTTTCGGCATCCTTCACTAATGCCTTTAACCCAACATCTATGGAGAAAGAAAGAACTATCAACAAGAGAACCTTAGTTGTCTTGATGATGATGAAGCATGACAACTCATGGACTTGAGCTTGATCGTCTTCAAGAAGTGGTGATCTCGCCTTTAAGAGGAACCTAGAAGATCACACAAAAACAAAAGACAAACTACATAGATCACTTGGATCTGAGGTTAGAGGGTTATAATACTTGGGGAAGTATGTGTGTAAAGTGGTGAGTAGAAAGGAAGAAATGGCTCTTTATTTATAGAGGAAATTTCTCATCGTTCCTCGGATCCCGCGGATCCCTCCCACAAGGGATCCAGCTAGCACAAAGCTAGGGATCCGTGGGACGCTCCTCTTTGCCCATGGGTATTTTTGGTTATGGGTCATGGGTCATGGGTTATGGGTTGATCCATGGTTTTCTTTCTAGATACAATGTATCTTAAGGATACAATGAACTTGGTTAAGTGGTATATATAAAACCATGGGTTATGGGTCAATACCATTTGCTAGTTTTTACCCATTTAGTATATACTTGTTTTTACCCATTTTAGTATATACTTGTTTTTACCCATTTTAGTATACTTAGTTTAAGTATATGCTAACCCAATATGTAAACACTAGTTGTTGTACATGTATATCTAAATCATAAAATCACTTATATTTGTTTTAGTGTTTTATGCGAAAACGTAAGTGTGTTAGGAAACTATTGACTCAAACTATTTACGTATTCTATTTGTTTCGTTAAAATGATTTTACGTTTGTTATCGACAAAACATTAGAAGATCGTAAAATATAAATAAACGTTTTTACGACTTATTTGTATTAACAATTGTTTACTTACATTTTATAAAAATGTATATGTACTTTGTATATGTTGTAACGGGTAAATAATGGGTAAAAACCAAAGTCCATAACCCATGACCCATGATCCATTGACTAGGTATAATGAATCTTGTTGGGTAAGAAACAAAGTCCATAACCCATACCCATGGAGCATGATCCATAACCCATGACCCATTGCATGACATCATGCATGAAGTCATGTTGGATATTATCCATGATCCATGATCTAAAGTCCATGACCCATGACCCAAGATCTATAACCCATTGACTGGATACATTGCATCTTGTTGGGTATCCATAAGCCAAAGTCCATGACCCATGGTCCATAACCCATAACCTGGTTTGCAACCCAAAATCCGGACTAAACTGACCCAAAGAGCCGGATCCCAGGATTTGCACTAGCCGGATCCCTTTGGTGAGGGATCCGCCGGAACCGTAGGACAGTAGGCATATTTTGCCTATAAATAGTGAACCATTTCTCTCTTGCTCACTACCACTCTTAGATTTACTTTCTCTCTATATTCTAACCTCTCTAACCACATATCCAAAGGATCATTCTATGTAGTTTTATCTTTGTGTGATTCTCTAGGTTCTTCTTAAAGGCGAGATCACCACCTCTTGAAGATGTGCAAGCTCAAGGTTATGAGTTGCTAAGCTTCGTCATCATCAAGACCACTGAAGTGCATCTTGTTGATAGTTCTTTCCTCCCTCCATAGAAGTGTCGTATTGAAGGCATTAGTGAATGGTGCCAAAGGTGTACAATCGATATGGTGCGTCGATGTACAAGTTGTGTAGTTTGGGTTAAAGGATGTTGATATCATTTATAGTGTTGTAAAAAGGAGTGTGTCTCCTTTGGGTAGTTGTGTTGTGGTGTAGTGTTGGGTAGTAGTTCCTCCTTTGTAATGGAACTCGGTATCTAGCCTTGTACCGGATAAATGTAGGCGACATTGTGATAGGTTTGGTTCTACCTCGTGGAAGAATTCGGTGTCTAGCCTTATACCTGATAAAGATTAGGCGACGTTGTGAAGGCTTCTCCGCCACATTAATGAGCTTGTGTTGTGTAGTGCTTAGAAATTCTCGAGTGGGGTACTCGAGGAGTGGAGTAGGGCAAGGAAGGTATCCCTGTAGCCGAACCACTATAAATACTCGTGTCGTGGTTTTGTGTTCCTTTACTCTTTATATCTCGCGTTACTTACTTATATGTTCATCTATCAATATCCAACACACAATTTAAATAGATTGACATAAGTCGATCTAAATATTTTAAAACGAAGTTTTAATCGGTAAAATTATTCAACCCCCTTCTAATTTTCCACACAATTCTCTAAGCACCAGAACCTCTACATTGTTTAGTTCACTCAATTGATTTCTCCACTCAATAGGCTACAACCAATTACCATTATTCATCATCTCTGCAACCTTCATACTCCATCCGTCCTAATTTATTTGTCCACTTTTGATTTTTTGAAGTATTATTTTTTAACTTTCACCTTAATTTTTTTTGTTATATAATATTTTATGCAAAATATATGAATGAATTGTTTTTAAATGTATTTTCATTGCTACAATTTTAATCAAATATTATATAATAGAAACGAAAATACTTGAGATCAAAGTTAAGAAAAAACTTTAAAAAATCAAAAAGTTTGAGACTATAAAATTTTGGTGTATATCTACTTTTAAATGGAACTGTATTTGTATAACTAAGTGGACCCAAATTATGCCATTTATCTTGCCAAAAATTAGCATTTCTTCCATTTCAAATTTCTATGTTCTATTTTGGAGTTTTGAGGGAGATGCATGGAATAAACATTTTATTTTATTGTTCGCTTAGAAAATAAGCGAGAACTTTTACTATCTTTTAAGAATGCTCATTTTTCCAATGCTTAGCTACAGCTCACTACTACTTTTATCAAACACACCCTTCATATTAAATATAATCCGTTACTTTGCTTCTCAGATCCAACATAGCTTTTCAAGTACCACTATTTGAATTCTCAAGATATACTTTCAAAAAATTCTTACCTTTCAACTTTACTAAATTTACTTATTTGACCCAAAAACTTTATTTTTTTATAATGATGTTTCATATGTGTTTACATAATAAAGCTTGATAAAAGATCATTTGAGGACAAAAGATTATTTACATACAAAGGGATCAATCTCCACCCTTCATATTTATTTGATCTAATATGGATTAATCCCAACAATTTAAAAGCACACTTTCATCATTTTTCAAATATTAATATCATAACGTTAAAAAATATATCATGCATTTAATTATCTTTCGATAGGCACTTTGATATACGACAAATTTTTTTTCATTTTCACATTTTTAAGTTTTTTTTTTTACGCTATGAAATGAAAAATCATATATGATAAAACACTAATTTGAATATCATATGTGATATTAGTGTAATATCATATATGATATGTAATATCACATGTGATATTAGTGTAATATCATATATGATATTACATATAATATCACATGTGATATTCAATTTAGTGTTTTATCATATATGATTTTTTTTTATGTAAATTTTAAAAACGAAAAATAATGAAAACGCTAAAAAAAAGTTTTTTCTTTTTCGAAAGATATCAAACTATAGAAAGATAATTAAATGCCCGTCGCGATGGTGTAAATATTTTCACTTAACGATTAACGGTTTAAGAGATATTTAAATTATAAAAAAAGGTGAAATAATAAAACGCTTTAATCTTTATGATTTCTTTTAAAATGATGATTCCTCGATATCTCTCCTCATAAAGCTTCATTTCATGAGTCCAGCAACTTTAAATCTAAACTTCTTTGACTTTTAAGACTGCAAATTACTTTTCATGCCACTTTTGCAGAGTTCTCCATAAGACCATAAAAAACCTTTTAACGCCTTCTCAATTTCTTTCTCAATTGACTTAAGAATCAAAAAAACTCATGCCCAATAAATATGCATTGATGACAAGACTGAAACTATAAGCTGCAATCTACCTGCATAGGAAAGAGCCTTATTCTTCCAATCATTTACCCTGCTTGCATTCTATTATCCCAATATTTTTTTGTTATTAATGGCACTCCCGAATACTGTACAAAGCTAATTTAGACCAAAGCAAAAGTAAAGAAATGTAACACGACTTTTGATATAATTAAAATTTATAAACTGGAAAAGTAAGCAAATAGTAAACAATCACTTTACTGATGGAGCTTCACCAAAACACACAGGTATGTTAAAACCCTAACCGAACATCATCTGTTACTATTTAATATCAGCAATTACTGAATCGATCCATATTCTGTATCAACAAATAAATTATATGTTTAACTTTATGTTGGTTCAACATTTTGTACACTTTGGGGGTTTTACACTTAGCTTGTATTTTCAATAAGCAGTTTTTATATGGCGTATAATTAATTTACTAGCAGGGTACTTAGCGCGTAGCGGCGACGATATTTTCAGCGAACAATGGTTTTATTATTATTTTATTTATGGTGACAATATGTTTAGAGTTGACGAAAATCTTTTAATAGTCGGGATAAACTATTGAAATTATGAGGCCCTTTACTTTTTTTTTCTTTTCTTATTTTGAAAGTTTGGACATAACCTAATATATTGGTAAACTTTTTTTTAAGTGCTTGGGTTTAGATTGTATCGTGTGTTAAAATGGTTGTACTTTTGAGTGAAGAGGTGATTTAAGAAGAGTGTTAATTGTATATATTGAATTGATGTGTTTGTTTTTTAAAAGTATTTATGGAAATCTTAAAATTGATTAGGATGGAGGTGCTAAAATGTATTATAGGTTGTATAGATAAGCTTTTATATTTTAACGAGTACTAGACGAGTACCCGTGCATAGCAACGGGATTTTATAGCGACATATCATTTAGTGTTAAAAAAACGTTTATGAGTTATAAATGAAAAATAATAAAAGTTCGAAGATTTGGGGATTAAACATAATGTTTTGAAACCCGGTTCAACCCCTGTCCGGTCGAAAAACGGGTCGATTTAAACCAAGTCAACCCAACGGGTTGGGTAAAAACCGGGTCAACCCACCGGGTTTGAAGCGTCCCTGGTCAACCCGGTTTTCGATATGTATTAATAGTTTCCTTTGAAATATATGTTTTCAACATTTCCTTTATATATAATATAGCAGGGTACCCGCTCGTTGCGGCGGCGGGTACCCTGTGACGATTAACCGGAGAAAACGAGACCTCATTCACCAGTTTGTATCGGTTTCAACGGGTCATCTCTGGTTCGTTTTCGGATGGCTTTTATTGGTTAGCCGAACCGGTGGCTACACTAGCTCCTGGTTGAGCCCGTTGCTCCGGTCCGATTTTCAAAACTATATGTACCAACTTGTTAGCTTGTATGAACCTTTGTGTGTTTTATTAATTTGTATAATAACATGTACTTTTCATTTTATGGTGTTTTAAAAACAACATTAATTAGTGTGTTTTATTATTTTATATTTTGGATTATGTTGTAGCTTGTTTAAATTGTACATTGTGAAAATTTTATTGTACTTTTTAATAATGGGTGTTTTAATTGGTTGTTTTTAATTTGGTAGATATGCTTTTAATTGGTTGTAGAATGTGAATAAATTATTGTAATTTTAAGTAATGGGGTGTTTTAATAAGAGTATTAATTACACCATACATTTCTTTTACGTTTGACTTTCAACATTTCACTTTTCAAGGTTTGATCGTTTTTCTTTTATATGTAGTATAGATTTGGATGAACTTAATAAGACTATATTGCAAAAACTGTCCCTATGGTATGTTCAAATCGCAGACGCAGTCCCTACTTTTTTGAATGTAGATCCAAAGTGAAATGACTAAAACGCCCTTGCATTCATTGAGACTTTATCATTTCACTTTGGGGCATGGTCGATGTTTTCGCCAAAAGTTTCCCACAGGGACGACGCATGCACTTTTTAAAAGGTAAGGATTGCACTTGCAATTTAGGCATATTACAAGGACGGTTTTTGCGGTTTACTCCTTATAATAATAAGTTTAGAGTAAATTGCAAAAACGGTCCATGTGGTTGGTCCAAATTACAAGTCTAAAACTTTGAAAGTGTGGGAACTGTCTATGTGGGGAAATTTATGGTTTGGATGTTGTTGCTTATCAACTTGAAATGACTAAAATACCCTTATTCAAGTTGAAGTAAGAGGGAAAGAAGACAAGGGTAAAATAGTCATTTCAATTTGGCTACTCATATGGACTACGACTGTACTTTCTAGCGGGACTATAAGAAAATGTGTTTGGATTAACTTATGATGGTAGAATGACCAACAAAAAGGGCAAATCGTCTTTTGCTATATCAGTGACACAATAAGCCCATGTTCTCCCAAATAAACCGGGTTTATAAACTTATTTGAGTATGCTTATATTATATATAGCCCAAATTTTCTAGCTTATTTTTCAGCTTATGTTATGAGTTTAGTTTCCATCTTTAAGTCATAATAAGCTCATAAGTCAAAACAATAAGCTGGAAAGAAGGGTCTTATGAAATATAAACCGAGTCAAATAAGCTAAAAAGTCCAAAATAAAGTTTTAACAAACATCCCCTTAATAAGCTTATCCAAACACTACAATAGTTTTATTTTTTGCTAAATAAGCTAATAAGCCTAATAAAAAGAAGCTAAACAAACACCACCTTTGTCATTCCTTACTATCAATTAGGCATTGACAAGTAATCAAAGATATGCATAATGGTCGAAGATTGTGACAATACTTGAGTCCAATTGCTTCACAAAACTAGTTAGAGTAGGAAGATTCTGACAAATATTTCAATATGCGAATTTTGCTGTCTGTTTGTGGGTCAGTTCAGCATGTGACAACTATTTCATTATGTGAATTTTGCTATCTGTTTGTGGGTCACTTATAGCAGCATCATGCTAGGTGTTAAGTCAAACTTTTAGAGTATTAAGTTTAAAAGTAGCCATTGATGAATAAGAAGCTGAGAGTTTAGTACCCTAAGTTGGTAGAAAATTTGTGCAAAGTATGCTTAATTATCACTGAGCGTTTCTACAGTTTAGTTTTGGTGGTTGATTTTAGATGTCTGCCAAATATAGAGGGGCAATAAAGAGAATTGTGTAAGAGCTAGATGAAAAGTTAGACATGCTCAAACAATGACATTTTATATATTGACATCACATCATATATAATTATGTAACCATCTGTATCAATCGTTTTTGCTTGAATTGCTAATTGCACTCTTATGGAATTTGCAGCTTTTGGGGTCATGAAAGAAGATATGATAATGATGGTTTACCGACAATACTAAGAAGCAACAGCAAGACAAAGAGACAAATGAATCTGGAGCAATTTGGTTGGATCTTTTATATATGAATGCATGTTTTATTAATCTGAAGTGGGGAGAAAATGGATTCTGAGAACGATAAGAAGAGAATGAATGTAGAAAGCGACCGGCTAAGCAGCTTGCCAGATGATCTTATCCATAAAATCCTGTCTTTTGTTGACACCATAGATGCTATTAAAACGAGTTGTTTGTCATCTAGATGGAGGTTTATCTGGACTACAATGCCATGTCTTAATTTTCCAAATGATGATTTCTTTACATTGCTTAAATTATCCAAATTTTTTAGTGGTCGCGATAATGAAAGGGAAGTGTCTTCAGTGAATCTCAGTTTTCGTGGAAAGTCTACTAAAGTGTTTGTTAAAAGAATTCTGAAGTATGCAACCTCTCACAATGTCCGACAACTGAATCTTAGATGCTTAATTGAGAGTGCTATTGAGTTTCCTCTTTCTATCATTAGTTCTCTGAGTCTCAAACATCTGAGTTTGAAAATGGATAATAGCAATAGGACATTTAATCAACGAGGTTCCATTGCTCTTACATCAATGTGGGAGGTCCCAGCTTTAACCACATTACATCTTGATGGAATCAAATTGTCTCATTACAATACTGATAACTTCAGTGGTCTCATCTCCAAGTGTGTGAACTTGAAGAACCTCAGCTTACGCTACTGCCTGATGAGGGGATCGAATTTCAGTATTTGTCATTCACAACTTTGTAATCTCACGATTGTTCTTGTACCCCTGAATGTGGGAATTTTTAGTGTGGTTGCACCTCAACTCAAGAATCTCAGTATTAGACACTTACAAAGGGAGTTTCTTATTTCTGCACCTGACCTTGCGTACTTGCTGCTTGATGGTCATCATCATGTGAATTTCTCTGGAGATGATTTCAATTCTTTGGAGAAGGTGGATATCTGTATTAACCATCCATCTAAAAGAGAACCGCATAAACTTGTTGGTCTGCTTCAACGTCTCCACAGTGTCAAATCACTCACAGTTAACTTGGAAATTCTCGAGGTATACTGCTACTGATCCTTAATTTTTCATATTATATCAGAGAGAAGATATGTTTTATTATATGAGAAAGAGAGGGATATATTGTGTGTCAGGATCATGTGAGATATTTCACTTCCTGTAGAAACGGGAGAAAAAACCCTTCACACCCTTATATTGCGCGAGATCTGCAACCTTCACATTGAATGTGCGTGAAGGTTGTTTCTCAGTTTTTACAATAAATGACTTTGGTCACGATATATTGGGTTGGGATTCGGCGTGAATGCCACCGTAAAGGTTCCCTTATGTGTGTATGGATATATTTTAATATGCATGTGTGCATACATATCCTTAATAATTTTCTTTTGGAAATTTTTCTGTAGGTTCTTTCTTCATGTGTGGAACTAATGTCGCATCAACATTCTCCATTTGCTAACTTAAAAACTTTGAAGATTTATCCAAAAAGGTTGGAATTTTGGCTAAAGGAGAAAGTAGATATTTCTGCTGAAGTAAAAAACTATCTGCTTGATAGTTCTCAAAGTGCCACTGTCACGATGGTTTCACGCGAGGTATTTGCAGATTCTTATCTCCATCTATCATACTTACTCGTTTAGGTAATAAACACAATTATGGCAGCAATTAATATAATATTATAATAAGCTAGACTCTCTGCAATAAACCCAAGTTTGTGTTCTGAAAGTGTTTGTACTACATTTCTATTGTGTGCATTTCAACCCTCTTCGGAAATCATATTAGTTTACGCTGGTTGAGTACCCGACGCTATGCTGTGGTGGTATTAAAGAGGTGGTGGTCGATGTTGGTGGTTTTTTGGAGGCTTGAGGTTGGGTCATGCCATAGTTCTAATCGATATTGGTTGTCGGTTGTGGTTGTACGTGGTGGTTATCGATGGTACATGGTGGTTGTTAATAATACTCACGAGTGGTCGGTGTTGGTTAAATGATGGTCAACCGTTGAAAATATCACACTCTCTTTAATAATTAATTAAAATATAACTCAATTTTAGAAGAGATATATATATCGAGTACATCTCATGTGTGGATTGAGTGCCTTTTGTTATCCCTCTCCATCTGTAACAGTTTTAGCTGACTTCTTTTGATTTCCATGTTTTAATATCTAAAATGGTATTTTATACAGTAATATTTAGACATGATAGTTAAATGGTTTATATAGTAGTAATGTAGTATAGATGATTCACGTAGTATAGATGATTCACGATAGTTAGAAATTGTCAAGTTGATTTATATGGTTTCTATCTGCAAAATATGATTGCAAGAGTTGTTATGCAAAATCGACGAAATCAAGCCAAAGATTATACCACTAATATCTTTTCCTATAAATTGTATTGCATCTTGCAGGAGATTAAAGCACAGAAGAATGCCATATCAGCAAAAAACTGTATGGCCGAATTACGGTTGCTTCTAGAGCAAGAAAATGCTGACATCGAGACCAGCAAGGATCATACAGAGCAAGAGAATGCGCCAGAGAGCCATAATGCAAAGAAGCATGAGCAGCAGAACACACATGCTGAGAACCAAGTGCAGATTAAGGGAAACATCTCACATATCAATAGCCATTGGTACCGTTGGAAGGAGCAGATTAAGCAAAGGAAAAAGAAGATTAATGACATCATCTCAAAGTTGCAGGAAATTAGAAAATTGCTGACAGAGCTGCCTGCATTAACCAGAGCTGAGATGCAACCATGTTTTACTAGTCTGTGTGCAGAGGCTGCCATTGTCATGAGTAAAATAACAAATTGCATGAAAGCCCAATTTGACGAGAATCAAATCTGTTTAAATGTCGGCTTTCATGAACTTGCTACAACATTGCAGTCGTTTCCTTAGCAATTTGTAAGTTATTGATTTCTGTTATAGTCAGCAAGTGATAAGTATCATCAAAATGCTGTCTATTGGTGGCATATTAACTTTTTGTTTTGATTTCAGGTCCTGCGTTTTTAGTTATTACCCTGATGGAATAGTCAACAACCTGATTATGCAACTGGGAAAGTAAACTACTCTGTAACAAACTTCTGGTACTTGTAAGACTCAACTACATGAACGATATGCGTCTTTGCTGCTATCATGGGAACTGTAAGATGATAGTGATTTGGGTTGTAGTTTTTTGAAATCATGGATATTTCCCTGGAGAAAACTAAATTAAGAATGGGACTGGAAAAGTTTTTTGGGTTATCTCTGTATGTGCTAACTACCTTTTGCTACCTAAACATTATTATGTAAATGACTTTGATAATCGTATTATAATCGCGATCATAATCTTGTTAGATTTTTAGCTTTTTTCTGTCGGTGTATGCTAATAGTCAAAATCCTCATCGGGTAGTTCATATCATTCAACCTGCAAGTATCTCCTTGATCAATGAGGCTATCGTTAGACGTAATTACTAAACATCTCCTAGCTTACTAAACTTCACCAATGACATCTCCTAGGTTACCAACATTCACTTTGAAACGTTTACCAAAATCACTAAATCAGTACACATAAATGTTGGATTCACTCTTGAAACAAGCAATACACGAGGAAGACATTATTACTATTGTTTATGATTTGAGGACATTGTTGTCAAAAACTAGACTTTGGTGGTGTAGATGTCAACTTTTTGTGTCACAAAATCTTATAAGATGTATGGTTCATTAAAAAAATGTGTGTCAAAAACTTAGGTTCCATTTCGCCGTGACTAGAATGAGTGTCCAATCCGGTTCGTGTTTGCAATTTCTAAAGGTCAGATCTTCTATGTTGTATAGGTTTATCGGTGGTGTACAAGTTTAGTGGCCTTTATTTTTTTATTTTTTATTTTTTTTCCTTCCTCCTGTTATTGTGGCTTGTTGTGGTGGTAGCTTTGGTTTAAAGCTACAATAGAGCATCCTCAATCCATAAAGCTATGATAGCTTTTTATTATTCTAACAAATTATTTAAGAGAGCTTTTTAGCATTGCAATGAAAGCTTTTTGAAAAGCTTTTAAAAAAGACGTATTAAACTACAAGTCTTTGTTGGAATTATATAACATGACTAATCATAAATATAAACAATAAACATCAAGTACACATGCGGAAGCGTATAGGAAAGATTAATGAATAATTAATTAACATAAACAAGAATATGCGTACCATTTGATTCTAGCCGAACAAGAATCAATTCCACAAAACTAGCAATTGAGATGAACCCTAATTAGGGTTTGAGTGCTAGTCGACTTAATAAAGTCGAATAGTGTAAATCACCAAAATCCAAAATATGATTTCTCTACGATCATGTACGCGTGTATTGTTAGCGATTTAATTAGAATGCTAGTTCAAGTCACGATTAAACATATCGTCAAACCCTTTTACATGCATTTATTATTAATTCATACGTATGACCATTCAACAATATCATGCGCATGGGATAATCATTAATAAACCAATTATAGCACATGCATAATACACTGTCACACATGTATACATGCATATGAATTTTCGGATTAAAAAAACATGCTATGGAGTTGTAATTCATGTCTGTCGATCGTCTTTTCTTTTCTTGTCCAACCGAATGAGATGAAAAGACAAGTCATTGCAAACACCTCTTTAAGTTTCAAAACTCGACACTCAACCCCTTCCTTTTTCTTAGTTCGACCATATAAATATTTTGTGACTTAATCAAATCTCATAGGTCTCGAGTTCGATCCTAACTCACGACTGCTAATTTATATCCATAAAACCAACAGCTCCCACTTGGATATATCTTAATAGTGTGATCACATCGGTTAGCGTCTAGCAACACTTCGATGCCTCTAGCACGACTCGAGTAAGGTCTCCTGGAAAAACCTTTTAATGATTTCTCATTATTATTATCCTTTTGTTTCTAATACCATGTTAAATAAAGATATGGATTTAAGTCATTCTTTAATCAACCATCCTGTTTCTCGTTTTAAGTAATTGACCAAGATTACCAAATCTTCTGAACATATTCAGGGGAGATCTTTGGGCGTGGCCACACAAACATCTTGTCAACCCTACGAGGGGCCCAGCAGTATTAAACTCCAAATAAATTTGAAGGAAAAAATTATATCTTGACTACGAGACTAACCCACAAACTTTGCAACTATTCAGGAAACAACCCTTATTACTACCAGTTACGTATAGCGTTAAGTTGTTCCACAGAAGTGCACTACATTCATGACACTTATCTTGTATCTCAAGTCTTAGGATAACTATTCATGATTTACTTAATAACAATATCCATAAAGTAAAATCATGTAGTTGGGATAAGTCCTATATTCAATTCATTGAATATCATCTGAAATTGGTATGCATTCTCATCAATATACTTTCAAGTATATTCTACCATATCTCTCAGATTTGTCTTAGTTTAATTATACTCCCATATCATTAATTGACAACGGACGATTCAGAATAAATAAATTTATTCACGGATTAAACATGCGAAAATAGGATACAATATATTATAAAATCAAACATACCAAGTATTTGATTTATTATAACAATTGTTTAACATCCCTTATCCAAATACTAAATAGATCAATGCATGAAAATTCCAGTTGATGAATTATGCCTCAAGTAATGACAATCATACTTGTTGACAAGGCATAAATCAACCAACTTAATCTATCGTAATTTTGAGAATACTTATTTCAAGAATTCAATTAGTGAAATCCTTGTATGTGTGCATTCACCAATCCACATAATAATTCATAAAGTGTGTGACATCCTCTATCACCAATTTATGACAATTTAAACTTTCAAACATTTTAAAGTTTAAAGTATTCTTATTCTTTTAATGTATTATGCAACTGCGCTCTTAGTAGCACAACTAGTTCACATGGCCATTAACAACGATGAAATCCTACCATGACTAGTTTTGAGTGTCATCTCAATTAAACCAACATTATTGTATACAAACAACAATATGCTCATTAAAACTCCGTAAACTTTAATATCTTATTGTGTAATGTTTGATGCTTTCCAAACTTTCAAGTTTGAAGCTGATGACAATTTGCACAACAATTGACATATTGTTCATCCATAGAATCTAGGAGCAATTCCAGGCTGAGGATGTAATTTTATTAGAATAATCATTACACAAATTATCTAATAACTTTTAGTTAGATATCAATGTTGTCAAATCACTTCTTATTCAAGAATGATACAACAATTTTAATATACACAACATGATGTACATGATGAATCTACATGTCAAACTTAGAATTTATTCATGTTCTATCTTGTCAAAAGATATTTATCCATTTCTCAAATAATATATCATGTTTTATTAGAATCATTTATTTTACTGCACATGTTTATTAATAATAAACATATATTCCAAGGTTGTATGTTTTAATTCTTAAATCTTATAAGTGAAGTTTCATTCTAATCTAAGACTTAACATTTAGCTTACAAGGAATGTTACTTCCTATATGTTATACAACATATAAGATTTAAAACCTTAACATAATACTCCCACTAGCTTTCAGGAATACTTCAAATTTATCTTATTTCAATTATAAATCGAAACTAGGATTTAATAATTAAACATAAGAATAATTTTATAGATGCATGCATTTATCCATTCATGAATTATTGCACTTCGTACACTTTCAAAGATTATATAAATTCAAAAAATCTTTCTATTACTTACCGTCCTCGCTCAAGTAATTTCTCAAGAAAGAGTTTGATATTCCATTGTCATATTTCATATTAATGAAAACAAGTATGACAATTATCATTTTTATATATTTAATGTGTCTAGGAAAGAATATTCAATCACAATTAATTGTTTAAGTATGATTAATAATCTTGTCATAAAACATGCATTAAATATGTGTACAATTTTGTTCATATGATTTCTACACAGAGATTTAAACCACAAGAGTTTCCCATCTCTTTGAAGAAACTCATCTTCATTCTCTAGTCTAACTATTAAGATAAACCAAATTTCCAAAATTGATTATCTTTATGGACAACATCTTTAACATTCATAGTATGAGTAATTTACCCAATTCAATATTTGGTAATCCATCATAATGGTTATCAGGTTTACTATAATCATGTAACTCATATTTCTCAAAGATATAAATCAAATATCTGAGATATCCTTGCAGATCTATGAATGAAAATTCCATCATCATGAGGTCTATCATTTACATGTCTAACCTCATCATGATATTTACTAGTGTATTAAGAAGATTATGTATCTTGTAATTTTATCATTCAAGATAAAAAAAAAACTCCCACTTGCCTTTTGTAATATATAGACTATCTATATATACTTAGCAATTTGAGCAAAACTACATTGTTCTCTTTTTGGGACATTACAAATACACATTGACAATTCCTGACTTTAGTTTGTTAATAACCTATTCATAAGTAGTTTAACAAATTCAGAATCTTCAATTTTAAAACTTAATGTGATTCATCACATTCCATAATGAAATGGTGTTTTATCAATCTTTATAACAACTCGTAAATTTCCCTACCGGTTTTCGCGGCTATATTTTTTTTTCTTTCTTTCATGGCGACAAGATACGGATTATTTTTTTTCAAACTTACCGCGACCTCGATAATTTTTTTTTATATAAACTATATAAATAATATATAATAAACTTTTATATTTTTATCTCGTACCGGGCCTCTAAGCCCAACCCGACCCAACTTCATTTTATTTCACCGTGGGCTCTCGTGTCCAAACCAACCCAACCGCACCCTAAAAACTATACAAGCTCAAATTATTTCAAGGATTATAAAACAAGTTATTTTTTTTTACTTGTTCCAAACCAACAAACAAAACATCACCTTTGGTTTACTGAATATAATATATGTTTTGCTATATCTTAGCTTAAGAAATGCACCGTACAAAAGTATTTGTGTTTGGTTATACCTTCCTTTTTGCTCACGTAAGGCATTGTTGGTTTTATATGTGATCAAATATTTTGTGTTGTCCAAAATGAATACTACTTTAAAAGCAATAAATACTCATCATTAGTTACATTAGTGTACATGATATCCTAATATGCAAGTATATGTAGTACAGTGGAGACAAAACAAAACCTATATTTTTTTTTTGCTGTGAGCAGCGAGTCAATCAAAAGTAAAACACAAACACAAGATCTAATTTCCACCCTTTGGTCAATAGTAGCATGCGTGGAGACAAGCAAGAAACCCAAGCGCACCTTGTAATTTTTAAATACAAATCTTTGTCAAGCAAATCTTGGTGTCATGTGCTTCTGTGAACGAGACAAACAAAAGCCTCAAATGCACCTTTGGTCTTAATGAAACGTGGGTATGGGATCCTAGGAGACAACGACTAATCAAAGTCATCCTAGCTACATACTATAAACCTAACACCCTATTATTATGTTAGTACTTGTTACTATTTTTCTTTCTTTGTTCCTGTGAACACAAAGCAAACATCACAAATGGGAAAAGCTTGCATGCATGTGAGATAAACCAACCCAAGCACACTTTATATTTTTTTAACACAAATATTGGCATGAGATGGATCCTATGTTTCTGTAGTGGCTAGCGTGGCTTCAAAACTAAGCACAAAACAAGCTAACCCATGTGCAACCCTTATCTTCCCAACCCCACTTCTTCTCTTCCTTCTCTGCTACCCAACGCACACCTATACTCCACCTTCTTCAATTGGAAACCCTCCAATTAACTTTCCAAACCTCAAAACAAGATCAAGTCCATTTCCCATTTGCTTCATCAAGAACAGACGTCACCCCTCCTGGGTACCCACACCACACTCCACTCTAATTCGGAAGAAAACTCGACAAGGCTCAGAGGTCCCCATCTATTTCCTTGTCTCCATGGGCCACGGTTGATGACAACACCAAAGACGTGCCCCAAATTATAGCTGAAGTCGAGCATGCTTGATCACAAAAACAAACTCCATTTCTCTTTCCTTGGAACTAAGAAGTATGGTTAGACCATGGTTGTCTCGCTATAAAACCCAACTTGAACATCTAAGTTTAAACACACACAACTTATCAAGTCAAAACACTTCTCTCCCTCTCAAACATAAACGTCCACGGTGGGGAAGACGAGCAAAGGAAAAACACATGGTTAGTCGCTTAGCTTGAGTATAAGGTTCGAGGGCGTCACCTTGAGTCACTTGGGTCACGTTCACTTCGCTTCAAATCTCGTCACCACTCGCTAGAGTGTCGTAAGTTCTTTCGTCACAACCTCATTTCATTTCTCGTCTTAATATTTAAGTCACGTATCATGTTCATACCACCTTACTCATTGCAAACGAGAACATAAAAGAAAACGTAAAGCTAAGTTAACATAAGTATAGTATTTGCATCTCTTGTTCGAAGTGGTTATTGGTGAACCTTGAGTTTATAAAGGTCTTCATGAAAATCTAATGGCAAAATAAGTTTTGGAGAAGAAATAAAAACTCAACTCATGCATACATGCATACACGACAGTCACTGAGAAAGAATTAAACCAAAAACTGAAACAGTTAAAAGGAGGTTAAAACTGATAATGTTGTAAATTAAAAACACAAAACGAGCTTGGTCCAGATGGTTGGACCTTTGGATTGTTAGGCGAGTGGTCTCAAGTTCGAAACCTGGGCGTGACACTTTGCTTATTTTTGTTATTTTTGCAACTTTCACCCTTTGACAGATTCAGCCCCTTGACTTTGTACCACTCACCAATTTCCTTAAAAACTCTTAATAAGTCTTATAACTTGTATTAAACTTTACATTTATCCTCCAACTTTAACTCACTTGACACTTATCTAAAAACTTTTATAAATTTAAATTACTTATATTATTGTATCATTCTCGGTTTAAATAAATATACTTAAGCATATATTTGTTTGACGACCACATTCGCGTAAACTTTAAATAATATATTTGTCATAGTATATTATTTCCCTCAACTTCAATAAATATAACTTATATATATTTAGACCCTCGAAAACCAAACAAATTTAATAATTACTTGTCTACTTATATTTATTAACCCTTCGACAATACTCTTATACGATACATTTCGTACTCATTATTATCCCATATCTATTTCAAGAGCCAATATTCACAAAACATTTTGTTTTTGAACTTTAAACATTTGCCACACAAGCAACATTAAACACAACCACTTGTAAACACTTATATTTATTTACACCCTTCGTGTCATGAGTACCCAAAACTGCAAAATGAGTCTTGCCATCTAATTCTTAGGTTCCGGGTAGGAGCCACTGCGTCATCACACTTGATCTCTTTGTGCCTTATTCACCGAACTGCTAAGGTGAGTTTATAGCCCCACTTTTACTTTTATTACTTGCTTTATAAAACTTTGGGGTGAGAAACATGCAAAACTCTTTTCGGACCTGAAACTGAAAACACTATTACGTGAAACAACCTTGAATCCCAACTATGCTACCGTTAGTTCCCTTTGGGGAGGCGCGATTGTTATGAATAGATCTATTGGGGATGACACCCCCGCTCGAGTTTGACCGATAGGCAAACGTCGGGCGTATATCATATCGTATTGATTGAGTGTACTGGAAATACACTTGCCGGGCTTTTATTTATCATGCTTCTAGATGCATGCACACCGTCGTAGTTTCGGTCGCATGAACTTGGTATTAGCGTAATAGCCTTTTTGCATATAGTGTCATTCACGGAGATGCTATATGTGCAACTGTGGTCCAACTTGATTTCTTAAACTTAAACCTATGAACTCACCAACCTTTGTGTTGATATTTCAAAGATATTTTTCTCAGGTTTACTTATTGGCCTGGGCATTGGCAAAGGCATTCGTTGAAGACTGGCATCCGAAGTGTTTTCCAAACATTTTAATACAACTTTTAATGGGACAACATATATTTTTATGGGCTTTACTTCCGCACTTTGAAACAATGATGTAAAACTATTTCTTAAATAAATCTATATTTTGAAAATGGAATAGAATTTCCATTCTTTATTACCTTGTGTTATGATTATTGATTTAGTAGCACCCCATGACCCGAACGCTTCCGCTGTGAAATTTTGGGGGTGTTACAATCTTCTAGGTTGGAGTCATATTGAGTATATTCAATCCATACTCAATTTTCTAACCTTGTTACTTTTTAAGAAAGAAGTTATGGTTATCTTGAATCAAACAAATCAAATAGAGTTTGATTCTCCTAACTGACCATACCATCAACTTGTGGTATTCATTAGAATTTAATATTGTAAGACAATCTAACAATATATAAGATAAGCATATTCCTTTTGACTTACCTATTTACCAACTAAGTCAGCTTAATGGTACAATAGACTTTCCAAGCCAATTGCATGCTTTATAACATAAGTACTCTTTAACCAAGTCACTTCATATCCATGTCTCATCAAGAAAACATAAATTGTTATAATCCCATTATACGTTATAAATCATTGATCAACTCAGTGACTTCTTGTATATGTCTTAATTAAAAAACATAACAAGTTAACGTCTTACCTTATTATAAGTCTTAAAAGACTTTATGTTTATGTCTTTACAATGAATCATAAACATGTTTAACTAAAGTAATTATGAACACAACTCTTGGTTTCAATAGTAATTTCAAGTTAATTTATTTACTTCACAATAATGTAGGACTACATTATTTTTCATTTATGTCATTCCAAAATACATAAATAAACAAATTGAAGTAGTATTAGATTACTTCATTTATTTATGTCATTATAATAATACATAAATATTTAATTTAAAGTAGTCTTATATATCATTTTGACACATATTCTAAATACTTGTCTAATTTAGAAACTGCAAATATGTCCATGCAAGGTCTGACTTCACATGGAGATTTACTTTGTTGTTGCAATCTCGCCAAGTTCTGACATGACGTAAATTGCAACACCAAGTGTTTCTTGAATTAGATATGTACAAGTCATATTAGAACGTTAGTCTCTTACCTTGCAGTCAAGAGAATCCGTTAAATCATATACCTATATGTTGTACCTTGCACACAATATAGATTTCTCCCACTTGTGCATGGAACAACGTCATGTAGCAGATAAACAACACGACATATGTTTGTTTATGTGACTAATATGATTGTGTCATTGATATTAGCATAACTAGTAGATGTAGAACCACTTCATTGTCTTATAAGGAAACGTACATGACTATCCTTGAAAACATAAGTGTCTACAAGTGGAAAGTAATTATCTTAAGACATTCTAGAGATAATTTGGGTTACTACCAAGATGACAAAGCTTGTAACTCTCACTGAATTAGAGATCATTACATTAATTCCTTATTCAGTAATAAGAACATAATACTCCCACTGGATTTGACAACATTGTAAGTGTTTCATTAACCAGTGAAAGAAAATAGTGTTCTATTTACTTCCCTACACTTTTGAGAAAGTCCATACATAACAATTACTTATGTACTAAAAGAGTGTATTCTACTATGTAGATGATGAACTATCCATCAATGCTATTAACTTGAAAAATTGGGCATGCAATTTCTTTCTTAATAGTTCTACTATTCCAACAATTGTAAGTAGTACTTTTTAAATGGTCAAAACAAAACAACTAGATAAAATATGCTAGTTTGTCTTTTGCCAATTATACAGTAATTAGTCTAGCCTCTAATTTAATAACTCATAAAATATGCAATTTTCTTAACTATTAAAATTTGCTTACGAGTTATGTATTTAGAATTTAGACAATTCTAATTGTTCTTTCATACCTTTCTTCATTCATGAAAAGGAATAGGATTGAATCTCACTCTTTCTTATGCAAGGAGGACTAGGTTTATTCTTTTAATAAAGTTGACTCTACCAAAAACCCTTACAGGTGTAGATCAATTTACCAATACAGGAATAACCTTCGTTTACGGTTTAATGTTACATTAATACATTTAAAGAATTAGCAAAATTCAATTTTAGTATTTTCGATAATTAAACTTTTCAAGAAAATAAAATACCCAAGGTAATATTCATATAACCATAGAATTTTCTCGAAAACTAGGATCCAAATTATCATAGGTTCATTACATCAGTTGATCTGCTAGTAACGAAAACATATAATAAGGTAATCTGTCGAACAATAATTGGCAAACAATTTCCAATTCCTAGATCATTATGGGATTTATATTTTCCAACGCTATTGCAAATATAAACATGTTTCATCCCATCTTATGACTTGAGTCCAGTTCTCACTTCCTACTCAACTTAAGTGTCTAACTTAAAGAACTACAAATATGTCCATGTAAGGTCTGACTTTACATAGATATTTACCTCTCCATCACAATCTAGCCAAGTACTGTCATGACGTAAATTGCAACTTCAAGTGTTCCTTTTAATTAGATGGCACATAACTTAATTTAAAAAGGTACTAGTTTTGATTTTATGTGGTCAAATCAAATATGTACAAAGATGTCATGCATTCATCTTGTAGCATAATTTTAATAAAAAAAAATTTATTACCAATTCATAAAGATCAAATTATCAAAGTTTTGATTGAGGTATTGGGTTCACCAATCAAGGAATTTAGCGTTAATTATCGCCCATTATACCATACTTTTGCATAAGTGTAAACATTTAGTGTTTCGGGTAATTACCACCAAAGTGGCGCATGAAATTAAAACTAATTCGCCCTTAAGATGGTTTTGTACATTTATGACTTACTTAGTAGCTCCAATTTGACTCGTAAGCAAGCGGAGAGTTTGGTCAGCGCTGAAGCAATAACCTCCCTCTTTAGGGTCATAATATTAATGCGCTCCCCTCCTAATACTTCCCACACAGTCCGTCAAATTGGGTGAGCCGTTCAGACCATTTGTACCAAAATCATCAATCAATTAAACTATTGAAAAATTAACTCTTCAAAACAAATCAAATTTCACCATTGTTTAGTCCGTATTATTTTTCTATTCAAAATTACCCTTTGCTTAAAACTGTCGCACATAATAAACAAACAAGTAAACAAATAAAAAATAAATAACTAAAAACAATGAGCACATAATAAACAATTTAATACGTGTAAACAAGTAGCCACATGCAACTTATTCGATAAAACCCTATTAATAATCAATGTCTAGGCTAAATAATGTATATATTAATTAGGGCTTTCACTCTCTCAATTGAAAGTGAGCCACATACATCGATGAATCGATTGCGTAAACCCATAATTAATAATATACCACATTGCACATAATTGATTCATTAATATATATAATTGGAGTCTTTCCCAATTCAAGATTTATCGTAAATAAACATGTGATAAATATATATTAACAATTAAACAATATACAAGCAACTATCCATGACAAACATGCATGTATTATCATGGATATATCATAACAATTATACAAATAGTCACAAGATCGCATATTAAAATTCCATGTCACATAACATATTATTCATGAATTAATCACGTAACATATATATTAATTCTAGGTTTCGATAAGGTTAACAAACAATTTTAAAACCCTAAAAAAATTTTAAAGTGTCGACTAAAAAAAATTTAAGGGGTACGCCCCATAAAAAAAAATCGACACATAAAAAAAATTAAACCAAAACCCTAGATTAAACATATCAAACAACATACAATTATTCTTTTTTTACGCGTTTAGTAATTAATTAGTCATTAAAACCAATGACTCGTGATGCCACTATTGGAATTATATAACATGACTAATCATAAATATAAACAATAAACATCAAGTACACATGTGGAAGCGTATAGGAAAGATTAATGAATAATTAATTAACATAAACAAGAATATGCGTACCTTTTGATTCTAGCCGAACAAGAATCAATTCCACAAAACTAGCAATTGAGATGAACCCTAATTAGGGTTTGAGTGCTAGTCGACTTAATAAAGTCGAATAGTGTAAATCACCAAAATTCAAAATAGGATTTCTCTACGATCATGTACGCGCATATTGTTAGCGATTTAATTAGAATGCTAGTTCAAGTCACGATTAAATATATCGTCAAACTCTTTTACATGCATTTATTATTAATTCATACGTATGACCATTCAACAATATCATGTGCATGGGATAATCATTAATAAACCAATTATAGCACATGCATAATACACTGTCACACATGTATACATGCATATGAATTTTCGGATTAAAAAAACATGCTATGGGGTTGTAATTCATGTCTGTCGATCGTCTTTTCTTTTCTTGTCCAACCGAATGAGATGAAAAGACCAAAAAGGTGTGTGTATATATATAGCATTAAACCTTGTCTAACAAGTCATTGCAAGCACCTCTTTAAGTTTCAAAACTCGACACTCAACCCCTTCCTATTTCTTAGTTCGACCATATAAATATTTTGTGACTTAATTAAATCTCATACGCAACGCGTGCAATCCCATAGGTCTCGAGTTCGATCCTAACTCACGACTACTAATTTATATCCATAAAACCAACAGTCTTTCTTCAAAGTTATATACATTAAATATGCATTAAATGCATTGAACGTAAAAAGTCATTAAAGACTTTTTCCATTGTGGATGCTCTTATCTTATAAAATTTCCCGAACACCTTTAGCTAATTTTGTCAAAGAAACAAAAAGGGCTAATGGTATCAAAATGTATCATAGTTGTCACTTATACCTTCTATATGTATCGAACAAATTATTTTGCTATTCTGTGTACTAACTTTTTTGTGTGTACTTTACGACCATTTTGCCTCTCCCGAGTTAATAAAAAGAGGGGCAAAATGGTCATAAAGTACATAAAAAAGCCCACAAAATCAAGTTTAGTACACAGAATAACAAAAAAAAATTGTTCGAAACATATAAAAGAAAATCATGACAACTATGATACATTTTGATGCCATTATCCCAAACAAAAAAGATATGATTCTTCATCTTTGTATATAAGGTTAAAACGTCGAAGTATCCATGTTCAGAGGTAATATGATGAAGTAAGCCTTTTCCTCGTAACCATTATCTTCGTTACCGTTAATGTTACCGTTTCGTGATTATCTCAGGACATTCGCTAAATGAAATTTGAACTAGGGATGAGCAAAAGAATCACATAACCGAACCAGAACCAAGAACCAAACCAGAACCGAACAGGACCATCAGTTCTCGGTTTCATTGGTTCGGGTCCACTGGTTCTTGGTTCCAAAACCGAATACCCTAAAAACTAAAACAAATGGAATTTTAATAGACAACTTTCATTCTATAAGATCCTAAAAAAGATACCCATCATCTTTAACTCAATTCGAACACAATATACGCTAATTTGTCGTCAATTGAAATATCTATAAATCAATAATTAATCTAAGCTAATAATATCAGAAAAATATTTAACATTCATGGCTTGAACAACTATCATCATCTTTTATACTATATTTATTTTATTTTGTTGTGGTTATAAGATGTTCATAATTGATAGTGATGTGCTTATAGCATGTTTATGATTATGTTAATTTACCATATATATGTATTTACTTTAGTTGTTAAACGTTGTTGGTCTAACCATAAAAACATGAAAAATTGGATTTTTGGGTGCATTTCTGCTGTTAGGCTAAAGGGAGTGGTCGTGAGGTGGGCATGATGAGGCCTCACCTCGCGAGTGAGACCCAAAACAGCAAACACCCCTCACGGCTCAAACCATGCAACAAAGGTGAGCAGGTCATTTTTCGGCATTTGTGCCAAATGTGTTATTTTTATTATTTTTAATTTAGTTTGTGAGTGTGTGTGAGGTATTTAGTGGGGTATATTTGTATAAACTGAATATTTTAATGAAAGATGAAGAGAATGTGACCAAAACGGGTGAAAGGTCAGAGAGAGCGAGGAGAAGTGAGAGGAGAAAGAAAGCTAATGTGGCGCTGATGTGGATAATGAGGGGGTTGTGACCACTCCTTGTGGTCTTAGGCCATCCGGGATGGTGGGTAAGCTACTCACTATTAGTGCCAAGTCACGAGTGACCACCAAAACAGAAGTCCAAGGTCATGGCCAAATTGCATTTGAATGGTGAGCCACTCACCATGTGGGGCCCAGTTCCAAAAGTAAATGTTTTGTATTTGTTTTGTGAGTGTGTGTGGTATATTTAGCGGGATATATTTGTATAAAGTGGGTATTGTAATGAAAGATGAATGGAAGGTGACCAAAACAAGGTGAGAGAGAGTAAAAGGAAGTGACAGGAGAGAGAAAATTAATGTGGATGGTGAGGGAGTGGTGACCACTCCCTTTAGCCTTAGAGCACTTACATGAGGTATTTCAGATTTTCGATTTACACGGGTATACTCGAAGAACCATAACCAGAACAGAGAGCTGAAACGAAACCAAAAATTAATTGCGGTTCGGTTCTTGTTATTGAATTTCGGTTCTTAGATCCGTCGATTCTAGTTTTGGTTCTCATCGACTGCGAACCCATATCCATTCCTAATTTGAACCATAAGTTAACTATAGATGCCTTATCACTTCTTTTTCTATGCAAGGTTACTTTTGCCAAAATAACAACTGTAACATGCATTTTACGAAAAAGTTTGTGTCTCAATGATACCTTATGATGTGTCTCCAATCAAATAGTTCCAGTCAGATAGTTATGAGTTCAAATCCTACTATCCTACACGTGAAACTATTTGATTGGAGAGTTTCATAAATAACCATATGAAAAAAATCTGGGTATGTTTGGCAAAAATAGATTGTGCTGGTGCTGAAAAAGATTATAAAAAAAAATTATTTTTATAAGCCTTTTTATTTTCAGAGATTATGAAAGATTATTTTTTTGATAATTTCTTATAATTTCTGTCTATCAAACAAAGATTATTTTTTAAATAATTTATTTTTTGAAAAAATAAGCGTAATCTCTTTATAATGTCATGTGTAGTATAGTTAGTTTGTATCTGATTTAAGAGAGGAAGGAAAAAAAAAAAAAAAGCACTTCATGCAGTAAAACTAGTACGCATCCCAACCAATAACAACCTTAACCATCCTAACACATCTTGTAACCAACCAAAAGCACAACACAATCCAATGCAAACCTTAAACATCAACTCAAACCAACAACAACCATGGAACTCAACACACCAAACCCTCATTCACATCCCAAACATCAAAACCCAATCCGACATTAACCAAATCCATGCTAGATTACTCACAACTGGTCTCATCAAAAACCGTTATTTAACTACCAAACTAATCCTACATTTCACTTCATCCCCCCAAACTCCACTTATCGAATTCGGGCGATATGTTTTTTTCGCATATTCGAGTACTCGAAAGACTTATAAAAAAGACCCTTTTGTGTGGAATGCTGTAATTAAGAGCTACTCACATGGGGTTGATCCTAAAGAGGGTTTAAATGTTTTTAAGAAAATGATTGAGGGGGGTGTTTTTGTCGATAAATTTACGATATCGTTGGTTTTAAAAGCTATTTCGAGATATGGGTTTTGTAGAGATGGGGCAATGGTACATGGGTTTATGAAAAAGATTGGGTTTTGTGATGATTTGTATTTGAATAACTGTTTGATATGTATGTATGTGAGGTCTGGATGTGTTGAATTTGCGCGTCAAGTATTTGATGAAATGTCTGAGAGGGATTCGGTTAGTTTTAACGCGATGATTGATGGGTATGTTAAATGTGGGAAAGTGGAGTTAGCGCGTGAGTTGTTTGATAATGTGGCGTTGGGGATGAGGAATTTGAGGTCTTGGAATTGTATGATTAGTGGTTATGGTGGTGTGGAGGACGGGTGGAAGATGGCGTGGGAGTTGTTTGAGGAGATGCCTGAGAGAGATTTGGTTTCATGGAATTTGATGATTGGGTGTTGTGTAAAGAGTGGGAAGATTGATTTGGCTCATGCATTGTTTGATAGGATGCCGAAACGAGATGTTATCACTTGGGCTAAATTGATTGATGGGTATGCGAAGTTGGGTAGGATTGAGATTGCTAGACGGTTGTTTGATGAGATGCCTGAACGAGATGTGGTTTCGTGTAATGTGATGATGGCTGGATATGTGCGGAATGGAGTTTGTTTGGAAGCATTAGAAGTGTTTCGTAATATGATGCGTGAGCGTAATCTCGCTCCTGATGATACCACTTTATCTATTGCTCTTTCTGCAATGGCACACTTAGGACACCGTGATGAAGGTGTTAGTGTACATATGTATATAAACAAAAACAGGTTTAAATTAGATGGAAAACTTGGGGTTTCACTTATAGACATGTACTCAAAATCAGGTTGCATAGAAACCGCTATACATGTTTTTGAAGACATAAAATATAAAAACGTCGATCACTGGAATGCCATGATTGGTGGTTTAGCTATCCATGGTTTCGGTAGAAAAGCTTTTGATATGTTCCTTGGTATGCAAAGACTCGGTATTAAACCGGATTCAATCACATTTATTAATGTACTAAATGCTTGTGCCCATTCTGGTTTGGTAAAAGAGGGTATTATGTGTTTTGAAATCATGACAAGATACCACAAGGTAGAGCCAGAAGTTCAACATTTTGGTTGCCTTGTTGACATGTTTGCACGTGCTGGACAGATAAAAGAGGCCTTAAACATCATTGAGGAAATGCCCGTTGAGCCAAACAATGTGTTGTGGCGTACTTTGCTTAGTGCGTGTAATAATCTTGAATATAGAATAGAAACGACTAATATGAAACATGGGACCAAGATGGATTATTATGATTCGAGTTGTCATGTTTTGTTATCTAACATCTATGCTCGTTTTGGTATGTGGGACCGGGTTAGGGAGGTGAGGGGAATGATGAAAGAACGAAAACTTAAGAAAGTTGGTGGCCGTAGTTGGATAGAACTTGATGGAACTCTTCACGGATTCTTTGTAGGAGATGGATCTCATCCTCAAGTTGCGGAGATATATTCCGTGTTGGAAATTGGGTCTCCTCTGGAGTCTCGGGTTAATTCTTTAAGGGTACAAACTAAACTCGAGCCTGCTTAGTTTCCAGTTGGTAGCCTAGTTTAAATAGATAGTTTTGCTGTATATATAAATTTAGGAATGTATAGTCACATCATACTGTTATCTGAAAGAATCCATCTCATAAACAATTCATACTGTTCATATGAACTCTAAAGTTCAAATTCAATGAATTTGTATCTTTCCATGACAAAATAACAAAATGCCTATCATTTTGGATATGGATCATATCCAAGCACTTTGAGTAATGGTCCAGCTCGAATCTGTACCTAGATTAGAAACAGGAGTACTTGTTGCATCATGGTATAAATGACTTGAACATAAGCAAAGATTGTATCCTTCAAGCATTCTGTGGAGCACCTTTTTTCTGTTTTTATTGTCCAGGCTTATTTGAATTTCAAAGTTGTATGATCTCTAAGATATTTTAGTAATGTAAGGTTTACTAAACTAGCTATATGGTCAATTTATCAAGGATTCTTATATGGAAAGGAATGTGACGATTATGCGAATTGTTGTTTTTGTATGAAAATATAGTTTGTGAGTAGAAAAGTTACAGAAGTTAAACTAAATACCCTTTGGATTTGAAACTCAATTCACCTGACCTCTTATGTTTGCTAAACTTTTACATCAATTCCCGATTCTTGGGACAATGCAGATAAAATGCTGAGTAATTTGCTTCTCATCAAGAATAATATAATCATTTCATCTGATAACATGATCTGTCAGTATAGTTTAGCAAGTGGTAAGATTACAAGCAACTATTATTCTCATCCAAATTAATCTGTATTTCTAATCCAAACTCAAGGCCAACCAAGTTTCTAGATAAAACATATTTGTTCATTCACTCTCTCACAACAACCTCAACATGATGGGTCATGTTGATGTTGAACTTTAGAGAATCCTAACTCCTTACACAGTTGCACTATATCATAAACAAAGAGCACCAATAACACTTGGCATAATCTTCTTTGGATACAACTGTGATTTACAATTACTATGTTTTTGTTACATCTACATATTTCATATTTGATTTTTAGTTTTCTAGCTAAAAATATACTCATTTTGATAGTATCCTCATTTATCTTCTATGTGCTCAAACTTGTGATTGAGTTCTTTGCATTTGTGCCTAAATCCAATGTTTTACATCATATAGAAAAAAGCTACTACAAAATATTTACCTGATGTTATCGACATAATATCACAATTCGTCTTAAGCCTGTCTGTTGTTAGAAATACAGATTAATTTGGATGAGAAGGTACTTACTGATCATTTTATCTAGAAACTTGGACTTTGGATTAGAACCAAATATTTTGAATAGAGTGCTCTTTTACAACTCCCTATGAAGATACAACCCACTTTTGAGGAATTTACAAGTACTATAGCTTTTTTTTGGCATACCAAAAGAATAAAAATAAAAAGGCACAACATAAAAGATCTCTATGTATCAAAGAGTTTGTAATATATCATAGAGCAATCATGACCATTAACGAATTTTGATTTAACAGTTATTTTAGTTTTATCAAGAAAAAATATATATATATATATATCTTTAGTGGAATCTAAGGGTGTGTTTGGTATCCCACTATGAGAATCATACTATGACTATGAAAGTGATTCAAAGTGTTTGTTTAAGATGAGAGGACTCACCATTATAGTAATGAATGATAAATATAACCCATACTCCATATACATTAAAAATGCTAGGTATGGATATTTCATAGGTGAGAGACCCACCACTACTATCAAACTCATACTCATTGTCATTCATGGCAGCATACCAAACGCACCCTTATAAATTACTGTACTTCATAATACTTTGAATATGAAAGTTTCAGTTCTGAATTGAAAATTTTATAGTCATTGAGACATAATAATCCAACTACAGTCAAAGTCCAACAACGTTAAACCTACGCGAACATACAAATCCTAGATAAACCAGGTTGCATCAGTTAGAGTACTTTAGGCAATCATGAGGCCGTAAGAATTTAGAACTTAACAAATTCGAGTGAGAAACTCGAGCCTAAGAAGTCCTACACACAACCCTTGGGCTAAGGGGTAGAACCGACAGTACTTAGTTCTTGTGCCACAATCACGATGGTTGGCCTTGAGTTTGGTGACTCGTGAGTGCAAAGCAAAGCAATTTTCGCGAGTGCAATGGCTTCAGGCTCAGAGAAATTGCCATCGAGATTAGCATCAACAAAATCTTCAAACTTGCACAACTCGGCACCTTGGCGAATAGTGGGTCCGATTCTAGTTTTTCCTGAGACTATTTGAAAAATGAGCATCCCAAATGCATAAATGTCGCTCTTGTCTGTAAATCGCCCTGTTGTTGTGTACTCAGGAGCGAGGTATCCCATTGCAGCACTGGCTTTGAGTGTAGAAAAGATGATATCATTGGCTAGTAATTTGTGGAGGCCAGAACCCGAGAGCAATGGAGTATAGTTCTGATCGATAAGCACTTTTTCAGCAGATATGTTTTGATGAATAAGCGCGGGTTTCTTACCTTTGATACTGTGCAAGTACTCGATACCTGGTACAACAAAACAGCAGACAAAGGTAAAAATCATAGAACCAAACATTTTATGGGGTGTTTGGATGTGCATTTTTCTAGTGTTTTTTATTTTTATTTTTTTTCCTAGTGGTTATATGTATTATAAGAAGATTTTGAAGTGTCTAAAGTATTTAAGTGTTCAGCAAAGATGGTTATCTAAGAAAATTTCAGATAAAATGATCAGTAAGTACATTCTTGTAAAAATATGTTTTGTTTATTGGGAATATAAGTCTAGAATAAAATAAGTCATTTAGTATAACCATACATAATTGGTTTTCTTGCTGATTATCCAATACTAAAACTGATTGAGATAATAATTTCTAAACGCAAATCCAAGCACATCATTTTTAAAAATTACATTAAAAGAAGATTGTGACTAACCTTTAGCAATGCCCTTGATTATCGAGAATCGAGTCGACCAATCAAGAACAAATCCTTTTCCGGTTTTGCCCTTGACATCGAGATACTGCAACAAGTTACCCTTAGCTACATACTCATAGATCAAAAAACATTCTCCCCTGCCTTTTGAGCAACAAAAACCTCGTAACCTAAGAAGATTTTCATGTTTCAAGGAGGTTAATATCTTTAATCCCTTCAAAAAGTCCGTTTCATCAGATATGCAGCTTGTTTTGGCTATACGTTTAATAGCAACTATAGATCCATCACGTAAAATTCCTCTATAAGTAGCAGAAAAATTGCTTTTCCCTAATAAATTTGAATCTGAAAAGAACTGAGTCGCTGACTCAACGTCATCAACATTAAACACGAAGCTCTCAAGAACTTCTTGCAAGAACCCACTGCCGGTTTGACTTTTTGACATTGGGTCCCACCCGTTTGAATACTCGAGACTTATGAGAGGTGAAGCACTTCTTCGATTGACTACTTCTTTGACTTGATACTGATCAGTACTAATCCGACTATCGGAAGATTCAAAGGCGGTCCCGATTCTTTGCTTTCTACGACGATACCATATGAAAGTAAAAAGTCCAGCAACTAATAACATGGTGGTCACGACGGCTGCAAGTATAGCAGCAAGACTGGCGTTAGCTGACTTTGACTTTGACGTTGACTGAGCACCAGTTACATATGCAGACTCTGGAATGGCCTTTGGTGTAACGCCTTTTGATTGTGGGGCAAATGGCTCTGGTTTGTTAGGGTTTTCTGGATTGATAGAGTTGTTGCAAACGTTCAGATCAGCAAAACCAGATCCACATAACTGTGTGTTGTTTGCATACTGAAATCCTTCATCGAGTTTCTTCAAAACTACAAAATTTTCCAATAAAACTCAGGTAAGTCAATCTAAGATAAACACAAAATGTTCCGAAATGTATAACACCGTGAAGGACAAAGATTGTGTGGACTCTAGCTTACAAATACTGCCATTTTTAGACAGCTAATGGAACGGCAATGAGAAAGAAACACTGTACTAGATATGTTTTGTTCAAAAGCAATCATTTCTCGCATATTCTAAAAGAATTATGTTTGTGGAAAAATCACACACAATGGTTCAAAAGTTTGATTAGTTTGATTAGATACACAAACTATCGTTCGTTGTAACAAGTAACAATGGTTTGAAAAGGCAATGGCTCTTCCTGATAAAGATATTGCCAAGTACATGTTATTTGGTACCAAACAGTGAGCAAAATATACCACCAAGGTTAAAAACATGATGTAAATTTACCTAAAGGAACATTGCCAGAAAGTGTATTATTCCGCACATCCAACACCTGTAACAATGGCGCATCGGCTATTTTCATCGGGATGGAGCCAAAAAAGCGATTGAAGCTCAAGTCCAGCCTCTGTAAAGTTCCTAGATTCCCGAGAGAAGCAGGGATTGCACCAGTGAGTTGGTTGTATTGAAGAGCAAGAACATTGAGGTTCTTTAGAGATCCAAGTTGAGTAGGCACGCTTCCACTCAGTTGGTTGTAGCATAGTTGTAAAACTATAAAACCAATAAGAATACACCATTAGAAAAAAGTACATTGTTTCGGATTAATGTCGCAGTCATCAACAACACAATTCATACATCATGTAACAACATTTCCTTTCGTTTTGTAGGCCCGTCTTTAGAATGCTAGCACATGTTAGTTTCATGAATATAAAAATGTGACGAATAACGACATGCGACAATGGGTCCAATTTATGTCAACGGAAATGAAGATAAAAGTTTTTCGTCTTCAGTTTATTTCAATGTAAAAGACACATTGTCGCATTTTCATGAACTATAAATGGACCCAAAATGACAATATTAACCTAAGAATCTTGTAACAATGACATGACAAAATTGTTGGAATCAAGAAATCACATGAATTGTTCATCTTTTTCAATCTTAGAATCAAGACAAATAAAGTAAAATGTCATTCTCCTAAAAGAAACCAAATAATTACTAAATGACATTTGGTAATTAATTTTTGGGCAAATCACCTAGAAATGTAGTTAACTTGCCACTTTTTCTCATTGTATGTAGAATTCTTTTTTTTTTCTCATTCTGTCAATAAACTTCTATCGTTAGTCCTTTGTGTGTACCCGTTACCAAAAAAACCTGCATCGTTAGTCCTTTATGCTAACGACCGTTAATAAATAACTTAAAATTTGGTTATCTTACGCTAAACTTGCGCCGTTCGTCCTTTATAGTAACAATCGTTAAAAAATAACTTAAAATTTGGTTTTCTTACGTTTCCGTCAGTTTTTTTCACGTTTTCGTACGTTTTTACACGTTTTAGTTCGTTTTAACACGCTTTCATCCGTTTTTTCACGTTTTCATTCGTTTTTACACGTTTTCGTCTGTTTTTTCTATTTTCTTCTGTTTTTCCCCGTTTCATTCGAAAACGTACGAAATCGTGCAAAAACAGTCGAAAACGTGCAAAAACGGATGTAAACGTGTAAAAACGGATGAAAATGTGAAAAAACTTACGAAAGCGTGTTAAAACGGACCAAAACGTGAAAAACGAACGAAAACGTGTAAAAACGGTTGAAAACGTGTTAAAATGGATGAAAACGTGAAAAAACGGATGAAAACGTGCAAAAACGGATGTAAACGTGTAAAACGGATGAAAACGTGAAAAAGCTGATGAAAGCGTGTTAAAATGGACCAAAACGTGTAAAGACGGACGAAAACGTGAAAAACGGACTAAAACGTGTAAAAACGGATGAAAACATGTAAAAACGGATGACAACGTGAAAAAACGGATGAAAACGTGTTAGAACGGACGAAAACGTCTAAGAAGGGATGAAAGCGTGCATAAACGGACGAAAATGTGTTAAAACGGATGAAAACGTTGTAAAACGCATGAAAATGTGAAAAAACGGAAGAAAACGTGTAAAAACGGACGAATACATGCAAAAGCGAATGAAAATGTGCAAAAACGGGCGAAAATGTGTAAAAACGGATGAAAACGTGTAAAAACATATGAAACGTGAAAAGACGAACGAAAACTTGAAAAAGCGGATGAAAGCGTGTAAAAACGAATGAAAACATGAAAAAACGGACAAAAATGTGTTAAAACGAACGAAAACGTGTAAAAACGGACGAAAACGTGAAAAAACAGACAGAAACGTAAGAAAACCAAATTTTAAGTTATTTTTTAACGATCGTTAGTATAAAGGACCAACGATGCAAGTTTAGCGTAAGATAACCAAATTTTAAGTTATTTATTAACGGTCGTTAGCATAAAGGACTAACGATGCAGATTTTTTTGGTAACGGGTACACACAAAGGACTAACGATAGAAGTTTATTGACAGAATGAGAAAAAAAAAAAGAATGCTACATACAATGGGAAAAAATGGCAAGTTAACTACATTTCTAGGTGATTTGCCCTTAATTTTTCTACATCAGAAACTTCCAAACAAGAAGTGATGAAACTTGTACCCATTTGCTAGAAATTAAAATATTATATTTATGCACATATATACATGAATATGTTTACTGTAATTGCAAATGTCTAAAAATCCCAAGTGCATTACAAAAGGGTATTGATTGGTACACTCTCATTTGTTATTTGTACACTCAAATGTACAAACCGGTAAAGCTGCATATGATAAATGTACAATTGCTTAATGCACAGATTTGAGTGTACAAATAAGAAATTGGAGTGTACAAATCATTAGCCATTACAAAAAGGCCACATTTTGAGTCTATTGTAATCATCCATTAATCAAGTTTGAATTTTTATACTACTGGTAATAAATAATAACATAAAAAGACCCAATAGAACTAAAACTGATGATTAACCTTTTTTTAAGCTCAGCAGAAAATCTCTCCAGAAAAAAATATTACCGTAACATTTTATTTTAATCTAAATCATACCCATTTGGTTGTTGGTATAGATGCAATAATCAAGTTTGAATCTTTATAATGAGCACTTAGAAAAACCTAAATCACCAACAAATTATAAATTTTGAAGGAAGCCCCCACAAAAACTACATTTTCTCAAGCATATAAAGTCTCTTTCCATATAAATTGTTCTGTTACTATTAATTAATGTTAATCAAAATTGTACCACAGGCTCGATAACTCAAATATTAAATAGCAAACATTCATGATTATACCTTTTAAATGCACATAAATGTCAAAATATTCCAAATACATAACCAAAAGCCACATACTGAGTATGTATTATTGCATATATCAAATTTAAATCTTTATAATGAAAATACAAATAAACACCACAAATTTCAACACAAAAGCATAAATAACCATTTTTCAAGCTCAGGAAGAATCTCACCAAAAAGATTATCTACATTATTTTTATAAACATGATTATACCTCCTTTAAATGCAAACAAATGTCTAAAAATAACAAACTACATTACAAAAAGATGCCATATTTTTACTCTATCTATAGATACATTAATCAATGTCATAACTTTATACTAAAACATTAAAAAAAAACCACACAAAAATTATAAATATTATACAAAACATCTTAAATAAAACCAACAAAAACATACCTTGAAGATTAGCCATTTTCTCAAACTCAACAGGAATCTCTCCACTCAAATTATTAACATTCAAATACAAATCAGTAAGCTGAGTCAACTCAGCAATTTCTTTAGGTATCTCACCATGCAACCCATTAAAATGCAAATACAACCCAGACAACCCTTTAAGCTCACCAATCTCAGGAGCCAATTTACCAAACAACCCTTTTCCTTGAAGTGATATATTCATCACTTGACCCATCTCATTACAAGCAACTCCCTCAAATGACCCATCACAATAACTAGTACTACCACCATTTTCAGACCATGAAGTCAAAGTTTGACCATCTGGGTCTAAACTAGATTTGATTTTTATCAAGGTTTTGAGTTCTGAAACTTGGGTTTTGTGATTTTTGGCAAATGAGTGATTAAAAGTGAGAAAAATAAGAACTAGGAAAAGGGTTTTTTTCATGATTTTTTTTTTTTTTTTGGAAGTGAAGTAAAGTGAGTGGGTGTGTTTTGAGTGAGAAATTTGAAATGTGCAACAAAGATACTGACATAAGTCACATGAGTTTAAGACATCCAAATCTTGTCAAAGTTGAAACGGTATTGTTGTTGTTTGTTTGAGTTCAAATTTGTTACACTTTGGACTTTGTAATATTTTTGGGTGTCAAGTTTGACCCTTTGTTAATGGATTATGTTACACATATTTGACATAATTTTCAGTGCTGGAGCTTTTAAAAGTTGGACCTGGAGCTTAAGTTTGAGCTTAATGTGTTTAACAAGTAGGATAAGGATCATCTCATGTTCATTTGAACATGAGAGGTAATGTTGTGTTTGTTGAGATTGTATATTGTCATTAAAATGAAATAAATGTTTTATAATAGTAACAATGTACAATCAAATAAAGCATAACATTACCTCTCATGTTCAAATGAACATGAGAGGATCTTTATCTATTTAACAAATAAGTGAAAGTTATAGATGTAAAATGTATAAGATACAAATTTATTAATTCATGATTTAATTCATAGGATCTTTACGTAATATTGATATAAGTTTGAAACTTTTATTAAAAGCTATTTTTATAAGGCTAATTTAGTTACAGGTATGTTTGGCGTAATGGGCAAGGCTGGAGTTGAGGCTAGAGTTGGGGTTAAGGTAGGGGCTGAGGCTTACATTATAAGTTGAGATTTGAAGCTTATGGTTGTGTTTGGCGAAGGGCTTATGGGGCTTGAGCTTTTAAAATAAACCGACTTAAACTATAAGTCTCGTTTGTCATGCGAGCTTATCAAATCATAAGCCCTTAAAAAGAACTTAAAACTTTAGCCCATAAAAGAGGCTAAAAACTTTAGTCTGAGACTTTTGAACAATAAATTACTTATTTACCTACAAAAATATCTAAGATATACAAAATACAAGAAAGCTTTCTTTATCTTTATGGATAACCTATTCATTTTCAAATATAGTTGGCAACTGATCTAGCTCCTGAAATATATAACATTCTTGATCCTTCCTTTTACTAGTCTTCTCGGCTGCTTTCAACGATCTAGTGCTTGGTCCTTCACCTTTATGAGTAGGACTGACTCCCTTACATAGGTCTTATGTTCAGTACTTCGCTTTCCGAAGCTGAGCGAATGGTAGACAATCTGTTAACCTTAGTGAGGCTAGGTCCCCTGATTTATTAACTGGCATCTTTGGAGTCTTATGTCCGACCAGTACGTCCCCTTCGCCTTACCGAGCCGATAAGGGCTATCGTCCTGCTCGAGGCGTGATTTGTAACCTTTTCGTAGCGTAGTAGAATGAAGGCTACGCACCGACGCTCTCTTTTCTATCATTTAATTATGTTTTTTTTAGTAATTTTGCAATAATAAGCCTAAGCTTAAGTCCATTTGCCTAACAAATTTACAAAAATATAAATTTTAATTTCGGCTTATAATAAAAGCCTCAATCCCAGCCCCAGCACCAGCCCAACCCATTGTGCCAAACATACCCTATATTTTTATAAAGTTATTTGACGAATTAATTGGAGCTGAAACTTATTAATGTAAAATCACATAAATTTATATTAAATTAAATTCACGTATATTTAGGTAATAATTCATTATATTTTTAATAGTATTTAAGTAATTTAACTAGTCATAAGCCCCTATAAGCCTTTTTCTATAGGCTTGGACTTATGAAAACTTATGACTTATTTTATAAGCCACAAATCTTCATAAATCTGAGTGACAAACGAGACTTATTTTATAAAACGGTTTATTTTAAAAGCCCAAGCCTCTATAAACCGTGCGGCAAACATAACCCACATCTCAAAAAGATTTTTGTTAAAAAAATTATTATCTGCTCGTAGTTTATAATAGAGGTTTAAGCTTATACAAGTCTTAATAAAACTTTACGCCAAAGACAAACTATATTTCATCAAATTGGGTGTCTTAGTATAAAAACTTTTTTTTTTTCTACGGACCTCAAAATTATCGTAATTTATCTTGTATATGCTATGATACATGCCTTTCTAGTAAAAGTTAAAGGCATATAATGTAATTTGTTGCGTATATACGGTACTTATTATTCATATGATCATATGTTACATTCTAAAACTCAAACACGAAACAACTACTGCTATAATACACTACAAAGTTCATAAAATGTGGTTTGCTCATGATAATGGCTAGAAAGAATATTCTATTGTAAGCAAATATCAAACAAAAATACTCGATCAAAAACAAGTTCAAACCACATTAAGAAAGCATACTTTGGTAAATTTTTACTATGCTTTTTCCTATAGGTTTTGTAACATACGAGG
Organism: Chrysanthemum makinoi; assembly: GCA_910596185.1. Taxonomy (NCBI): domain Eukaryota; kingdom Viridiplantae; phylum Streptophyta; class Magnoliopsida; order Asterales; family Asteraceae; genus Chrysanthemum; species Chrysanthemum makinoi. The sequence goes on along the minus strand of OU343217.1, from coordinate 115,397,238 downwards.
TTTCGAGCCCGCGCGTTGCCGCGTGTGTTTTCGCAGGTTTAGAGTTAAAATATCATTGAAAACATTTATCGTGCGTACCTATCTTTTCATGCTAATATGTATAATTTTACTGAAGAAAAAACATTATGAACCGATTTCTTTTAATTTGAACCATTTTATAAAATATAATCGTTCTTAGCCGAGTGAAGGTGTAACGACTTTCTGTTCCAATCACCATTTCCACTTTTAAAAAAAATCATTTTAAAATTTCATTTTTTTTTCACGCCATCATTATTAGCCTTGAACTTTCTAGTTCTTCAGTTACTCCAACAATGAAAAATACCATTATAGAAGAAAGATCAAAGCTCACGGCATCACCTAAACACACCAGCCCCATTTGCTTGACCCTAAAGCTTTACCCATCCCTTAAACCCTCTGCTAATTTAACATATAACAATGTCAGCCCCTTGAATGTCAGCTGTTCATATGACCCCAAAAACATGTTATTTAAAAGTGTCTTTGAATGGGTTTAGAACCCCTCAAAAACGCTGGAAAGATTGGATCAATAGTATGTGTTTTCTTCACAAATTCGCGTGGCAAAAAACAGGAATCTATAATGTTGTTTTAAACTCATTTTATGAAATCATTAAATATGCATGGCTCGTGTACCACAGAATAAGAGGCTTTTCATATGCAAACGCCCCATAATCTGTGTTTCAGCTTCACATAAGAGACCACAATGTTTTTTGTGCAAACTCTTGCATCTAGAAAGGCATAAACAGGGCTGCTAATCATTGTACGAAACACAATGTCTAAGTGCAGTTTTGCAGCCCACGAAACGGAACAACAGTTGAATAAAGCACATCCGGAACGATATGCAAAACAACATTTGGAAGTTACAGTTACAATATGATATGTAGTTTCTTGTTACAGTTTTATTTAAAAGCATCTAAGCCATCGAGAAACAACCAAGAGAAATCAGATTTGAGTGGCAGTAAACTTGTTGTCCTTTTTTCCTTTTGAATTATTATGGTTTGCAGTTTCGGCCACAGCATCAGCATTTCGTTGAGCATTTTTTTTTGCAGCCTTGATCTTCCTAATGTCTTCCTTTTTAGATCCTGAACCATAATAACCGGGCGGAAAGTAGTTGCTCCATTCCATCGACAGGTCTGTGGCTGGTGGGTTGATTCAGCGGTTGAAATGTCCTTGGTAGCTGCATATTTAAAAAATGAAACAGTAAGTGCATCTGGTAATGCTGCGTTTGGCTTATATCAGGATTCAGATAAAAAATAAAAACCTTTTTTTCTCCCAGAATCCATGGCGTGGTTTGTTTAAATTACTGTTCGGCGAATCAATGTTTTTTGGAGCTGCTTATATAGATAGAATTTCAAATGACAATGTGCTTTATGATTCAAACATGCGCACCTAATATGTATGTTTAAAAAGCTGCACACCTGATTAAAGGAGTGCATACATATGCATACACTATTGATGTCATTAAAGTACAGGACATGCATGTTTCATTTGATTTTTCTGTATAAGCAAGTACTAATATTGGAATATGCACAGCTGTGCCTGTCATGTTTGAAGGAAAAAGCAGTGCACCAAAGTTTTAGATTTCATAAAAATAAAAAAAAGTCACCACATATAAATGTTGGCCGCAGAAATTATAATGTTATTTCATCCTCGTAAGTATTGTGGCATCACAATAATGCGTAGCCATTACAATAGCATCCAGCCATTACAACGGTTTCATTTCTCAACAGCTAAGGCCACACTAAATTGAAAATGATGTTGTTGAATGTTTTTTTATAACTGGAATTTTAAATGAAAACCTGGTTCTTGAGTGGAATATGTGCAGCCAATTTCTAATTTTCAAAAGCTGCATAATTGATTAAAGCAATCAGTATATAGCCTGTCCATGTGGCTAAAGCAGAGATCATAGGTTTTAGACTTCAGTTTTGTGCATCAGGATATTTTGACAGTGGAATATGCCCAGCTGTGCAGCTTATACCTCAAGAAAAAAACAGTGAAGTCTAGATTTTTACTTTATTAAAAAAACAACCACCACATGTGAATGCTGGCAGTGATTACCTGGATTGCAATGTCAACAATGTTGGACTTTCCTAGATGATTACCAGTTGGTGTATAAAGTTGCGACGCAAAGCAACCAAAACCTGAAGACAAATCTAGATTTGTAAATCAGATTTTACAAATATAATGGTTTAACTTAGACACCACAAATCTAAGTGTAACACTAATATTAATATGGTTGCATAAATTTGTAATTACCTTGCGTATTTGTTAGTGCTGCAAATTGCAACATCGCCTACTTTAGCATATCTCTGCCCCCCTGCTTTTGTTCAATTTAACTTGTAAAATGATGCCACTCACTCGTCAAGTAATGGCGAAAAACTGGGATAGAGTAATTCCTGCATTGTGACATAGACAACACTATTCTTACAAGCTCATTTTAGGTAAGTGGCTTATAAAAATGAAGCATCAAGTACCATGCAAAAAAGAACCAACCTTATTTTCAATGCAGCAGAACATACGCCATTCGTCATGACATGCAAAAGATTATAGGTGTGATTAGCAAAACATGTATTGAAATACTTAAGCAAGCATGAAACAATTTCATGAATTTTGGTTATAGCCATATAGCAAAAGGCAGCATAAAAATGCATCTAGTGATTAATGACAGCAGCGTCACCAGGTTATACATAAAAGGGACTCACCATAACACCCAACTAGAAATGAAAGAACTTTAGAGCTTCCTACCTTCTTATTTTTTAGAATGCAACGCAAAGTTGTTTACCGGAAAGCAGGCTTTCCATTGCACAGGAAGATCAGCGCCTTCTGAGGCTGAATGGCTGCTTCAAATGCAGGCAATTTCTGCACATAAAATGAAAAAATAGAAGTTAGGATGCGTGCTTTGGATATAAAGATTGAAATAAAAGAGAGCAACCATTTTCATTGCTGAAACTCATGTTGCAATTTCTTTTAGGTTATTGTGCACTGACCCAATGTTTGGTGGGAAATCTTAGATTAGTTGTTGCTTCATGAAGTGTTTAAAGATGTTTTTTGCTTAACCTAAGTCCTGTGCTGGGTTGCTTGGCACTATTTCATTGGAATGATAAGTAATGGTATAGTGTACCAGTTTGGTTACACTAAGTTACTGCTACAGTTTACCTATCTGCCTATATAAGGTGTTCTTTTTGTGGCTTCACATAGCTACCTTTGCACCTTCTGAGTTTTTTAAAAAATTTGTCAAGAAAATGGCCTACACCCCTCACTTGAATCAACTAAAAGAAGCATGTGGCTCCAATGAAGTCCACAATGCCTTTAAGTTCATGTTTTTACAGGAGTCAGGTGAGACCGAGGGGTTCATCTTGCTTCTTGGAGAGAAATGCGATGATGTTCGTCGTCGACTTGGGACCAGGACTGAGTTGTTGCAGGAGGGGCGCTGGTTGAGTGGTGATGATGATTTTGCGAGTGACGCTGTCGAATGCTTGGAGGAGGCACAGGACAGGGACCACCAGATTCTTGCTGCACTGATTCAGGTCCTTAATCTGGCTAGGGCAGCGCGCATTGAGAAAAGGCGCCATGTGTTTACAATGGAGATGTATGATTAGGGTAGCATCCTTTGTGTGTCTGTGATGCTTGTTTCATGGTCTTTATGTTTTATGGTACGGTGTTATGTTTTAGATTAACAGGGGGCTGTTAATCTTTGGTTGTATGGTTGTAACTTATGCTGAATATGAATAAAAGTTACATTTGTTTGTGCTGCAACAATTTTGGAGGTGTGTGTTTTCTTATGTGGTGGAGAAAAGCACTTATATGGGTCAGTCAACCGTGTTTTATTTGTAAAAGTTGCGTCTGTTTGTGGTTTAAGAATTTTGTTGATGCATGTGTAATGGAGAAAAGCAATGTTATAGCTGGGTCACATGTGTTTTATTTGGATAATGTGTTGAGAACAAAAGAATCTGTAACTTGTGCATGTGTATCATAGTTCGCCGGTAAAAGTATTGACCATCTTTCAAAAGTTAGAAAATGTTCGGTTCTTTAAATAAAGATTGAGTGGAAAAACAAATCATAGTAAAATTTGATGGTTGTTGTTCATAAATAAACACCAAAAAGAGTCATTATAACAGGATTATTAACCGTGGTCATTGGTATGAACACATCTTGAAGACAGATTACTCACCTCAGCAGTCAAACACCTTGCTATGTGATAAGGCGGAGCATGTGTAAGAGGCATCCCAATGTGAGCATCTTCGGTTAGCTGAAAAAATCTTAACAGCCTGAGGTACAGAACGAATGTGAGCCACCTTGATTGGTGAGCAGTCATCAGCATTCATAGCATGACGGATAGCAGCTTTCTGAATTAAGAAAAAAAATACAATTAGGCCAAAAATAGTGCAACAAACTTAATGCAGGCTGATAAGAGAATCGCATAGCGATAAACAGCTAACAATTATCAGTTTTGCAGATTCTAGGATAATGGTATACATGAGAAGCGACTTACTATGCTAAACAGGTGATCAAATACATATTTCTGAGAACGGCATTATTTTTCTGCTCTGACCATCCTCCTGCGACAAAAAAGGTAACGGACCAGCTGTAGGCTGTTTGTCTATTCGCAATGCAGGTTTGTTGATTGAATGGCATGCCAGATCTAGGATGATCTATAAATTTGACAAACGATCCTATGTTTGACATGCCATTCAATAAACAAAGCTGGATTGCAGGCAAAGAAATTATCCTAACCTTGTGGCCATTTGTTATATGTTTTATTCCCGGGTACAATGGTTTAATTTTCTAACCTCCATGTTTTTAGTTTTCACCATTTTGTCCCAATTTTTTTTTTTCTCTTTTTTGTTGGGCTCATTTTATTTGCAGAAACATATTTTTGATTAAGTTTTTGCCACTTTTCAAAAGATGAGTCCTTTTCGAGTTTGCATGTGAAAAATAGCGCATGGCAAAAGATGCCTAAGGAATGCATGTTTATAAGGAGCCAAAAGTCCTGATCACTTGTCACTGCATTTGCAGGCTATATAGTGGCAGTCAAATCAAATGTGTAGTAAGGCATGTGCTATTACATCATAGGAATAATAACCAACCCATAATTCCCTCTTTAAAAGACGCACATGCCATCTCAAAAACACAAACAAAAGAAAATCTGAACCAATTCTGAAATAAACATGAACACACCTATGCCTTTTTGTGAAGACCTCGTTGCCGCAGCTGGTAGAAACAAAAGTGCAGAACATAATTTCCATTATGCTCATACCTTTAGATCCCCGTATATTTCCAGAAAATTATTCGACAATATGATGATCCAAACATAAGCTCATGTATGTATTGAAAACATCATATGAACATCGCAGCGTCATCAGCAGCCTGTCATGGCTGCAGCCACAATGTGGATATGAGTGACCCATCATTACTGCATCGTAAATCTCATGAGACGCCACAGGCGACCTGTATATTATACACTATTACATTCATCGGGATCGCTTTTTCAGCCACGCGCGACGGCTTTGCTGGACACATGGCTCAATTGGGCGAATATTCAAGCAAAGAGGATACACCCGTCATGGCTGCAACAGCTGCCTGCTACCTTGCCAAGATACGGGCCATCTCACATTTACCAAGTAAAGCCCAATTCATCACAGCCTAAAAAAAGGCCAGCAACCGTTAGGCATTCACCAACGCATGAATGACAAAAAACTGCAACCATGACAAAAAACCATAGAATTCATACCTGCTCACAGCAGCTCAGCATTGTTTATCGAAACGGTGGCTGCACTAAAAAAAGCATGGTTGCAACTAAATGGTTACCTTGTCAAACCATGTTTTTCAGCAAAGCCAACCCATAGGCAAAATCATGCCGACCAGCGAAGCTAAGCATGGCAAAAGTGAGTTTTTTGCTGGACACATGGCTCAGATGGGCTAATATTCAAGCAAAGAGGATACACCCGCCATGGCTGCAACAGCTGGCTGTCACCCTGCCAAGATACGGGCCATCTCACATTTACCAAATAAAGCTCAATTCATCACAGCCTAAAAAAAGGGCTGCAACCGTCAACCATTCAAAGATTGCACGCATGACAAAAAACGACAACCATGACCAAAACCCGTAGACTTCATCCCTGCTCACAGCGGTTCAGCTTTCTTTATCCAAATGGTGGTTGCACTAAAAAACAGCATGGCTGCAACCAAATGGTCACCGAGCCAAACCATGTTTTTCGGCAAAGGCAACCCACACGCAAAAACATGTTGGCAGGCGAAGCTAAGCATGCCAAAAAAGCGTGATTGGTCACCGAGCCAAACCATGTTTTTTGGCAAAGGCAACCCACACGCAAAAACATGTTGGCAGGCGAAGTTAAGCATGCCAAAAAAGCGTGATTTGCCAGCAACATTGCTTAAAAATGGTGCAACCTTAGTAAACCACTCCGCAACAGCAAGACCTGAAAGAATTGCAAACCCGGAAAATATTTTTAGAGCGTACACTATTTAATGGAAATCTAACAAGCAGAAAGTGGCTAACCATAAGGCGTGACATCCCACCCACCCAAGATAGAGAGGTTTTTTTTTTTTTTTTTTTTTTTTTTTTTTTTTTTTTACACTGACTAAATCAGCACAAACTATGAAAGCAGACCGTAATTGCACGATCAATAAAGTGACACATAAAATTTATACTTTTAAAAAACCTTAAACCCTCGGTACAACAAAAGTAGCAAGAAAGCGAAGGGAAAACATCACAGGCAGTATCCAATGTTCCCAAAACAATAAAAGGTAAACACAAAAGACGACTGGCCATATCAATCTTTGCTAACCTAAAAGACACAGCTCAGATTTTTCGATCATTAATAATGAGCATACGTAACCCTTATCTAAGACATGGCAAGCAGAAACAGCAAACCCTAACTAAAACTAAAATAACCCAGAACCAAAACAAAACACGCAGTACCATAAGCACCATAAAAACATAGTAAAATAAGCCCTAAAGAAAAGGAAAAAAAATCAAACCTTCAATTGTTTCCCCCAAATAAGAAAATATGAAATTAGGGTTTACTAAACACACAATACCATAACCACCATAAAGACATAGTAAAATAAGCCCTAAAAAAGGGGGGGGGGGAAACAAACCTTCAATTGTTTCCCCCAAATCAGAAAACATGAAATTAGGGTTTTCCATAATCAAGATCTGAAATTCGTAGGCTTATCTTCAGATTCACCAAACACCCAAAATATATGGACCAAAAGAAAGCCACCGATGTAGCAAAGACCATGTGGCCAACGGAGATCCACAAATTGGATAAAAAATATTGTTTCCATAGTACATATCACTGTACCCATCTCACCAACCAACATACAAACACGCAAAGGTGTTTAGGTTGATCAAGGAACGCGGGGGTTTTTCACCGTAAAAATACCCAGGTGGATCTAAGATGAAACGGTAAAATGTGAGTAGAGATGAATAGAATGGGCGTGTTAGCTAAATGGAGCGGGCCAACCCGACACTGTCGATATCAACTGTAGCAAAAGGGGTACTGTTGCCAAGTCTCCTGATAAATGTAATATAGTATAATATCAAAGGAGTTGATGTTCAAAAAATCTAAGTGTGGTCAAAAGAAATCTATCTAAAGTCATACAATCCAGTGAACCTAAATGAAAGTAGGGGTGTGCACGGTCTGAAAACCGGACCGGACCGGCCAAGACCGGACCAGACCGACACCCGAGTTCGGCAAAAATCCTAGACCGAGACCGGACCGAATGTGGTCGGTCCGGTCTCGGTCCGGTCGGTCCTTCGGTCGGTCCGGTCCAACAAGGCCAAATTCGTCGGTTTTGGTCCGGACCGGACCGAGGACCGAATTAGCCCAAAAGCCGAGACCGCGGACCGGACCGAATGTGTTCGGTCCGTGTCGGTCCGGTCGGTCCTTCGGTCGGTCCGATCCATTCGGGTCAAATGCTCACCCCTAAATGAAAGTATGGTTTGAGTGTGGACATGGTTTTGTTCCAAATGCCCAAAATCGTCATGGTCTAACCTTGCTGATGAATTTACCATGTGTTTATCATTTGTCTATATGTAACCAAGTACTCAAGTCTCGTTTAAATTCACCTCTTGCGAATACAATCTTTTATATAAGCACAATCAATTTTATTATCCTAAACACTTCCTACAAATTAAATTCAAGATAGAAACAATGAGCAAAAGAATTAATAAGTTGTGACACTCATTTGATTGCTGATTATTCCTAGAAGTAGGAAGAGGAAAATTAACTCTTAAGTTATAATGGTGAATTCTATAGATACATAAGATACTTTTTTAAAAGAAATAAAATACGTAACAAACTTTATTTATTACCAGAATCATCAAAATACTTTTAAATTGTAAACAATATACGTATTATTGACTGGTATATGACATGTTTGACCGGTTACCACTTAGAAAAGTTATAGCAATGGTCCTTGTGGTTTGCGTTAACTCTCACCTTTAGTCCTTTAACTTTTTTCACTTAAAAAAGTTACAGTAATTGTCCATGTGGTTGTGCATTGACTTTCACCTTTAGTACCTTGATTTTTCTTTCATCTATAATTTTTTTTTCATGTAATATTTCTTTCCTCCCCATTTTTTTTTTTTTTTTTCAAATTTCAAACAATATACGTAATATGATCGGTATGTTACAAGTTTAACGGGTACCACTTAGAAAAATTACATTAATGGTCATTTTTACAATTATTATACATATATAATGTAACGTTTAGAAAAAAAATATATCTTTTTACTTTTTATTTCACTTATTCATACAAGTTTTTGTATTTTTTTAATTTTTTTTAAAAGTGATATTTTTGTTTCTTCACTTTTACACTTATTATACTTATACTTTAACGCAACGTTTAGAAAAAAAAATCTTTTTAAGAAATATAAGTCACATGAGGGGTGTAAAGTATAAGTATAACGTAAATTTTAGAAATTTTTTCTTAAAAGGATTATTGTTATTAGTATTTTTTTAAGTTGCGTTAAAATATAAGTATAATAAGTGTAAAAAAAATAGTGTATTTTTTAAGTGGTAAAAAAATAAGTGTATGAATAAATGAAGAAAGTAAAAAGTAAACAAATGTAAAGAAAAGTGTGATAAGTTTAAAAAAAAATAGTGTGTGAATAAGTGAAAAAAAAATGTAAGAAGTGTAAAAAAAAAGTAGTGTATGAATAAGTGGTAAAAAAAAGTGTAATAAGTGTAAGAAAATTATATATATATACTATTAGGGGGCGTTTGGTTGGGGCAATTTGGAAGATATTGGAGGCATTTGCATTTTAATTCCCTTCAAATGTCATGTTTGGTAACTCAAATGGGGGAAATTGAAGCAATTTACAATTCCTCGAATTGCCAAAATGGGGAGAATCAGAATGCCTCCAAAAAGTGACGAATTTTAATTTGCTTGAAAAAAAATTTATAAACTTTTTTTCTTATTGTTTTTTTTATAAACTTTTAAATAGAATATTTATAATTTTTTTTATAAACTTTTTTTATAAATTTTTTATAAACTATTTTATAGATTTTTTTTAAACTTTTATTATAAATTTTTTATAAACTTTTTTTTATAAATTTCTTATCGATTTTTTTTAAACTTTTTTTTATAAACTCTTTTATAAACTTTTATAAATTTTTTATAAACTTTTTTTGATAAATTTTTTATAAATTTCTTAGAAATTTTTTATAAACTTTTTTATAAACTTTTTTTTATAATTTTTTTATAAATTTCTTATAAACTTTTTTAATAAATTTTTTATAAACTTTTTTCATAAATTATTTATAAACTTTTTTATAAATTTTTTATAAACTTTTTTTTATAAATTTTTTCTAAACTTTTTTATAATTTTTTTTATAAACTTTTAAATAGAATTTTTATGAAATTTATATTAAAAAAATAAAAAAAAAAATTTATAAATTTCTGTGAACCAAACATGCGAAGCTATTTTAAATTCCGGAATTTTAAATTCTCAAAAATTTAAATTTTCTAGAATTTAAAATTCCGGAATTTCAAATTACCCCAACCAAACGCCCCCTTAGCCATTTTTGAATTAGCCATTTTTGAACGGGGCAAAGTCCAAATTCTTAAGAGGTCCGTTTTGAGTTAAGTTGACATTTCATTGGTCCTTTGTTAATGATAAAATGTAAATCAAAACCCAACAGTAGCTTAATTGATGATGCGCCACTTTCTCATTGGTTAAAGTGTGTTGGGGATTTTCCTGTTCATCTCCGTTTTTGCGTAATTATCCCGTTATACAATTAGAGCCACACATGTCACATGTGTAATTTAAGTTTGTACTATCCTATGGAAATTACACAGTAATAGTATAGATCACTGCTATTACCTTTGTTCTTGAAGCTTCTCACCTCATAAATCCCACCTCCATCCATTTTGTTCCTGAATCTTCTTCCCACCAAAGTACTAAAAAAAACGCACACCCTTTGGTTAAAACTGGACCTTTTTTTATATCTTTTATATGAAAATGAATATGATTCGATGAACCCCACGAGTACCACAACCAGAAAACATTGGCGGCGCTGAAGAGACAAGAACAGTGGGTTAAAAATGAAGTCGCCAGCGTGTCTTTAGGTTTTCCGGCCAACCTTGCGCCGTCGTCTTCACTCCGACCACCAAAAGTAAGTCTCATCATATGTTTCTTAAAGTTTTAATGAATTTTTAATTATTTGACTTTAAATTTATACCCTTTAGAGCTTTTATATAACATATTGAAACTTTTTGATTAGTAGGCTTTTGATTTTGCATATGTGAATTTGTTTGAGGTTTGGAACTACTAGGGTGAATCGGTTTGATGTGGAGGATAAGCTACAGGCGCGTGAGCCTGTGGATTTAGGTGAGTATTATTAGTGTAATATAGTTTCTGTTTATATCATATATGCTGCAAAATGGTGTAATATCCAGATCCTATTAGAAATTTGATACAGATTGGTATAGTTGGTGTTGTTTTGTTGATATTATGGTTATAGAATTATTAGTCTATGAAAACACACACACACATATATATATATATATATATATATATATATATATATATTTTTTTTTTTCAATTTTCAGGGGCAATTTTTTTTTGAAAGGCAATTTTTAGGGGCAGTTAGATCATACCCATGTCGTTTGTGATAGGAACCCATTCCAAACAAGAGATTATCTTGACCCATCAATAAAAAATTTGCCGATCACAGCAGATACATCTGTAATTCAGATACATTGGTAATTTAGTTTTCTTTTTTAAGTTCTTGATATTTTTATGTTGTGATTGGTAACTTTTTTATTAATGATGGGAGATCACAAGTGGTTGAAAATGTATACCCGCTCTTGAATGTATACACGTATAAGTTTTTCCTAATTAGTTAAAAGTGAAGACACATATTTTTCTTAGCGATTACTATGTTGTATAATTGATTGTTAATTGTGTGGTCACGTTACCTTATTGTAGGATAAACGGAGGAATATGACTTTCATTGCAAATGGTCAAGGTCCAATGGAAAAGGCAAGAACTCCAAAACCGAAAGGTTCATCCAAAGACCTACTAATGTGCTTATGACATTTGTTTAACTACCCAGTCTTATATATGTTTTCGATAACTTTGTTCTTATTATTTTATTCATATTGCAGGCAGTAAACATAATACAGAAGTGGCATTAATTTGAACAAAGAAGGGAAGAGATTACTGCTGAACCACATCTATTTGAACAAAGAAGTCCTCCAGCTGATACTACTGGAAGTCAAAATACATGTATGTCATATAATACATGTATGGAATTTTAAAAAATGAGTGGCATTAATTTACGAAGAGGTAAATATGAGTGGCATTAATTCGCGTGACAATGATGCTTGGTACGCCAAAGGCCCCAACGTAGTGAACTTATTGGTATCCGACGCCTTAAAACATGATCATCGACATTATGTTTTCTATTATGTATACCAGTTCATGGTTTTTTATTTACTTACAACTACATTTTTGTCGTTCATGTAGAATCACCATTGGAATATATGCATTTAGGGAAACGCAATCAGGCGTGTCGGCATTGTGGCGCATTATTTTGGTACGAGGAAAAGGTAGCAACTTGCTATAGAGGTTCGCGACCCTAATATCATAAATGTTGTTCAGCCGGCCGTATGGTGTTACGTGTGCATCTAGAATATCCAGAATACATAAGCAATTATACAACAATGCTCATTTCATGGAAAATATAAGAGCATATAATCAAATCTTTAGTATGACATCACTTGGTGCTAAACTAGACGAGTCGGTTAATAAAGGCAGAAGGCCGTATGTACTTAAAGTTTACAGACAAGGTATCGACACACACAAGGTTTGTTTAATTTACTATTTCTTCACCTCATTTGTTATTGCTTTCATGCATATAATATGGACATTTTCATAGTTTGAGGAATTTGAAATAATGATGAAGGCTAGAACTGATTAGAGGAAAGCAACAATCTCAGCTTGAAACTGTTCTAAGATGGTTCACGCTTTGTGATATAGCAATTACCTTGCATTACGTTCATACCTTTACTTATTTTTTATTGTAAGAGTTCTTTTATATTGGTAAAGTAAGTTTTTATATTCTACAGATAGTTGTACCAAAAATAATTGAGCACATGCATATTAAATTTCGGATAATCTGGATAAATGGTCAACATTCAAGAGCGAGTATACATTTTCAATGCTTATTATTTTAACGTGAACATGATATATAAATGTGTACGTGACTATCTTTATAGCATGTCTTTCACCATATCTGTTTCATTAACTGAAAAGCTCATGTATCCAGGTCTGATAAGTGGAAGGTGAAACGGAAGGTGAGGCAGCAGAACAACAGCCTCAAAGGAACGTTGACAGGAAGGCTTGGAGAAATGACAAGAGAAGGGGAAGCCGGTGTTTGCAGATTGTGAAATCAGGGTCAGGAAGTGAATAAGCTTTGACCCCGGATGGTGAAAGTGAAAAAGGTAGTAATACTAATAAGACTTTGCAATTAGAATGGTTTTCGGGTTTTGGTATTTTCAAACTATTGTGTTTAATATTTATACTGTAATAAAAAGGCTTTGAATATATTCCCATATATATGGTTACTTGCTTCCTTTTATTTGTTTGTTGGGTCTATTTGGAGGATTTACTCATGTTATTAGGTCTACATAGCTTGTTTTTAGTGTCGTGTTTTCGTCGGTAGGTGATACTTAGTCTTTATCTGTTTGGTTGATTTTGCCGATTGGAGGTATGAGGTGTTCTTGAGCTGTTGTGCTGTTACTGAGGTTTCCTTAAATTTTGGTGGGTTAAAACCCGTATACAGAAATTCAGAATAATATAACGAAAAAAGATCCGCAGCAACGCGCGGGCAATCCCGCTCGTTATTACTATATGAAAAAAATATAAAAAATTAAATAAGTGAAAAAATTTCTTAGGACTAAAGATGAAAGTCAACGCAAACCATAAGGACTATTACTATAATTTTTTAAGTGTTAACCGGTCAAACATGTCATATACCGGTCAATATTGTGTACATTGTTCAAATTTGAATGTATTCGCGATTCTGGTGATAAATAAAGTTGGTTACGTATTTTATTTCTTTTGAAAAAGTATGTTACGTATCTTTAGACTTCACTCAATTTATAAATACGCCGAGGTTCAAAATTTGCTTAAAAATATTAGAAAAAATTACACGTATGGTCCTTGTGGTATACCTCAAATAACACGTTTAGTCCTTAAGTCGCTTTAATTACACCACGCATACCTATTTTTGAAACCTTTCACCCATTTAGTCCCTATTTTGGGAAATAGGGACTGTTCATGTAATAAAATAAATTGTAAATAATTACATAGGTGATCTCTATTTTTTAAAATAGGGACCAGTGATGCAACTAGTTTGAAAAATATGGATTATCCACGTAATTAAAATTGAATGGGTACAAAACATGTAATTTTGGGTTAACGACAGGGTCGAAACATATAATTTTGTCAAAATATTATGGAAAGATTGTAACATTTTTTTTTCTTGGGCTTGAAATTTGTTAGTTAATCAACTCTCGTTTGCATATTAGGGCGCGACTAGGGGTGTTCATCGGTTCGGTTATCGGTTTGTTCGGTTCGGTTTGTTCGGTTAATTTTTTTTTCTGGGTATAACCGAGAACCGAACCGAATAACCCGAATTACCTAAATTTAATAATTGATTCATTTATTTGTATATATTTTTTGAAAAAAAATTAATTTTCAAGCTTAAAAATATTATATATATATATATTAAAAATATTATATATATATATATATTATAAAAGAGTTTTAATATTTTTTTTTAATATAAATATATAAAAATATATATATATATTTACTTAATTTCGGTTTTCGGTTCGGATTGCTAAAACCATAACCGAACCGAAAACCGAACTTTTATTTCGGTTCGGTTCGGTTTTGGCAATTTCGGTTCGGTTACGAGTTTGGTTCGATTATTTTCGGTTCGATTCAGTTTCGGTTTTCGGTTTATTCGGATATTACCCAACCCATGAACACCCCTAGGCGTGACAGTGCAATGGATCGGGTTCATACACAAACCATTGTACATATATGTGTCATTTTTTTTCCCATAAACTTTTACATTATTCTTATATGATCAAGTTACACACTATCGTGCTTGAGCGAGGTGGGCGGCCAAAGGACCCAAAATTTTGCCCCTTATATCTATATTATTTATAAAACAAAAATGGTCAAAGTGAAAAGTGAAAAGTCAAGAAAATGAAATGGTGAAAATATTAAAGAGGAAATTTTGAAACAATTAATTATGATCAATATTAACTATTAATACACATATGTTTAAAAATGAAACTATTAACATACATCGAAAATCGGATTGACCTGGGACGCTTCAAACCCGACGGGTTGACCCGGTTTAATTTGACCAGTTTTTTGACCCAACCCGTCGGGTTGACCCAGTTTAAATTGACTCGTTTTTCAACCGGCAACCGGTTGAACCACTCGTGTCGAACCGGGTTTCAAACATTATGTTTAATCCCTAAATCCTAAAAGTTTTATTATTTTTTGTTTATAACCCATAAACTTTTTTTTATCATTAAAACTAGACTAAAATACACCGTTAGTCCCTAAACTTGTCTCGGAGGATCGCGATGGGACGAACCTCGCCCTTTTCATCGCCACGGGTCCAAACAGTGGCCATTAAATGTCAGATTCGTCCCTTGACCAGAATTGGGACAGTCAAACCGATTTCCTTCGAGGGTATTATAGACCATTCACTTTTTTTACCCAACCTAGTTAAAATGTAACCCAACCTTCAACCATATATGTATGAACGAGCAAGAGTGAACCCTAAAATACAATCAACACACATTCTTCCCAAAGCAAAAATTAAAACAATAATGGCACAAAACGATAAGGGGAAGGGTTTGTTGAATTCGTTGAGGAAAGCAGACTGCGCAAATGAAAAGCGTTTGGGTGTTAAGAAGGAGAAGGAAGAGGATGACATCTTGTTATCAAAGTTTAACGATTTGGGAGAAAGGATTACAAAACTGGAAATTTTGTTTAAATATCTTAAGGAAAGGAAGGAAAAGAAGGAAAACGATATAGGGAGAGTTGTGGGTCTAGCTAAGTGTATGTTTAAATGATAGTAAACATTTGTAGTTCTTGAGAACATGTAATCGATGAATAAAGTTTTGTGATCTTATTTAAGTAATTGTGTTTGAAATCGTTTTGCATTTCTTAATAGGTTTGACTTACCCAAGTAAGTTACAATTTGTTGGTTTTCATAAGTTTGTTTGACTTTGGTAAGTCAAAATTCAAGATGTTACAATACACCATTGTCAATACATTGTTGTTTAATGCTAAAGCGTTTGCATTTTGAACCCGTGTTTTGAAACCACTACCTGTAATTTTTCTGAAGGGGGGGGGGGGTTTGGTTTTTCTGTAACAATTGTTGCTGATAAAAGGGGCCGTTTGGTTTAGCTGATACAAGCGGATGTTTTATTTGATACATTATGATTTAGTGCCAAAGTATTTGCATTTTCACCAAATCTTTTTAAACCATTGCCTTTGCTTTTGCGGATACAAGGGGGTGTTTGGTTCTACTGATTAAACTTTTGCTGATACAAGGTCCTGTTTGGTTTTGATGATACAAGGGCCTGTTTGGTTTTGCTGATATAAGGGGATGTTTGGTTTTGTTGATACTAAAAGCACTAAAATACACCCAATATCACAATACAAGAACAGATTGAACAACACATAACCCAAATGATATTTTATCATTAATAAAGTCTGTTAAACATCATAACCAACTACATCAAATCTAATTTACATACCATTTTTAGCAAAACTATCACCCAAAAGACGCCTTTATCTACCCCATGGAAAACCAAAAATTCAGGCATTATGTTCAGCCATTTTCTTAACAAACTCTTGGTTGAACCGAATACCTTCATCTGTTTGACCAAAAATCTGTATGAGTTGGGCAAGTTGGTTTGTGTGCCTCGACTGGATTTTGTTCAGCGCATCCACACAGTCAAGCGCAATTCCACGAGGTCCCAGAGCTTGATTCTCTTCTATCAGCTCCCTACGCTTGATGATTCCTGTCTTCAGATGCTGGCAGCACTGAAGAACTAGCTTCCTTAGAATCCCTTCTTGGGTAGCCTCTTCTTCAAACCAAATACCATACGATCATTCAGATTTGGCGAATCAGCCACCTCCATGAGTTTGTTTAAAATGGGGAAATCTGCCATTGGAAAGTTGTGTGTGTGTGGAAAAAGTGGTAGATGAGTTTATCGGTAAGAGACGGTGAAGGGTCTAATACTTACTTTTTTTTCACACTCGGTCCCTGAATTTGTCTTGGTTGTCGTTGTCATACTTAAAACTCCCGCCCAATATTCACTTTAGAATACACAATTGGTCCCTCAAGTTGCCAACTTACGTAAAACCATTAGAAGTTTGACTTTGTTAAGTCAAACTTCTAAAACATATCAAATTATCAATTCACTCCAAAACAAATATTTAGTAATGGTTTTGCAATATTGACTTTAAAAGTCAAATACCATTCTATATATTATTCAACATTCCACTAGCCATCCTTATCATCTAACTTCAAATACCATTATGCCTTTTGCACTTAATCTTCCAAAGGTTTTCAATCCTTCTGACATTACGACTCTCGTTCACAGTTAACCCATTCACCATTTTCAACTATTGACTAACTAAAGTAAACTGGAAATACAGTTTTACTTGCTACAATCAAATAAAAATGCTAAATGAAAGTTTGACTTTCGAATGTCAAACTTTGATCACCTACAATACGCACAAACAACAACATATGAACAATCTAATTTAAAGCTTTGATCACCTACAATACGCACAAACAACAACATATGAACAATCTAATTTAAAGCAAACCATTAAAACAATTATTGTACAAAATTACCAAAACTATTTTGCAACGTTAATTGTCCAAGGGTATTCAACCCAAACTTAAACTACAACCAGTCAAAGAAATCTACACGCTGTGGGGGGAAGCTCGGTAGTTTCAACAGCTTCCTAGCCAACTCCTAGTTGTTCCTGGTATTTTCATTCCCATCGTGACTCCTATCGCTTTGCCTGATATTGATTGTCTTTAGCGATCGGGAACACGCAAGTATACACTTTATTAAAGTTATTTCATGCTCTGTTATGGGAAAAGCTCGAAACACCACCGTCTGTAGCTGACCATGGCTGAATGTGTTTGTGTCTACAACAGTGGAAAATTTTGCAAAGGTAGATCACTAAGCGTGTTTGCAGCCTGAAAAATCAAATAGTGTTGAGATACACAAACATGGCAATTTAGGAATGTTTTATTTGATACATATGGATTACAGCATTACACTTACTCTGGCATCCAGCATTTTCAAATTCGGAGATGACCGAATCATTACAATGGTGAACGCCACCATAACACTATTCCCAAAATCGACATCGGACAACTTAAGGTTAATCAGGGAAACAAAGGGCACCTTCATCCTAGGATTAGCTTCATGTATCAACTACAAGAAGTTTTACATATTAAATTTCATTACTGTTACACATCTCTATAACATTATAAGTTGTAAAACTGAAATTGTTCTTACCGTGCAATCACCAAAATCCAATGTAAGGGTCTCAAGATTTTGAAGTCTTGTCAAGTGAAAGATATCGGATGTTGTGATTGTGGTCACAACATTATAACGACCTAATGACAAATGTAACTTCTTCAAATTCCAAAGTTTTGCAATATCCCATAGTCTCATCTCGTTAGTACTAGGACGATTCATTTTAAGAGACTCAAGTGAGGGACAACTGTAACACCCCAAAAATACCGAAGCGGAAGATTGTGTCATTGGGGTGCTACTTCATAATACAAAGTACAAGTTATAGAAAACGACCTCTAAATGAGACGTTTTGAAAAGTTACCATTCGATTAATGAAATCAGAGTTACAAACAATGAGGTCCCAAAGTATAATACATAAATGTTTCGAATGGTAAATAAAAGCATAAGTCTTCAAAATATGTCGTGCGACTCTAATTTCCATGCAACAACTATCGTCTTATTGACATGAGATAAACATGCTAAAGTGTCAACACAATGGTTGGTGAGTTCATAGAGTTTGTTTTGAATAAGTTGAAAAGACTTGAAAGAATGTTTACACAGCAAATGCATTGTAAATCCACTCAGTTCCAAGTTCCGCCATAAAGAACTTGCAACATGTGTGTTCACAACCCACTGCTAAAATATAGTACATTTTATAGTTAAGCACACATCGGACATAATAGTTCACATTATTGCACTTAGTGTTGCTCAGTCGTATTGGGAGACTTTCATGTGAACGAGGGGACTGCTCCATCTATATTGGGAGATTTATCATCGTCTTATCATGTGAACGAGGGGACTGCTCCGTCTATATTGGGAGACTTATCATCGTCTTATCATGTGAACGAGGGGACTGCTCCGTCTATATTGGGAGACTTATCATTGTCTTAAGTATAACATAATCAAGTATAACGCAATCAAGTATAACGCAATCAAGTATAATGCAATCAAGTATAACGCAATCAAGTATAATGCAATCAAGTATAATGCTTTGAGTATTTGTAAAAAGTATAAAGCAATTGTTTGAGCATGTATCTCCCCCAAAGAGTTTGTAAAACAATTAAGCGAGTAAAAGTGGGGCTACGAACTCACGGTAATCAGTAAAAGTTTATAGTACTTATAAAAGTAGAAGCAAGTATTTGAGCATTTATCTCCCCCAAAGAGTTTGTAAAACAAGTATTAAAAACGGGGCAAAGAACTCACGGTAACAGTAAAAGTTTAGAGTAATTGTGAAAGTAAATGAAAATAGTTGAGCATGTATCTCCCCCAAAAGTAATTGAAAATGTATAAAAGTAGGGGCTATGAAACTCACCTGATAATAACTGATGAATGATACTAGAAAATTGGGCAGCGCTTCCGCATCTAAATTCAAAAATCCATTTCCTAAACTATAAAAACCTCTTAATCACCTCATATCTACCCCATAACTATCCCAATAGCTTCAAAAACAAAAACCCATCTTTAATATTTCCCGATCTATTCTTGCAAAAGTTTTGAGAATTTCCTGGGACACACAGCTCCAACCCCCATTGTGTAGCTCTTAATCCAACCGCAGAAATACAAAATAAACTAAATTTACGTAGAGAATACTTATGCCTTCAACTTATGTGTATAACTCGGAGCCTGAAAATCAAGTATGGAGGGTGTATGGAGGGTGGCGACATCAAGGAGGAGGGGGAAATGTGTGTGTTTTTATGTGAAATAAAATGAACTAGTTTTCTTTCTATTTATAAGGGAAAAATTTAGAAAATATCTAGATATTTTGATGAATAGTGTTTAGATATTTATATTAAAATATTTTATTATAAATATCTAAGATATTTATAATAAAATATAAAATATCTTAGATATTTATAATAAAATATATTATAATAAAATATCTTTAGATATTTATAACAGTAACTATATATTTATATATTAGGAGTACAGAGTACATTTTATATGCATAAAAATCGTGTAAAAGTACTTACTTGTTCAATTTAGGCGAAATTAGTAAATAATAAAAATTACGATGAATAGTAACTCATGAATAGTAACTCATGAATAGTAACTTGTGAATAGTAATTTTTCGGAAAAAAGTTTGAGTTTAAATAATGACCCTAAGGCTGCTCAAACGGACCGGATGGACCGGACCGACCGACAAAACCGACCGGACCGAACCAAAACCGACCGGACCGATGGACCGGCGGTCCGGTCTCGGTCTAGGGTTTTTGCCGGATTCGGTCTTGGTCCGGTCCGGACCCAAAAGACGGGACCGAAATTTAGCCTTGTGGACCGGACCGACCGAGACCGGACCGGACCGACCGAGACCGACCTCATTCGGTCTCGGTCTCGGTCCGGAGTTTTTGCCGGATTCAGTCTCGGTCCGGTCCGGTTTTCGTCGGTCCGGTCCGGTTTTCGACCGATGAGCACCTCTAAATGACCCAAAATATGATGAATAGTAAAAATGAATAGTAACAGTGAATAGTAAAAATGAATAGTGACCCGAAAATACGAATTATTACAACAACCAGCAATAAAGTCCCAAACTGTACCGCTTAGAAAATTGACATGAATCAATTCTACGCTCAGTAGATTTGGATAGCCATGAAAATATTCCAAAGTAGGCATAGCACAAACATGAAGTACCAGATGTTTCAACTCACTGCGAGAGTAAAGTTGGGTTGGGAACGTAACTGGGTCACCATACCAGTTTGTAATAATCAGCTCCTCAACTCCATTGTCAGCCAAAAATAAGAGCCACTCATGAACTTTCATAATGAAAGTTGTCTATTCCAATAATTGATCTTGGCTCTACAGCAAAGACAAACTTTCTTATTGGACCCAAAAGCGATTTAAGAATCTAGTAACAAGCCTACCATCAAACTCGTATGTTAAATAATAAAAGAAATCCTCATCAAGTGTGACATCGGTGAGCAAAGTCACTTGACCTCCGGTTTCTCGCTAAACTAGAGGTTCTCACCACTTCTAACAAAGACAACCGATTCAAAATGTTAGTGATCACTCATCGGCATGTTGGTAAAATGATCGATCGACATGGTTTTGTTGGAAGTTGGGTTGGTCTTTTGAGTTCTGGAAATGAGGATTTATATTCTTGATTTCAATTTGCAGTTTATCGTTCTACGGATAATGTGGTTTTATGTGATTGACAAAGTTGTTTGTTGGGTGGGTGTATTTGTTCCCGCGAAATTAAATCAGTATCAGGGAAGAAAAGAAACGGCTAATAGCCATACTCACAATTGGTCCCTGGGTTGAAGGTTGGGTAAAAAAAGTGAATGGTCTATAATACCCTCGAAGGAAATCGGTTTGATTGTCCAATTCTGGTCGAGGGACGAATCTGGATTTAATGGCATGTTTGGACAGTGGAGATGAAAAGGGCGAGGTTCGTCCCATCGCGATCCTCCGAGACAAGTTTAGGGACCAACGGTGTATTTTAGTCTTAAAACTATCTATAATTATAAAATCTCGTTACTATGCACAAATACTCGTCTAGTAATTATATACATAAGAGAGATTCTTTCACGGCCCTCGAACTTTTTTTTTTTGAACTAAAAAGGCTAACGCCAGAAAATTTATTCAAGATCACTCCTCATCGCTGATGTAATTTCTACAGGAAAGTTTATATCCCAAATAAAATTTGCAACAGAATTGAGGATAACATTTTATACAAAATTGATTTTTGAAGGCCTCACTTTTGGGTTTTCAACCTACGTGGAAAAGAGAAAAAGTCACAACACATAGTTAGATGTTGTACTCGTAGTTACATTATTTTTCCAACACATTGAGTTATGATACGTCATAAATACAACCTTTACAGGGGATAAAGTTTTGGCAATCAATTTATCATGCATTCAATGCATTATTCATTCCTTGCTCTTTTTGAATTAAAATGGTTTAATAACATTATTTCAAAAAACATATAAACGCTAGTAAAATGTAAAAGAAAAAGCTAATAAAATTAACGTAATAATGTGTTATTGAACGCAAATATTTTACATACACTGTAAATATATACAATTTTTTTTAAGGGTTTGTGACATATTGTTGTTGAGCATGATGATGGCAGCTTTTTTTGTACCCATGCCCTATAATTGAACATGTGAATATGGAGAAACAAATGAGTACACAAATGTCTCGATCGATATTTGAGTGGAAAAATTCATGGTTCGCTTCAGCTTTTTTGGCTATATCACTATATGTACTGTTTGTTTCTTTTTAGCCTTATTGCATTCCTTTTAAAGCATGAGAATATTTTGTCTAACAATGCGGTTTCATTTCTTTAAATATTTATATACATACTTAAACCTACTGTGGGTGTGTTTGGTAAAAGTAGCAGCGAGCATTAGTAGTGAGCTGTGGGCAGTAGCTGTGAGCTGTCATAGCTCACCGCTCACTGCTTTTTAAAGAAGCATTAAAAAAATGAGCATTTCTAAAAAATAACAAAGTTCACCGCTCCCTTGCCAAACAAACAATAAAAATTTAAAAGCTCATTGCTCACCGCTCATCGTTCCAAAAAACTCTAAAAAGCTCCGCGCCAAACATAGCATATATCTAAACAAAATTTTATGTTGAAATGTGCAACTCATACAAACTTAAACTCAGTACGACACTTGCACATAAGTTTTGAGACAATGTTTTCCTTTACAGACTCGTCACATACTTTCTTAAAGAGCTAGGTGCAGTGAAATGTTAGGCTGGACACACTCGTGACCCAGGTCACCACGTGCCACATAAGCTTTTTCTTTCGGCGACCAGACATGACTAAGTTACCACAGTCGATGACCAAGTAAAAAAAAAAGCAAAGATAAAATAAAGAAAGAAACAAAAGAAATAAAGAAAGTGTGTGTGTAAAGTTTTGAAAATCGGTTGGATTTTCAACCGATATCCACATTTTGAAGCTACGACCGACTTGATGACCCAAGCCCCACAGTCGAGATGACCCATATTAACATCGGTCATGGGAGAAAAATTTGAGTGACCGACCGATGTCATCCCTTCGATTGTGCCCAGCCTTATAAATGTGTTATTCAACGCCACCTGAGCATATAGTCTATAACACCAATATAACATAAACAACTTCATGGTAAAATTCATATAACAAATCATCCAAAATAACACACTCAACCAAAAAAAAAAACCGTATAACTCATTGTCATTGGGTGCAAAAAGTTGAAAAATCCCAATGGCATGTCATAAGCACCGAAGAAAGTATGTGTCGACAAGCAAATTATTTTGCATAGTGTAAAGCTTGAAGTCTTTAACAGTTAATCCCTATGTGTCAACTCTCGATATATAGACCACAGTTAAAGATAAGATTTTCTTTGTTTTTTCTTTTGTCTTTTGTGAACTTTCTTTTTGGAAAAAGGAATACTCCAATACTTTTTAGCTTGAAAAGCACCATCAAAAGTTTTACGGAGTAGTAAAGATCCATATGAATGACACATCACATGTTTGGTAAACTATATACAAATTTCATCATATGTTAGGTACACAAAATAATTATTATGACAATTGGTCACGAAAAGTTTATCCATGTAGGAGTCACATTCGTTTCATCTTGTTTCTACAAAAGTTTATCATATGCTAAATGTTACTTAATTTAGGGAATTGAATGATGTTTTAGTCCATTGTTAAGAGCTTTGGGCTTGGGTCATTAGACCCGGGTTCAAACCTCTTTCATAGCACTAAAGATCATTTGGTACCATCAGGACATGTGCTCATTGTCTGGGGCCGGGTCCTTGGGAAAGGTCCGGTTGGCATCTTTAAGATACATGGGACCAGGGTGATCCTACCGATCTTCACATTTTTGAGACTTAATTTAGGGAGAACGATTTATCCTTGAAGTAAAAATCCCGTTCGTTTTGTCTCTTTTAGTTAAACTCATTTCACAAAAAGTTGTGCATAATTCGAGTTATTCAAAACCCCAAATAATTCAGTTGAAATGAAGTTCAATAACTTTGGCAATCCAAAGTAGAGGTAGAACTCAACTTTTTATTTGGCATTCATGCTTAGTGACATTTTAGGATTTCTTTCGCTCCCCACCCGAAACCCAAACAAAAACGTTATGAAAATCATTAGATTGTAGGAGTAATATTAGTCTCTCACTTTTGAAGAAGGGTTTAAGAACTAACATATAGAAAAATATGGAACGAAAAAATCTATAACATGAAGGGACTTGACCCAGGTTGGTTAGAAATTTGGAATTATGAAATTGATTTCGGTGTACTATTCACTAATAACTTAGGGGGGAGGGAGTGCATGGTCGGGTATCATTCGGGTATACTCGGGTATTTCGGGTACACCGTCCCCAGTCAATCGGGTACTTGAGTTGGAGGACCAAATCGGTTTCACAAGCCGATCGAGTATACTCCTTTCTTCTCTATTTTTTTTTGTCTTTTTGTGAAAGGTAGTGTTAGGGTAGGATCGGGTGCCACTCCCTCCACTTAGGGTAGTGTTAGGGTAGAATTGGATAGTTTTGAGTTGGAGGGTTTTTATTGGATAGAGGTGATGTGACAATTCGGGTAATAGGATACCACTCCCTCCCCTCTTACTGTACTTAAAGTTAAAGGATCGGGTAGACAAGAGTAAAAAAATCAAAAGTTCATTGGTAAAAAAGAAAAGATTGGTGCAAAAAATAAGCTACAGACATAGCTTATAAGAGATTATAAAAAAAATAATCTTCCATAATCTCTGAAAATAAAATGTTACTTCATGTAGCTTATAAAAATAATCTCTTTTTATAATCTTTTTAAGCAACAGCATCAGCAACAGCACCAGCATCAGCACAATCTATTTTTGCCAAACATAGAGTAACATGCGTTTCTAGTTTTGGGCCATTGGATTAATGATTTTGCAAAGAAAAGAGGCCATAAAGCCCAATTTTTTTTTTTGTTAAAGTTGTGTACTTTTTAAATAAGCTTTGCCAAATACCCCAAATAAACAAGAAGTATGGTACTTATAGAGGGGAGTATACTTTTGAGAAAAGCAATTGTGAATGTACGAACCTAAAACCAATAAGCATAAAAGCTAAAGCTCAACGATCTTCTCAGGCGACCTTTATTTTATCTTTTAGGGTGCCCCCAGTAGGGGGATTCAATCCCCTCATTTTCCCTGTCACGTCAGCTTTCTCTCTCCAGCGACATTCAGACGATTAGGTGCCCCAGTAAGGGCGACCAAGTTCATTTAAAAAAAACATTTTTAACACAAAATAAAAATTAATAATTTAAAAAAAAAGCTATATAAAAAAAAACGATAATAAAATAAAAAATAATAATATATTAAATATAAAAACGATACGAAAAAATAAATCATAAATCTAATCTTGAATGCCTCCCGCATGCGAGGTCATACGAGGGAGTACGAGAACGGAAATCCTCGAAGCGAGTCAAATCTTCCTCGTCTAGCGAGAGGTTCCCCGTAGCTCAAAGTTGGTAGTGAAGTTGATGCACCTACACCATCGTTTTGTTCTCCCGATAGCTCTAATTGATTTTGGTGCTGACGTTGTTCGTTATCTTCTGAACACACCGCCACAACTTGTCAGCAACCTCACGATCTTTGCGGGCTTGATCTTTCAAAAATTTGTCGATCACAGCTTTTTGTTCAGGAGTATTGTCGTTGCAACTCTTGTAGTTTTCTCTAATTTGTTCCTTCTCCGCCTTCGCCTGGTCAAACAATTCAATGACGCTTATAATAGCGTTTTTTCGAGCCTCATCGTCGTTATTGCATTGATTTTGAACGTACACTTGTATATCTTCAACGGAATGGGGGAGACGGCAAGCCATATTAAATCTTGTGTTGAGAAGTATTTTGAGTTTGAATTGTGTGAAATAGATTTGTGGATTGAAGTGTGTTTGTATTGTGTATTTATAAAGGTTATTTTTTTTTAAACCGTTGCATTAAAAACGGTAATATTTTTGAAACAAAAAATTTGTGGATTCGATCGAGCTGGCGACCAACTTAGCTCCTTATCTTGGCGATCGAATGGCTACACAACAAAAGGAATCGATCCTCTAATCGATCGAGGGGTGCCTCGATCGACTTACTGGGGATAGCCTTACATCAGTTTTTTTTTCCACGATCGTCAGACGACCTAGTATCCACAACAGCGACCATCTTATTTTTTATTTTATTTTATTTTTATCTTTTAAATAACAAATATAAACTTCATTTAATAAAACTTAAATATTATAATATATGGGGTTTTTAATTTGTGAGTCTTTTTGCTTGACATGATAAATATTGATGAGAAGATGTTTGAAATGCGTTTGAAATTGGTACATTGGTGATTGGTTATTGGGGTTTGCGCCGTTTAAAGAAATAAATATAGATATTAAATTTGTGTGAAAAGAATACATAGAAAATGAAAACCACACAGCGGACAACGCGGTGGCTAAACATACTAGTCGAGTGTTAGCGAAAACACCTCCCTAACAATGTAGTTACCAACACAAGGGATCCTAACATTCTCTCCGTCCGCTGCTACTGGTCAGGTAAGCTATCTTTTACTATTATTTAGGCATAATTTACATCAACAATTTTCTTCTTTTATATTTATTTCCTTCATGTTATGCTTTCAAATTCATAAATAATATTCCGATAGTTATTTAATGAAAGTTTGGGAATTGCGATTTTTTTGTTTAACCCAAATTAAAAGGCTTTTGGCCTACGAGTATCCGCAAGATAGTTATGTATTTAGAGTGCTTGGTACCCATGGTGTTATACACGCCGTCACGTCAGCTTTTTCCCTTTAACATCCTTATAACACGTAACCAAAAAGGGGTTGATACTCACACCAAATCTTTTGATGCATGCAGCACAATTTGTGCATTACAATATTGTACGGTAAAAACTGTAATGGACAAATTATGATGCATGCATAAAAAAATATGGTGTAAGTATCAATTTCCAACAAAAAAAATACTCACTCCATTTTTACATTCAAATTTATTTGGATAACACTCGCCTATGGTGCATGGTGCCGTGTCGACGGTTTGCCCTATAGCTCGCTTATGTCCTCGACCAAGAGGTAAGTTCGTCTTTCAAAAACTAGAAAACTTAGGTGTTTTGCAAAAGTTGTTTAATTTGGCGAACAAAATTTCGACAATGGGAATCATATTCATATACTTCCTAAATATTTGTTAAGGCTGCCCCCAGTAGGGGGATTCAATCCCCTTACTTTTCACTACCACGTCAGTTTTCTCTCTCCAGCGATCTTCAGGCGATTAAGTGCAATAAGGGCGACCAAGTTCATTTTTTTTTTTTTTTTTTTAAAAACATTTTTAACACAAAATAAAATTTCATTAATAATTAAAACGTTACATAAATAAAAACGTTACATAAATAAAAACGATACGAAATAAAAACAATAATATATTAAATATAAAAACGATACGAAATACATAAATCATAAATCTAATCGAATGTCCCGCGCAGAGTCATAGAGGGAGGACGAGAACCGGCAAATCCCTCGAAGCGAGCCAAATCTTCCTCGTCTAGCAGGTTCCCCGGTAGTCGAAGTTGATGCACCTACACCATCGTTTTGTTCTCCCGAAGCTCCAATTGATTTTGTGCTGACGTTGTCCGTTATCTTTGAACACACGCCACAACTTGTCAGCACCTCGCGATCTTTGTGGGCTTGATCTTTCAAAAATTTGCGATCACAGCTTTTCGTCAGGCGTAATGTCGTGCAACTCTTGTAGTTTTCTCTCATTTGTTCTTCTCCGCCTTCGCCTGGTCAAACAATTCGATGACGCTTATAATAGCGTTTTTCGAGCCTCATCGTCGTTATTGCATTGATTTTGAACGTACACTTGCATATCTTCAGCGGAATGGGGGAGGCGGCAAGCCATATTAAATCTTGTGTTGAGAAGTATTTTGAGTTTGAATTGTGTCAAAATAGATTTGTGGATTGAGAGTGTTTTGTATTGTGTATTTATAAAGGTTAATTTTTATTATTATTATTATTATTATTATTTTAAACTGTTGCAAAAAACGGTAAAGTTTTTTGAAATTAAACCTTTAAACTCGATCGGCCAGACGATATAATTGGTTGGCTTTGGTTGGCGATCGAAACTACCACATCAACACAATCGAGTATAATCGATCGCCTATCCCAGCGATCGAGTGTGTCGATTGGTTCTATTGGGGCTAGCGCGTTAAAATAAATCATTCTTTTAGAAATTTTTAACCCAATATATTTGTAATGTGTTTTAGATTAGATATGATGTTATAAAAGAAAATTCTAGCAGGCAGTTTGATTAAAAAAAAAATGTCTTAACCTGCCTTTTTTTTTTTTTTTTTCTCTTTCAAATCTGCTTAAGAAAAAATAGTTTGGATGGTTTTATCTACTTATAAGCCATCCCAAACACCTTCTTAGCTGAAGATGGATGTTAACAAGACCGAGTGTAGTCCTCACTTACCAAAAGCCCAAACACCCTCTTAAACGCACCGCAGCATTGATGTTACTGCTGCTAGTTTGTTTTTAATTGATAGTTGGGAACTTAGTGAATTACAGTAAGTTCTTTTGGTATGCTAACATCATAGTAGCCAATGATGCAATATGAACATTTATGTTGTTAATACAAATAAGCCGTAAAAACGTTTATTTATATTTTACGATCTTCTAATGTTTTGTCGATAACAAAAGTAAAATCATTTTAACGAAACAAACAAAATACGTAAATGGTTTGAACTAATAGTTTTCTAACACACTTACGCTTTTACATAAAACACTAAAACAAGTATAAGTGATTTTATGATTTAGATACATATGTACAACAACTAGTGTTTACATATTGGGTTAAACATATACTTAAACTAAGTATACTAAAATGGGTAAAAACTAATTGTATACTAAAATGGGTAAATACAAGTATACACTAAATGGGTAAATACTAGCAAATGGTTTTGACCCATAACCCATGGTTTTATATATACCACTTAACCAAGTTCATTGTATCTAGAAAGAAAACCATGGATCAACCCATAACCCATGACCCATAACCCATAACCAAAAATACCCATGGGCAAAGAGGAGCGGACCACGGATCCCTAGCTTTGTGCTAGCCGGATCCCTTGTGGAAGGGTTCCGTGGGATCCGGGAACGTAGAGTTTTTCCTCTATAAATAGTGAGTCATTTCTTCATTGTTTCTTACCTCCTTTCAATATACTTTCTCCCAGAGTTAAATCTCACTAACCTTAGATCCAAGATATCTATGTTTGTAGTTTTGTTTTTGTGTGATCTTTTAGGTTCCTCTTAAAGGCAAGATCACCACATTTGAAGTCGAGCAAGCTCAAGTCCATGAGTTGCCATGCTTCCTCATCATCAAGGCTACTGAAGTCTTCTTGTTGATGATTCCCTTCTTTCTTCAAAGAAGTGTAGTGTTGAAGACATTAGTGAAAGATGTCTTAAGAGTCAAGACGAAGATATTAGTGAAGGGTATCTATCGTCTATAGGATAAAGCACTTGTGATAGGTGCTTGGAAGTCAAGACTAAGAAGCAATAGTGAAAGGTGCTTAGAAGTCAAGACAAAGAAGCATTAGTGAAAGGTGCTTAGAAGTGAAGACATAAGACATTAGTGAAAGGTGTCTTGTAGATCTAGTCAAAGGCATTAGTGAAAGGTGCCTTAGATGTACATTCGATATGGTGTGTTTCGATGTACAAGATAGACTAGTTTTAGATCCAAGGATATTGATATCCTTGATGATGTTGTAAAGGAGTAGATCTCCTTTGGGATTAGTCGTTGGTGTAGTGTGGTAGTAGTTCCTCCATTGCAATGGAACTAGGTGCTTAGCCTAGTACCTAATAAAGGGTAGGCGACGTTGTGAAGGTGTAGTTCACCTAAGGTGTGAAAGAACTAGGTACTTAGCCTAGTACCTTATAAAGGGTAGGCGACGTTGTGAAGGTGTAGTTCACCTAAGGTGTGAAAGAACTAGGTACTTAGCCTAGTACCTTATAAAGGGTAGGCGACGTTGTGATAGGTGTGGTTCGCCTTGGTGTGAAAGAACTCGGTATTTAGCTTTGTACCGGAAAAAGGTTAAGCGACGTTGTGAAGGCTTCTCCGCCATAAGGAGATTGGTGTAGTGATTACGAACTCTCGAGTAGGTGACTCGGGGAGTGGAGTAGGGCCAGGAAGGTGACCTTGTAGCCGAACCACTATAAATACTTGCGTTGTGGTTTTGTGCTTCTTACTCTTATCTTTTCATTACTTACCTTTATATGTTTGTTTATCAACATCCAACACACACATCAAATAGATTGACATAAGTCGATCTAAATAGATTAAAATGAAGTTTTAATTGGTAAAACTATTCAACCCCCCTTCTAGTTTTCCACAATTGGCATCGAGCTTCGTTACCAAGTTTCTTGAAGTATATTGTACTTTAAAAAAAAACTTGATACGATCCAGGTGTAATTGAAAACTACAAAGAAGGTTTTTCATAAAAGCAAACACCATGTTTTTTTTCAAAACTATATGTTTGGATGTTAAAGTTGATAACAACATTTTTTATTTTTCATTTAATTGCACTAATCTTTATTGTCATGTTGATTAGTAAAAGCTCATACCCACCAAGCTTTAGGAGTAGCTTGGTAACAAGAATACCTTCCTTAAGAAGGTATCTTAATCGTCTAAGTGACATTTGTTGTGTCATTTGTAAAGACATTCCTAAGTGCGCTAGAGGTATGATTCTCCTTTTATTTTGCTTGATAATTAAGTATGCCTATTTAGGTATCTATATGATTATCTTTTGTGCTTATACATGTTTTACATAAAGCTTCATTAGGAAGTCCTCTTCTACGTGTTTTATTTCTCGTCTAAAGTTGTGGTATATAAAACTTTGTTTTGTTCCTTTTTCAATAATAAAACAAAACACGAATTTCAAAATTCCTACCTTCCATATAAAACCCCACCGTCGGCCACTCTACCAAATCCTCACTTTTTCAAAATTTTCCAATTTCAAAAATCTCTCTTCATTCAAAACTTCATCTTCTTCCTCATTTCATCTCATCCAAAACCAAGAAGATCCGTCATCAACATGGTTTACATCGCACTCGTGCTCATCGCCCTAACACTCATTGCACTTGTGTTCCCTATGATGAAGTTCACATATGGAGACATTTACTTTGTGTTGTTAATCTATATTGGGTTCATATACCCAATCCTTTGTATCATCCTTAGTATTGAAATGCAATACTATTAATAATCTAGTTTATCTAGGTTACTTTTATCATAATGTGTTTGTCACTTATTTTGATTTATATGTTTTATATTTCTTTCGTGATACATTAGAAGTCATGTATGCATGCTAAAGGAAAATGTAGGATAAAACATATTTTCGTGGTATAAAAACTGTAAAACCTATGTTTTTATAAAATCTGATTCTGTTACTACAGATTCACCGGATCCGGAAGTTATACTAGCCGGATCCCTTTTGAAAAGGAACCGTGGGATCCGTCCTACTGGAAAATAGCTTTTCATGCAAATCAAAAACCTCTTTTCGATCTAAGAGTAATACTCCCACTTGTATGTCAAAACCATAAGTGAGTTAAGTGTATTTCTGTTAAAAACCATTGTTAATAAAAATCTAGTAAAACATTAGATTAACATACGTTGACCACAAACATTTCCTTTTATTAACTTGTCATTTCTATAGGTTCAACTATGACGCATGAATATGAGTTTGATTTTTCACTCACTAGCGTCTACACTCCAAACATCTCTCTCGAACCTAACACACCTGGCAATCATGTTCGTGGGTTCAATAACCTCGAAAACCGTCACTTCCACGAAGACGTATTGTAGACACCTCTCTACAATTCGAAGAAGGTATCAATACCTCCTTCGAGCCATAGGACTAGAATGTCTTCTTGAAATCAACGAGAAGATATGTCCAAGGTTCATAATGGAATTCTTCCGTCAAGTCGAACTCGTTCGTAACGAGGATCGCTCTCTATCTCTTTGGTTTTATATCAAAAACCAAAAGTTCGCTTTAACCCTTGGGCATTTTGCTCACATCCTCCGGATTCCAAATCATGGACAATGTGCCTTCACCGAAGATTGGTCTCTTGATTCTCTCTTCAACTTTCGTGAAGAAAATAGTCCATATTGTTCACACATACCCTCTCCGGAAGATTTAAATCGCATAATATGCAAACCTCGACCATATTACTCCGATCCAAACATTATCTTTACAAGGGATATCCGAGAAGAGTACAAGCCTCTTGCACTCATCCTACGTGAAAATGTTTGGAGTCTTAGGGGAAATCGAGAAATCCTTCCCGCTTGTTGTGCACACATGTTGTACTGTTTGCTAACACAACAACCATACAATCTCGCCTACTTCTTCGCGAGGCGAATTGCAAATCTTCAAGGCTCCAAGAATAAACTCATCACTTATGGAATGTTCTTGACACGCCTCTATCATAATGTTATGCACTTCCATCTTCAATTTCAAAGTCCATGTACGTACTTTGTGAACAAGATGATGGAACCGCTAACCATATCTCTCATGAAGACTTTCTTCATTCTTGATTCCACCAACACTCATCAATCAAATAATGATCCTCTAGTGAAAACACTCAAGGAAACCAATAGTATTCCAAAATAGGATCAAATCTCTTGTACTCGTGCTTTATCAATGTAATCCAATTTTCTTCATGAAATAAAACATTTTACATTTGATATCTTAGTTTTTAGAACTCCTTTAAACTAATCTTGGAATATAATGCATTGTCAAGATCATTGCATACAGTAAAGGTTCTGCTGCGAGATGGGAAGATCCCAAAGTTACACTAGGAGGATCCCCACTCTTAGGGAACCGTGGGATCCGTCGAACAGAAAATGCAATTACAAGCATTGTATTTCAAACACATTCTTAGAACAACTCACACTAAGCTAAACATAGTGTCTTAAGGCAAATTAAGTCCTTATCAAGATAGGTTAATCTTTCCCATTCATACATAAATCACCAAGGTCACACTCTAAAAACGCTTGTAGATCTATCGTTTTCGTTTTAATCCATTACTCTTCCGCTCTTAAACTCACACCTAATTTTCTACTTGATCCCTCACATCTAGTCTTAGAAATCTTTCAATTATGGCAAAATTGATCATAAATCATCTTCACCTCCAAGTTGATCAAAGTTGATCAAAATCTAGTTTTTTCATCTCAAAGCTTCTAGGATATTTTCCAAAACACTATCCTAAGACACAACCTGATATCTAGGATCATTTAGCTTCAATTGACACTCTAAATCTTTAGTGTCATCCTTGCTCATCCATTGGTACTCTTGAAAGTTCCAAATCCTTCCATAATTGACAATCATTAGCTACATGCATCAACCCATTACTTTCAAGTACTCAAGCATCCCTTCATTTAAAACACTTAGGAGGACTGAAACACTCAAGATGATATAGGTCTTATATCTTAGAAACATCATTTCCACTCTTTCATAGCTGCTGAGAGCCGGATCCCTAGGATTAGCCTAGACGGATCTCTCTGAGGAGGGAACCGTGGGATCCGGATGACAGTATAGGTCAAATCTTGCTAAAACAATCATTTCAACTCATATTCCTAACTCAAACACTTCATCTCATCTTAAATGAGTTCCTAGATCCGAGCAACCTCTGAAGTTGACTCTTGTGCATGTCAATCATCACATTCCAATAAATCCTAGTGGCTTAAAGCTTAAATGCACTTGCCAAATCTATTAGTTTATAAACCACCTTGTTAGGACCTCCATAGTCATCACTTTCATCTTAAAATTCAGGTCTTGCAACCTCTTGAAATCATCCCATCATGAGGAAAACCCCAAGTAGTAACTTATCCACCAAAGAACCACCCACTAAAAGAGCTCGCGTTATCCGAAATTTCTTCAACCGAATCATCTCCCATCAAACCAACAAATGATAGATTTCTTCATCATCCAATCAAACCTATTCCTAAAAGGATAGTACCCACAAAACTACCTATGCCAAACACCACCATACCTCCTAGGCCAAACAATATCATCTCCATCAAACCATCACCATTGGTTCCTAGAGCTATCTCATTTACATCCCCACTATCATCACCTCACCTCTACAATTTAGATGACTTGCCTCCTAGGTGTCTCATCGGCTTCCGCCGACAACATTCTCCTCATTAGGAGGAATAATGGTACAAAATCAAGGTGTTGAGTCACACTTGCTCGGCTTCCTACCGGCTTTCATCATAATCCTATTTGGATTATGACAAATCATCAAAGTCAACCACCCAACCATATGGAAGTTAACACTTCTCTACCACCACCATCATTCTTGGTTGAGTCATTCTTAAATGCACCTCCACCAATCCCTCCATCGTTTGAAGCTCCACAAGCCGCTTCACTTGATCCTTCGAATCAAGTCATTTCATTTCATCCACCACCACTACCTAGCCATGACAAAGATTGCTATCATTGTCAACATGTTGAAAGTTTGATACATGAAGTACGAGAAGATCAACGTTTCATGTTCTATCATCTCCTCGAGCGTTTCGACGAGATTAAACCTAAACAAAACTTGAGCTAGAAGATTATAGTGGTGTCTTAGCTTTAAGCGTTAGATGATCTAGAAATTCCTAGTCATGTATTATCTATTTTCTTATTTTTCGAGTCATGTATATCATAACTCTTGTTTGTTAAATGGAATTACATGTTACTTGCCATATTTACGAGTATATGAGTATACTATATAAATCCATATCTCTTTTCAGGTATTAACATTTCTTGTTATACCAATCTTTGCTGACTTTATTCATCAGCAAGACGGATCCTTCATATTAGCCTAGGCGGATCCTACTAGGAGGGAACGTGGGATCCGTGAGACTGAAATATTTCTTTCCACTAACTTGAATCACATTTGCAGGAAATTGTGAATTATACTTGATTTCTAACCTTTGTTTTGTAGTTGTTCAATTTACATATGAAGACTTTGACATCCTAAAGCTAGGGAGCTTTATGTCAAAGCAATACATTGCAAATTACTTGCAATACTAGGTTTACATTTCGTAACATCCCGCACAACAATTGCAATCATCAAGGGGGAGCACATTCGTCTCGTAGATGATATCATTTGCAAACTTATTTGCAAACAAACTAGACTAGTATTACTTTCTTGAAGCCTTCACTTAGGGATGGACTCGTCAAGGGGAGTAAAGGCGAGATCCTTTCCGTTATTTGCTCTCTATCTCTTTTTACTCTCTCTTTCACATGTTTTTCTTAAAAACAATGTGTTGCCTTCCTTCAAACACTTTTAGTTTCGACAAAAAGGGGGAGAAGAAAGTAAAAACTACAAATTCAAACTTTACGAATTTTAGTTTTTCCTTAAAATAATTTTATGTTTTGTCATCAACAAAAAGAGGGAGATTGTTAATACAAATAAAACGTAAAAGCGTTTATTTATATTTTACGATCTTCTAATGTTTTGTCGATAACAAAAGTAAAATCATTTTAACGAAACAAACAAAATACGTAAATGGTTTGAACTAATAGTTTTCTAACACACTTACGCTTTTAAATAAAACACTAAAACAAGTATAAGTGATTTTATGATTTAGATACATATGTACAACAACTAGTGTTTACATATTGGGTTAAACATATACTTAAACTAAGTATACTAAAATGGGTAAAAACTAATTGTATACTAAAATGGGTAAATACAAGTATACACTAAATGGGTAAATACTAGAAAATGGTTTTGACCCATAACCCATGGTTTTATATATACCACTTAACCAAGATTCATTGTATCTAGATAGAAAACCATGGATCAACCCATAACCCATGACCCATAACCCATAACCAAAAAATACCCATGGGCAAGAGGACGGACCACGGATCCCTAGCTTTGTGCTAGCGGATCCACTTGTGGTAGGGATCGTGGGATCAGGGGAACATTAGAGTTTTCCTCTATAAATAGTGAGCCATTTCTTCATTGTTTCTTACCCCCTTTCAATATACTTTCTCCCTGAGTTAAATCTCACTAACCTTAGATCCAAGAGATCTATGTTTGTAGTTTTGTTTTTGTGTGATCTTTTAGGTTCCTCTTAAAGGCAAGATCACCACATTTGAAGTCGAGCAAGCTCAAGTCCATGAGTTGCCACTCGCGTCATCATCAAGGCTACTGAAGTCTTCTTGTTGATGATTCCCTTCTTTCTTAAAGAGTGTAGTGTTGAAGACATTAGTGAAAGATGTCTTAAGAGTCAAGACGAAGATATTAGTGAAGGGTATCTATCGTCTATAGGATAAAGCACTTGTGATAGGTGCTTGGAAGTCAAGACTAAGAAGCAATAGTGAAGGTGCTAGAAGTCAAGAAAAGAAGCATTAGTGAAAGGTGCTTAGATGTGAAGACACAAGACATTAGTGAAAGGTGTCTTGTAAGATCTAGGCAAAGGCATAGTGAAAGGTGCCTTAGATGTAAATTCGATATGGTGTGTTTCGATGTACAAGATAGAATAGTTTTAGATCCAAGGATATTGATATCCTTGATGATGTTGTAAGGAGTAGATCTCCCTTTGGGATTAGTCGTTGGTGTAGTGTGGTAGTTGTTCCTCCATTGCAATGGAACTAGGTGCTTAGCCTAGTACCTAATAAAGGGTAGGCGACGTTGTGATAGGCGTAGTTCACCTTGGAGTGAAAGAACTAGGTACTTAGCCTAGTACCTTATAAAGGGTAGGCGACGTTGTGTAGGTGTGGTTCACCTTGGAGTGAAAGAACCTGGTGGTTAGCCTAGTACCGGAAAAAGAGTAGGCGACATTGTGAAGGCTTCTCCGCCATAAGGAGATTGGTGTAGTGATTATGAACTCTCGAGTAGGTGACTCAGGGAGTGGAGTAAGGCAAGGAAGGTGACCTTGTAGCCGAACCACTATAAATACTTGCGTTGTGGTTTTGTGCTTCTTACTCTTATCTTTTCATTACTTATCTTTATATGCTTGTTTATCAACATCCAACACACACATCCAAATAGATTGACATAAGTCTATCTAAAATGATTAAAAGGAAGTTTAATTTGGTAAAACTATTCAACCCCCCCTTCTAGTTTTCCACACCTTCTTTAAAACCTTGCAAAACTTTTCATCTTGTCCTAAGGAGTACCTAGTGAATACGAACTTTTCGGTGACAATAGGAGGAGGTTTTCTATATTGGATCCCAAGTAGTTTGCATCTGTTTTGTTCATACTCTTCATCATCAATGTTGGTCACATATACCTCTTGTCGTGGTTCATTGTCCGTGGTTCTATTAATGCGATAGTCTTTCGGTTCAAAAGAATTGTCTCGATCCATGTGAACGGTCTCTTCTTTTAGCTATGCATGTTACCAAATCCCGCGTTACCAGTACCTTGAAGAGTTTTATGATCATCTTCTTTTATGTAGTCCTTACAGATTTTGTTTTTAGTGTGAATCTATTCTCCCATACTTGATTTTACCCACCATTAAATCTTAATTTGCTTGTCCATTGTACCTCGGTGCGTTTATGGTCAGTTGTAGAAATCCATAGAAATTTGTCAGTCCCGACTCGTTTAGCATTACTTCCTCCATTACAGAAGTTTTCGTAAGCATCACAACAGGCCCAAGAATTGTCAGAAGTTTTAATCATTTTGCACCAATGCTTTCGACCAACGATTCTCCGCCCAGTTGTTGTTGATTTGTGTTTATAGGTTTGGTTGAGACAAGGATCAGTCCATATTTTCATTTTATCATTGTTGCTAACTTCTCCATAATGAATTCTTATCCAAACTTCGAATGCTATCTCCTTATCATTGGTTGAAGACCATAAGTATTTGTTGTTTTTTGTCCTTTCCTTGTCTGTTCCCACGTCACAGATTTTGGAATAAGGGTTGCATGAAGCCCATAGATCAAATCCTTTATCGTGGTCTATAGGGATGGCCCGGCACCAATGATATTTCAATTTTGGTAAGTGTTTATAATCTACTTTTTGAACTCCGTGCCATGTTTTGTTGGACCCACCCTCCTTCAGATATTCGATGTCGTCGCGCTGTGCTTTATTGCTGAATTCCTTGGGTTTCTTTTCCTGCATGTTACGATGATTAGAAGCGCAGTGCATATTCGTGATGGAAGGAGGAGTGATTTTGTTTTTTCCTTTTTTGATAACACAAACGGATTCGACTGGGTGACATTTACCTATGTCATTCATGTTTAGTGTAAGTTTTCTATCATTTATTTTTAGAGTGATGATTTTTTCGAAAACATTAATCTTAGTACGAGCAGTAGCTAGAAGGGTCTTCCTAAAATTAAAGGAATGTCGAGGTCTTCTTCCATGTCTAAAATGACAAAGTCAACAGGGAGAGTGAAATTATTAATTTTGATAAGCACATTCTCAACAATTCCTCTAGGTATACTAACTGTCCTATCAGCCATTTCAATGGTCATGCAAAGGGGTTTAATGGGTCCTAAATTCAACCTATTACACATAGAGAAGGGCATAATACTAATACTAGCCCCTAAATCAGCTAAAGCATTTATATTATGTAAATTATTAATGGAGCAAGGGAGAATGAAACTTCCTGGGTCTTTTTCTTTGAGAGGGATCTGATTAAGGATGACTGCAGAGCATCTAGCATTTAATTTAACTTCGTTTCCTGTCCCTGCTTCGTCATTAGATTGTGTTTTGGCCTCAGGAAAATTTGTCTTATTGCATAAAGCTTCATCTCGTGCTTGTAATTCGGAGGGCTTCTCTTCATTGCATCGGAAAGGGGTGTAGAGAGGTTTTCCATTGCTAGAGTAAATGGCATTACAGGAATTATCATCCAATGACTTGTTTGGGACGACATCGTCCATTAATTTCTTGTCGTCCTCCATATGCTGTAGAAGAGTGCTTCTGGAGTCCTGGAATCTTTTGAATAGTGCATTTCTGTCTGCTTGCCATTTGTTATCTTCGTAAAGATAATTTCTTATCGATTCTTCGAGTGAAGAAGCTCTTGTATTGGAGTGGTCATTATAGAACGATATCCCTTCTCCATAATTAACCTTCTCGATACGTGGTTTTATGTTATTTATAGGAAAGTTTCCGGGCAGATCCAAGTCATCATTGTTGCTGCAACGAATAGCACGAACACTTTCTCGGAGTTCCCTCATATCTCTTCCAAGGTTTTCCAATTTACTGGAAAGGGAAGCAATGCTTATCGTCTTTGTCTTAGGGCTTAGGCTGCACCCCCCGTCATGCCATTTTTGAGAGTGGTCAGCGAGTCTCTGAATGGTCTCAAGGGCAAGGGTAGGAGTCATGTTTGGGATAGGTCCTTGATAGTCCAAAGATCTGTCTTGTAGTTATATTTATTCCTTTGTAGAAAATATTGACCTTCTGCTGGTTATTAAGATCATTGGTAGGACACTTATAAAGAAGATCGTTGTATTTGTCCCAAGCTTGATACATAGTTTCGCGGCTTCTTTTTGAAATTGTGGATCTCCAAGAATTGATTAGAAATCTTTGATGGTGGGCAATATCTTTGATGAAGTGTTTTCTTAGTAGTGCCCAAGTATTAACTTCCCCGCAGGCAATCTTTCGATCCATCTTCTTTCGCTGCTCCATTAGAGTCATAGGGAAGACCCGAGCATAAAAGTATCATGAGAACGCCCGGAGTAATGAAAAGGCTAGCGATGTATAGGACATTTTCAACGTTCCTATGCGTCTTCGCCCTCGTTTCTGAAAAAGGGTTAGCGCGAAGCTCCTCATAAATTGGTCTTTAATCTCGAAACTAACATCCTCCGATTGCCGTCTTACGAGACCCGCCCTTGATCTCTCTAGTCAACGCCAAGTATTTCTCAGAGTGAGGTCATCGATGTTAACAACTTCCATGGTACCTGAAAACTTGAAATATGATCGTGAGAAATGTTTAAAATGAAATGAAAGACTTAATATTAATCCTAATATAGCTCCCCGGCAGTGGCACCAAAAACTTGATGCAGGTTTTACTGAACATGTCTTAATATTTATAGTGTCTCGCTATACCTATGGTCTACCCTAATGCACTAAAGGGCAGTGTACCCTGTCTGGTGTAGTGTAGTAAATGGTAAAGCCGCTGTCGCCAAGAGCTATGTGTGTCGGATAATTACTAAGTCTAATTGTCACAAAATATTAATGGTTTGAAAGGGTTTTAATTAATTAAACTACTAATGCGCAGATATAAAAGCAAATAAAATGGTAGAAGGGAAATCAATAAAGGAATAGTGGTGCTAACCTAGTTAATCCTACTAACTAGTTATGTCTACGTCTACCTACTTCCAATTACTTCAGGTGGGGTCAAATTCGAGAGGACAGCATTTGGTCAATTCGCCCTAACCTATCGGCAAAGATGCCACCACATGAGAAATCAGCGAACCGTCATAAGTCCTTGTTCTGGTCCCTAAGCCAAGTCATTAAGTACCGCTACATGCTAGATTCTAAATAGTGAGTGCCCGGCCGTTAGGAACTTAGACACTACACCCCCAATTCTTAAGTTCATCCAAACGATAGGTGATCGGTTGGTCAAATCGCACAAGTAGAAAGGGTCTTCAGTTGGTCATATCTTACCCTTCCCGTCTCGTCCGCTCACCTAGGGTCATTGGTCATATCTCCTAGGCAATTGGCCTCTACCGCCATTCAAAACTACCGAACCAGGGTGACTACCAAAGAACTATGCATGCATACACTTAGAAATAATTGTACGGAAGTAAAGGTAAACGCAAACAAAACAATTAAGAATCATAACTAGGCTAGCACCAAAGGGTGCTTAGCCGCTCATATTAATCATGCACATCAATTCAATATTCAAAGGAACGAAATACATGAATTGAAAGTAAAAGAAATAATAAACGCTAAAGCTTATCGTAATGGTGTGACTTCTCCCTTGGAACAGCTCTGTATGCTTCCCTAGACCTCCTTTTGAGCTTTTCCCACTTCGTCGAGAGTGTTGTGTGTGGAATGGGATGATTTGAAATTCTGGAATTCATGGGGTATTTATAGGCCAGGTCTGGGTTACGGCGTAACCAAAAGATGAGTTACGCAGTAACCTTCTATTTCTCCGTAAATGCACTAGATCTGCTAGTTACGGCGTAACCTAATAAGTGGTTACGCCGTAGTCTTCAGTAAACACGGTTACGTTCGTAAGTGATGCATAGTTACGGCGTAAGTATCAGCGGCGTGGAACCTCTTTTGACCTAATGGAGTTACGTCGTAACCTTTGAGAGGAGTTACGCCGTAACCTCTTGATAAGTTGGACTTCTGGTCACGCAATAGTTACGGCTAAAGTGAGAGATGAGTTACCCGTAACTTCTTCAATAAGCATATGATCCGGTCCGACCGTCAAGTCAACAGACTTTAAACCAGCTCGAACCAAATACAATGAAGTCCAGAGAATACAGTGGATTCCCGGGTCGTTAAGTCCCACGGAGACTCAATGGTGTGCAAACACGATTCAGACGTAGAATGACCACTAATGATAGCGATCAGAAAAGATTAGGATGGATATTACACTACTGAAAAAGAGGATAAATCAAAAGCGACTTAAATACAAATTAAGAAAATTAAAAAGTTAAAATTCTTAAATAAACGCTATCACTATATTTAAAGTGATGACTTTAAAACTTAAAATAAAACTTACGTTAAATAAAATACTACGCAGACGTACAAAATAAAAACGTGAAACTTACACAATATAAATCCTAAAAATATGAAAATACATTTTACAATACTAATAATATGAGAAAATTTATAGAAAAGGAAAATTATTTTTAACACTATTTATCTAATTATTATTAATTAAAAACTATTTTAAACTATTAAATAATACTCTAAAATAAAAGAAAATATGAAATAAGACTAGAAAAATAAAATTAAGATTTAGAAAAATCTAAAATATGATAAAACTAATTTTAAAACAGAAAATATATTTTTTAGACTTTTTAATTATTTATTATTAATTTAAAACTATTTAAAACTAATTTAAATTATTAAAAATACCAAATAAAAGGAGAAAAATAGGGAAAAATACTTTTTAGGCTATTTATATTTATCTTAACCTAATAAAAATGAAAAACTATTTTTTTGAGACTTTTTCTAAATTTTTATATTAAACACTAATTAAAAATGCTTAAATACTATTTTAAATTAAGAAAAATAGCAAAACAACTTGGAAAAATCTGAAAATTTCAGGAAAAGTCTAAAATTATATAGAGAAGCTAGGAAAAATAGAAAAACATGGGGTTGCTTGGAAGGATTTGAAATCGATGTGAAAAAGCTTATTGAAATAAGCACTTAATAAGCTAAAAGGAGTCCAAAAGCTACCAAACTGAAAAGGAAGCTACAATAAGCTAAAATAACTGAAATGGAACAAGTTTAAGCTACCCCAAACCACTGATTGCAAGCTAACACAGATTTGGTGTTTGAGATTTTGCTTAAAAACAAGATCTGGGGGCCACTTTGAGCACTTGCACAAGACTCAAAATAAGCTGAAACTTAAAAATACCAAATAGAACCTACAGCAGACACTGGTGAGATTGTCCAAACCAAAAATCGACATGGATAAGCTCTTGAGAGCTCTGTGAAGCTTGCCAATAACGGGGAAAAACTTCAAATGCTTGAGTTTTGCCAGGTAAGCAAGGACCATAAAGACAAGCTTGTTTGAAGCTTGTGGAAAATCACAAAAATATGCAAAATAACAAAAGAAACTAGAGCAGTAAGGCTTTTAAAAGCCACAAATATCACTTGAAATGACCTAGAAATGAGTGAACTAAAAATCTTCTTAGATAAGCCAAAACTGAGATTTTTGAACTTTTGACTTTTTAAGTACAAATGAAAAGTTGACCTTTTTGAGTTTTGATCTTGCTTTTTGAACTGAAAATGATGTGAAGTAATGAAATGAAGCTAATGAAACCTTTCCCTAAGTATTTTAAACACAAAATGAGGTTTTGACATGCAAAACCCCAACAAAGGGCTGCTAAGACAGTGTGAGATGGGATTATTGACTTTTAGCTTAAAAGGCACAAGAAGAGGACTCAAATGGTAGTATATGACTAAACAAGGATGACCAAATGTATTAACCATTACAAACTCCTCTAAGACAGATTAATCAGCTATGCCAAACACACCTTATTCTAACTTTTATGAAACTGAAATGAGATCAAACACTAAACCAAGTTGATTTCTTGATTACACCAAGTTTATATAACCTAAATAAGACTATGTGAACAAGTGTACACTAATGATTATCACAGAAACTCAAACAAGCAAAATATGCAAATGACTTGAAACTTGAAAAGTTGGAAACTTACTCACATGAGTTCCAACTATTGCAGGCCAATCCCAAAACCAAAGGACCACTACACTACTCTAATTAGATCCATATCCATCCTCTGCATTACCCTTATCCATCACCATTGCCAAATGCATCACAGTTTCTATTGTTGACTTTTTCACAAACTTACTTGAAAATGATTTGTAATCTTATAAAAAGCTTAAAGAGACATTAACTAAACTTTTTTAAGCTTAAAACAACCAAACAACAACTTGGACAGAGGATTTTGAAACTGAGAATCTCAACATAAACTCATAAATCTGAAATTTAACACAACTGAAATTGATACTCAAAGGTGACTTACAAAGATTAATAAACTTGAAATTGATACAATGAAACTGAAATTACACTATTTTAACTTAAACTAAGACAATAATAAAAAAACTACATAAGTAAAATTTTTTATAAAACTAACTACTCCTTTTGCTTCTTCTCTCCTCCCTTTTATAGCTCCAAATCCTTGCCACTGTTTCGAGAAGATCCCACTTGATTCCGTGATCCTTAGGATAACTTTTTGTGAGATTTGGCCAAATTGTCAAATTTGGCGGGAAGTGTGATTTTGAGCAGTTGGATAAGCTTGAGTGTGGGAGAGGGTGAATTTAATGTGTCTTGGATGTAGTGGAGGAGGGGGGAGACAGGATTGGGGATAAGGTGAGGAGGGGGTGGAAAGGTTGAGTGTTGCAGGTTAAAACAGACTCAAGTGGGGAGGAGAAAGGTTTGGCGCCAAGGGTGTTAGTCAAACCTGTTT
Source organism: Chrysanthemum makinoi (assembly GCA_910596185.1). NCBI lineage: Eukaryota > Viridiplantae > Streptophyta > Magnoliopsida > Asterales > Asteraceae > Chrysanthemum > Chrysanthemum makinoi. The sequence continues at coordinate 115,353,052 of OU343217.1, read as the reverse complement.
GACTTGGGCAGTGTTATAAAAAGGGGGTCAAAATGGCTTTTTGACAGGGGGTCCAATAGAGTGGAAGGGTCCAAAATTGGTTTAAGACTTTTAATATTAATAGGGACCATTGTTGTAAACTCTGAAAATACAAGGACCATAACTGCCAACACTTCAAAGTTTCTTCCAAGGACTAATACTGACAAGCTTCAAAAGTACAGGGACCAAATCTGTCATTTTCACATTTTCCAGGGACTAATTCTGCCAATTTTGAAACTTGAAGGGCCATTTTTGTAATTTTCTCAAACTTTTGATATTTTTCACCAAAGGACTAAATTTGACAAGTTATGATTTAAAAAAAAGACCTTTGGTGACTTTTCTTTTGAAATTATGTGCTCAGGGACTGTTTTTGACAACTTTTGAAACTTGGGGGACTAAAACTGCAATTTTTGCAAATTTGATATGTTTTTCATCTGATTTTGATATTTTTGCTTTTAAAACACATAAAACACTGATTTGTGATATTTTGATCATTTTGATGTGTTTCTGAGTGTTTTCAGATGATTTTGCAGTTTATATTGTACAAAAATGATGAGTATTGAGACACTCATCAATCCCCCACACTAAGATATTGCTAGTCCCTAGCAATGATTTGAGAAAACATAATGGATTTTAATCTCTTTACCAAAAGCCATTACTTCTGGAGTAGCCAAGTGTTTTAGTTCAAGTAAGAACCATGGTACACTGATAACCATGTGATTTTGAGCAAACCACCAGCTTTCAACGGATTTGATTTTATCTTTACCAGAAGCCTACCCTTCGGACTAGCCAACTCTTAGATAAATTATCAATATTATCTTTGGTGAGCTGAATACCAATTATGGATTTTCCACTGCCTTTACCACAAGCCATAACCTTGCGGGCTAGCCAACTCTTCACTTTTTAGGATATGGTGAGTTGAGGAACCATACAATTTTGGGCAAATTGCAAGCCATATAAACGGATTTGAGAAATCTTTACCAAGAGCCGTTGCTCTGGATTAGCCAATCCTTTAGTTTATCAAACATGGCGGACTGATAACCAATTGAGTAAGTGTAAAAACACTTACTCCAAAAAAAATTTTGGCCAAAAACGGGGGAATTGGTATAATTATATGATAAAATTCGTGAGAATTCCCCCCCACACTTAGAAATGAATATTGCCCTCAATATTCAAAGTAGCGGCGGTTATGCCGAAACAAAGAACGTAAAAGGGAAATACTACGGCCATTATTTAGAAAGAAGAGAATTTTTTGAAAACATGTGGGGCAACCCCCCCACACTAGGGTGGTAGAAAATAGAAAGAAGTCAGAAATATGGGTGAAAACCCATATCGCGTGTGTGCTACTGTTTTTGTTTACCGAGTCGCTAGCTTGACTCGACCCCGAATTAATTTGTTCATGGGGAAGCAAAGTGGAAGAAACAATCTCCATCGGACTTTCATTCAAGATGTTTGGACAAACATTTGAAGCACGTGAAAGTTCCACACCGATGAGATAAAGAGAAACAGAGACAGACCCGGCTCACAGATGGTAAATGAAAATGCCTGGGTCAAAGATAGTGTCCTCACTCCCGAATGAGTGAAGAAGAGAGGAAGTCACCGAGTAGGTGAAGAAAAGAAGGAAAATCATGATAACAATCATGACTAGATCTTCATCCTCGGGATTAAGTGCAGTTGCACTTATTTGGATTTTCTTGGTAGAGCTCTTTGGTTTGGAAGGCATCTCGGTGGGGAGGGTGGGAAGATTTGTCATAACTATGCAAATTGAGATTCTCTCCCCCCGATCATGATCTTTGCCATCCAAGCAATCATACTCCAGCGGAGATATGATATGAGTGAGTTCACCGGCGAACTCCTCATGAAGAGAATACGGAGGTGGGACATGTGCGGTACTTCGTGGGCTATAAATATGCACCTCGTCCATTATAGTCTCCGTGTCGGACTCATCACTATCAAAGATTGGATTAACTGAATTTAGAGTAAATTCGAAATCGAATCGAATAAGGGATTAGTGATAGTCGTATAAACTGTTGTGGAAACAACATGGTCAACATCCTCGTCTAAGTTGACGATCTCAGAATGTAGAAGTGATGCATCAATAAACTCTATGTCTATAGAATATAAAGAATCGGCATCACTATAATCACTGTCGAAATCTGAGAAAGTCTCAACAAGATTATTTGTAAGAGGAGAAGACACATCACCCTCATGGTCAAGAATTCCCTCAGACTCACTTGGGATCGGGATAAAGTTCTCAACATTAGATGATTCCGTTTCCGGAATAGTGCTGAGATGCTCGTCCCCCATAATAAGAGAGTGAGTGGGAGCTTCGGGTGTGATAGCAGTTGTTTGAGATGGAATCTCAACTGCTGGGATAACAATTGATGAGGGTTGAGAAATGATATCGCTCAAAGGAATAGTACTCTCCTCGTCGTCTTCATCTACGTCATCGAGCATGCACGCCTGATTAAACAAAAAACGGTTGTGTCTTTGCTCGTTCTATTGCGAGTAAATCTTCCATAGATTCACCATGACGCTCTTCTTGGGATTGCCTCACAGCCAAATCATTAAGTGCATTCCTCGCATCTTGAAGTTTTTGGAATAAATCTTCGAAAACTAAATCGTGAGGAGATGGCTGAGGCTGAGGTTGAATCGTATGACACTGTGGAGGTTGGTTTTGAAACGAATAGTCGTAATTGTTGCAAGGAAATAGGTTCCCTGTCTGACAATCCGAGCTAGAGTGAGGACCACCACAATACTCACAACAGTAAAACTGATGTGTCTGGACAGGTGAATCATATGGATGTTGGTCACAACCAAAGTTCTGAGTATCGCTGGAAAACTGTTCATAGACAAACGCGTTTCCGGATTGACACTCAAATCCTTGATGAGGACCTCCACAAAATTCACAACAGAAGTGTTGATCGTGAATATAGGCGGGCTGGGGGGGGGTAATTGGAAAAGTTTGAAGAGTCGTTAAATGAGTTCTGATTAGGATCATAATCAAATGAATTCCTTGAACCACAAAACAAACAACTCCCGTTATGAATATCATTACCACATTGTACACACGTACACCAGCGACAGGGTGAACCAAAAAGAGGCTCACCACAACCGACACAAGGAATAAACGATTCCATGAGAATAGGAGAAGGTAGAATCAAATGGATAGAGGGTAAAGGAATAAAGAATCAAAAAGGGTAAGAGGATAAAGAGGAATATTTTGGCATTTTGAAAAAACATGCTATAAAAACAAAGAAGGAAAATATTTTTGGCGTTTTTAACACTTTAGGAAAAGTGCTAATGAACTTTTTGGATTTTTGAAAACTTTACAAAAAAACTTTTTACAAAAGATGGAATATGTGCAAGAATGGATCTCAAAAAGCTAAACACACGCTAAAGCCTCCCGGCGCGGCCCAAAATTTGATCTGGTCCGAACCGTCAAGTCAAACAGACATAAAACAGCTGGGAACCAAATACAATGAAGTCCAGAGAATACAGTGGATTCCCGGGTCGTTAAGTCCCACGGAGACTCAATGGTGTGCAAACACAGATTCAGACGATAGAATGACCACTAATGATAGCACATAAAAGATTAGGATGGATATTACACTACTGAAAAAGAGGATAAATCAAAAGCGACTTAAATACAAATTAAGAAAATTAAAAAGTTAAAATCTATTAAATAAACGCTATCACTATATTTAAAGTGATGAACGTTTAAAACTTAAAACTAAAAACTTACGTTTAAATAAAATACTACGCGACGTCAAAATAAAACGTGAAACTTACACAATATAAATCCTAAAAATATGAAAAATACATTTTTACAATACTAATAATATGAGAAAATTTATAGAAAAGGAAAATTATTTTTAACACTATTTATCTAATTATTATTAATTAAAAACTATTTTAAACTATTAAATAATACTCTAAATAAAAAGAAAATATGAAATAAGACTAGAAAAATAAAATTAAGATTTAGAAAAATCTAAAATATGATAAAACTAATTTTAAAACAGAAAATATATTTTTTTAGACTTTTTAATTATTTATTATTAATTTAAAACTATTTAAAACTAATTTAAATTATTAAAAATACCAAATAAAAGGAGAAAAATAGGGAAAAATACTTTTTAGGCTATTTATATTTATCTTAACCTAATAAAAATGAAAAACTATTTTTTTTGAGACTTTTTCTAAATTTTTATATTAAACACTAATTAAAAATGCTTAAATACTATTTTAAATTAAGAAAAATAGCAAAACAACTTGGAAAAATCTGAAAATTTCAGGAAAAGTCTAAAATTATATAGAGAAGCTAGGAAAAATAGAAAAACATGGGGTTGCTTGGAAGGATTTGAAACTGATGTGAAAAAGCTTATTGAAATAAGCACTTAATAAGCTAAAAGGAGTCCAAAAGCTACCAAAGCAGCTAAGGAAGCTACAATAAGCTAAAATAACTGAAATGGAACAAGTTTAAGCTACCCCAAACCACTGATTGCAAGCTAACACAGATTTGGTGTTTGAGATTTTGCTTAAAAAACAGATCTGGGGCCAACTTTGAGCACTTGCACAAGACTCAAAATAAGCTTAAACTTAAAATACCAAATAGAACCTACAGCAGACCTGGGTGAGATTGTCCAAACCAAAAATCAGACATGGATAAGCTCTTGAGAGCTCTGTGGAAGCTTGCCAAGAATGGGAAAACTCAGCAATGCTGAGTTTTGCACAGGCATAAGGACCATAAAGACAAGCTTGTTTGAAGCTTGTGGAAAAATCACAAAAATATGCAAAAATAACAAGAAGAAACTAGAGCAGTAAGGCTTTTAAAATCCACAAATATCACTTGAAATGACCTAGAAATGAGTGAACTAAAAATCTTCTTAGATAAGCCAAAACTGAGATTTTTGAACTTTTGACTTTTTAAGTACAAATGAAAAGTTGACCTTTTTGAGTTTTGATCTTGCTTTTTGAACTGAAAATGATGTGAAGTAATGAAATGAAGCTAATGAAACCTTTCCCTAAGTATTTTAAACACAAAATGAGGTTTTGACATGCAAAACCCCCACACATTGGGACGCTAAGACAGGTGAGATGGGATTATTGACTTTTTAGCTTAAAAGGCACAAGAAGAGGACTCAAATGAGTATATTATGACTAAACAAGGATGACCAAACAGTATTAACCATTACAAACTCCTCTAAGACAGATTAATCAGCTATGCCAAACACACCTTATTCTAACTTTTATGAAACTGAAATGAGATCAAACACTAAACCAAGTTGATTTCTTGATTACACCAAGTTTATATAACCTAAATAAGACTATGTGAACAAGTGTACACTAATGATTATCACAGAAACTCAAACAAGCAAAATATGCAAATGACTTGAAACTTGAAAAGTTGGAAACTTACTCACATGAGTTCCAACTATTGCAGGCCAATCCCAAAACCAAAGGACCACTACACTACTCTAATTAGATCCATATCCATCCTCTGCATTACCCTTATCCATCACCATTGCCAAATGCATCACAGTTGACTATTGTTGACTTTTTCACAAACTTACTTGAAAATGATTTGTAATCTTATAAAAAGCTTAAAGAGACATTAACTAAACTTTTTTAAGCTTAAAACAACCAAACAACAACTTGGACAGAGGATTTTGAAACGAGAATCTCAACGAACTCATAAACTGGAAATTTAACACAAGGAAATTGATACTCAAAGGTGACTTACAAAGATTAATAAACTTGAAATTGATACAATGAAACTGAAATTACACTATTTTAACTTAAACTAAGACAATAATAAAAAAAACGACATAAGTAAAATTTTTTATAAAACTAACTACTCCTTTTGCTTCTTCTCTCCTCCCTTTTATAGCTCCAAAATCCTTGCCACGTGTTTCTGAGAAGATCCCACTTGATTCCAGATCCTTAGGATAACTTTTTGTGAGATTTGGCCAAATTGTCAAATTTGGCGGGAAGTGTGATTTTGAGCAGTTGGATAAGCTTGAGTGTGGGAGAGGGTGAATTTAATGTGTCTTGGATGTAGTGGAGGAGGGGGGAGACAGGATTGGGGATAAGGTGAGGAGGGGGTGGAAAGGTTGAGTGTTGCAGGTTAAAACAGACTCAAGTGGGGAGGAGAAAGGTTTGGCGCCAAGGGTGTTAGTCAAACCTGTTTGACTTGGGCAGTGTTATAAAAAGGGGGTCAAAATGGCTTTTTGACAGGGGGTCCAATAGAGTGGAAGGGTCCAAAATTGGTTTAAGACTTTTAATATTAATAGGGACCATTGTTGTAAACTCTGAAAATACAAGGACCATAACTGCCAACACTTCAAAGTTTCTTCCAAGGACTAATACTGACAAGCTTCAAAAGTACAGGGACCAAATCTGTCATTTTCACATTTTCCAGGGACTAATTCTGCCAATTTTGAAACTTGAAGGGCCATTTTTGTAATTTTCTCAAACTTTTGATATTTTTCACCAAAGGACTAAATTTGACAAGTTATGATTTAAAAAAGACCTTTGTGACTTTTCTTTTGAAATTATGTGCTCAGGGACTGCTTTTTGACAACTTTTGAAACTTGGGGGACTAAAACTGCAATTTTTGCAAATTTGATATGTTTTTCATCCGATTTTGATATTTTTGCATTTAAAACACATAAAACACCGATTTGTGATATTTTGATCATTTTGATGTGTTTCTGAGTGTTTTCAGATGATTTTGCAGTTTATATTGTACAAAAATGATGAGTATTTAGACACTCATCAGCATACTGTGATAAATCTTTAGTAACGTTTCCATTTCCGCGTCTCTTTAGCTCCAATGCTCGTAATTTACCTGAAAGTGTAAAACAATGGAAAACAAGCGTAAATCCATATAAATGATATAAATAACGAGCATTAAAAGGGGAAATTGACACTTAATATTCAGGACTATTTGATGTTATCAGGCTTCAACTTACTAAATGAGTTTCATGCATATCTGTTTTAGTATTTGGATAATTGGGATTGATAGACAATTTTTACTTTATGATGAATAAAGATACTTGGTATTTGTTATTCATTCATATAATAATTGTTATCCTATATTTGCATGTTTAATCCTTGAGTAATTTTATTATTCTAAATATGTCCATTGTCGGTTAACAATATGGGATTATTGTTATGTAAGGCAAATATGAGTGTTGGTTATATTCTATTGAGAATTTGGATTGTTCCCGCCAAACTCATATGTATTCACTAGAGATGCATATTGGATTCCCCAACTTTCTAACATTTACTTTTGGATCCTTGTCATAAGTAAAATATTGAAAATGGTTTGTTATCTTCATCCTTAGACTTGAGATACAAGCAAGTTCTGTTATGTGTAGATATCATTTTTTGTAAGTATACGCAAAACGCTATCTGAACAAGGTAGCTATAAAAGCTATATTTCGGAGTGATGTGAAGCAGCATCCACAACACTTGTAGTCAATAAAGGATTTGTTACTCCACTTGATATGTGCAGAAAGATACCATGGCGCCTCTCCAGAATTAATAAGATAATTGTTCGGCCGAACCCAAAGGGTAATGCAAGATGACACTTGATTACATTTGTTATACCTAATTAAATTCTATAACGAGATTCTAAATGGTTAAACTATATGGAATGATTTGAGATCCATAATCCATGGTTTAACGGTATCTATAACAAAGGATGATTAGAGCAAGACATTGAATGACCATGCTACTAAGAAACTTTTACGAAACTATTGTCTCAGACACTTTTAGTTAAAAAGCGTGTGAGAGCGTTTGCTAGGCGTTTCCGTCGTTAGTTTTACGTGCCATTCGACACTCCAACTCCCAAGTGGGAGCTGTTGGATTGTGAGAGTTTAAAACACACGTAAACGACTAGAAGTGTGTGAGCCGATGGGGGCACACACGATAAACACGAGTATAAGTGTCGAACGTATATTAATACTTGAATATATACTCGATATGCATATACTTGACCCGATTACTTTGGACGACTCATGGGCTTGTTTAAGTCTCAAGGTGGGTCGGTTTAGCTAGGGTGTTCATCGGTCGCTATCGGTTTGTTCGTTAATTTTTTTCGGTATAACCGAGAACCGAATTCAAAATTAACTAAACCGAACCAAAAACCGAAAACCGAACCCCCAATAACCGAAAACCGAACCGAATAACCCGAATTACCTAAATTTAATAATTTATTCATTTGTTTATATATATTTTTTGAAAAAATCAATAATTTTCAAGCTTAAAAATATTATATATATATATATATTATAAAAGAGTTTTAATATATATTTTTAATATAAATATATAAAAAAATATATATATTTATTTAATTTCGGTTTTCGGTTTGGATTGCTAAAACCATAACCGAACCGAAAACCGAACTTTTATTTCGGTTCGGTTCGGTTTTGGAAATTTCGGTTCGTTTACGAGTTCGGTTCGGTTATTTTCGGTTCGGTTCGGTTTCGGTTTTCAGTTTATTCAGATATTACCCAACCCATGAACACCCCTAGGTTTAGCTGAGTTGCCATGGGCCTTGAATACTCATCTAATCGGGCAAGTAAGTGTGTAGGATTGCTTGGGCTTATTGGCTTGTTGACCAAGCTTTAACCCAAGACAATGGGTCGCTTGTTTTAGCTATAAAACTAAACGCACCCTACAACTCATGGTATGATAGATATACGAGATATTATATAACCTAAAGTAATCCCTAATCGAATATGACTTTTATTTTGGTTTCTATCTCACTTTGAAGCATAAGAAGAAAAGGATGGAATTGTTTTCTTATCTAACATGCGAATATTAAAAGAAAACATATACCATGCATGCATGATATTCCATGCATGGAAATCTATGTATATTCCTTTTCATTATGCATACTGCGATAGGCTACTCAACAAAAGGGTTAGTTTCGTTTGACGCAAATGTTGTTTTCTTTTGTTCGTGATATATTCAAGTGGGTCAATTGTTGATTGGTTTTAATACGTTCTCGACTAGCCATACATCGAACGTATACGTTATTAGGTTTGTGTGTGATACTCTTCGAGGTATCTATTTTAGATACTTAAGGTTTCGTTTTGGTTTCTTGTTCCGTTATAAAGATCAATTGCCAAGCAAGGTTAGGGTTTCTTTTATCTCTTTTATTAATTAATTATTGTATTAATTAATTGTTTATTAATTACGTGTTTAACCTAATTGCGATTACTAGATCCTTATCCGTTGCGTACTCGTAGAGGTTAATTGGTTAACTTGTTCTAAAAACCAACAGAAGGAAGCTAAAAACTATAAGCAAAGACGATTTGATTGCCATTGTTGTTAGTGAAGTAGATGGTGTGGCGAATAGAGATTGTAAACTAAGGTTATATAGTGGAAGGAGATGAAGGAGGAAGTGACATGTAAGAGTTTATGGCATGAAAATGTGAACACATGGAAGTGTTGTGTACAAGTGTAGTTGTGTATGTATGACTAGGGGTGTTCACGGATTGGGTAATATCCACAGTAACCGAAAACCGAAATCGAACTGAACCATAAATAATGAACGAATTTGTGACCGAACCGAATTGGTCAAAATCGAAGCGAACCGAACTAAATATTCGGTTATCGATTTAGATATGGTTTTGGCAATGAAAACCAAAAACCGAACCGAAAACCGAATTCATATAAAATATATATTTTTTCTATGTATATATATGGAAAAAAATCACCAAAACTCTTTTTTAGTATAAATATAACATGATTAAGCTTGAAAAAAATATTTTGTGCTAAAAATATATATAATTAAATAAAAAAATAATTAAAATTATGTAATTCGGGTTATTCGGTTCGGTTTTCGGTTATAGGGGTTCGGTTGAATCAAATTTAATTTCGGTTCGGTTATACCTAGAAAAAAAATTAACCGAACTAACCGAACCGAATAAACCGAATAACCCGACAACCGAACCGATGAACACCCCTATGTATGACGATGATCAACATGATAAGTGCAAATGAAGGATGATGAACAATGACACCTTATTGTGCTAGATACTCTTCAACAAGATGGTATATTTCTCTTTTTATTATTTAAATTGATTAATAGGATAATTTTTTATTCGATTCTATGATATTTGGAGAACATGTACTTGAAACTTAAACTAATCAAAAGTTGCCCAAATCTAGATTAAATGTATACAAGTTTATAAAAGTATTAGCTCAAAACCGAATTATTAATTTGATAGTATTAGACGAGTATTTGTGTTTAACGGTAGCGGTTTTTACAAGCTGTTTGGTATCCTACTTTGGAATGGGATTTAAAGTCAAAAGATCAAAAGACCATGATTGGTTCAAAAACTAGGTCTACAAAATAGCCACCAAACCCGATGACCTCACCATTTTACAATCCGGACACACTACTCTGGTTTTGCAATTTTAGTTTGTACTTTCCTAAAACTTGTGGGCCTCTTTTTAATTCCACCATCTCATTTTAATTTATAACTTATTTTATAATAATAAATTTGATTATTTATTTTTAATAAGGTTTTAAAATAATAATATTATATCATTTATATATTTTTTCTCTCTTACTTTTTTTTTCAAAAACTTAAATCAAATCCAAATCTAAATCCAAATCCAAATCCAAATCCTAATCCAAATCCCTTAACAAACCAAACGGACCCTTAGTTTTTGACAAAATTACAAGGTGAATGTTTTTTTTTGTTTGAAAATTTGTCTTTTTAGTGCCCGGGTATTCGCTTCGAGGAACCGTTCCTCTTATGGCATAGTTGAATAGCGGCGACAATGAAACACTAACAATAAATCGCAAGTACACCAATAAAGTATTTACCTACAAGACAATAACAAATTTTCGAATCTTTTCAAAACATCAAAAAAAGTGTAACTTTTAAATCTAAGATATTGAAAATATATAGTAATATTTTTTAGCAAAAAACTACCTCAAACTAAATATTACTCCAGTATTATCAATATTACCCCAAACACTCTCTTTAAAATAAAGTTCAAGAATATAAACAATTCAAGACCATTACTAACATTCACTTACCTGATTAAAAAAAATACACAAAATGCTTAAGAAAGTCATTGGCCTCGGTTATGAACATCACGTGTCTCATTTCTTTTCGAAAAGATGTTTTAAAAATAATAATCAGCCTCCAATATGTTATATCTCTGTCAAATATTGAATCAGATTTCAAAGGAATTACCTTAAAGATCAACTTCGTATTAAACACTATGACCATTAATGATATTAGAAGCACACAAATGAACACCATATCTAAAGTGAAACTCATGACATCGACAGAGCTACAAAACGAAAACCACCTAACCAACCAACGATTTGGGTTTCTCAAGTATCACCACAACAACATATCTGGAACCAAAGATTTAAACTTTGTAAAAAACTTTGACACAAAATTTACACATGAACTTTTGAACATAGTTTTTTTTTTCCTTCTCTTGAACATAGCTACCAACAGGAAACCAAACATAACTTCATTAGAAGATTTGGTCATCATTGCCATGTAAATGTATAACAACCAATTAGATTATTTCCTTTATAAGAATAGCATTTTAAATGTTGCCCATATTAAATCGTTTCATTTAAAAGATAGTTTCAACTTTTTAAATGTTTCAATTTTTCAACATTGACCATTTTTCAATTTTCAATAATTCAACTTTGACCATTTTCTCTTTTAATGTAGATAGTCTAGTTAATCATTGATAGATTGGATTTTTTTAAAAGTTGCCCGGTTTAAAAACTAACAAACTTTACAAGTAGACTTGTTACAAATTGAATTTTTAATAAGTTTTGCTAATATGTGTTCGTTAATATTTACATGTTTCGTTTTTGCAAACAAACCCACTATAGAGTAATAGATTTTGTTTAATAAATGATAACATTTTTACCAATTGCAGTTTATTGAAAAAGTTATTCTAGCAAGACATTAGAAGGCAAGCAAAACAGAGAGCAACATATTACGATAGTTTACAACAAGCCGTTTGGGTTGCAAATCCATTTAATCCATACCAGAGTCCTTGTTTTTTCAAATCTATGAATTATCCAAGGATGGAATAGAATATTGATCGTCTTCTTTAAGCATGTCTTCTATTGGTGCTTTTATATCAAAACAACCCGGTTTTGAAACATGTACAAATGATCAAAGTGGTGGTTTGAATTACCACATCGAAAAAAATCTTTGTTTGATCATCCATATTAGCGGAGTCTCCCCAAGAGATTAAATTACATAATTCTTTTGGATGATGGTCAAAGCCCCACAATTTTGCAACTTATAAAGTACTTTAATTAAATAACACATGAGCAAAATAGTTATTATATGTAGAGTAAACTGCAAAATACACTCCTTTTGTTTATTAGTTTTCACACAATAAATTCATGTCACAAACGTTTTCCAAACACCATCCCTCTGTTACTAAAAGTTAGGTACATTACTCTGTAAGGACTAACGATGTAACTTTTTTCCCTGTTATCTTCGTCATCTACAAAAAGTTAAACACCCATGTTGATAAAATCATTCCTAAGCACCCCCAATCCAGCCACCATAGATCTAGCCACCACGCTAGCCAGCTGAGGTGGAGTAGTAGTTGGTGTTGTGGTGAAGGTGGCGGATGTTTGTGAAGCTGAAGGTGGAGATGGCGGTTGGTGGTAATCAAAGCTCCGACCACCATAAATCTGAAGGATGGTGAAGGTGGTGGTGGAGGTGGCGGATGATGGTGGATGGTAGTGGAGGTTATGA
>OU343217.1:115173916-115340155 GCA_910596185.1 Chrysanthemum makinoi | reverse complement strand
TTGAAATGTCCTTGGTAGGCGCATATTTAAAAAGAAGCTTGATAAGTGCATCTGTATCTTTGCGTTTGGCTTATATCATGATTCGGATAAAAAATAAAACCTTTTTTTTCTCGAATCCATGGCGTGGTTTGTTTAAATTCTTGTTACGGCGAATCAATGTTTTTGGGTACGCTTATATAGATAGAATTTCAAATGACAATGTGCTTTATGATTCAAACATGCGCACCTAATATGTATGTTTAAAAGTACACACTGATTAAGGAGTGCATACATATGCATACACTTATTGATGTCATTAAAGTACGGGACATGCATGTTTCATTTGATTTTTACGTATAAGCAAGTACTAATATTGGAATATACAGTATTTTTGTCATGTTTGAAGGAAAAGCGATTGCACCAAAGTTTTAGATTTCATAAAAATAAAAAAAAGTCACCACATATAAATGTTGGCCGCAGAAATTATAATGTTATTTCATCCTCGTAAGTATTGTGGCATCACAATAATGCGTAGCCATTACAATAGCATCCGGCCATTACAGCGGTTTCATTTCTCAACAGCTAAGGCCACACTAAATTGAAAATGATGTTGTTGAATGTTTTTATAAGCTGGAATTTTAAATGAAAACACGGTTCTTGAGTGGAATATGTGCGGCCAATTTCTAATTTTCAAAAGCTGCATAATTGATTAAGCAATCGATTATATAGCTTTGTCCATGGCTGGCGAGAGATCATAGGTTTTAGACTTGAGTTTGTGCATCGGGGATATTTGGCGATGGAATATGCCGGTACGTGCGGCTTATACCTCAAGAAAAAACATGAAGTCTAGATTTTTACTTTATTAAAAACAACCACCACATGTGAATCTTTGTGATTACACGGATTGCAATGTCAACAATGTTGGACTTTCCTAGATGATTACCATTGGTGTATAAAGTTGCGGCCTTAAGCAACACAAAACACGAAGACAAATCTAGATTTGTAAATCAGATTTTACAAATATAATGGTTTAACTTAGACACCACAAATCTAAGTGTAACACTAATATTAATATGGTTGCATAAATTTGTAATTACCTTGCGTATTGTTAGTCGCAAATTGCAACATAAGCCTACTTTAGCATATCTCTGCCCCCCTGCTTTTGTTCAATTTAACTTGTAAAATGATGCCACTCACTCGTCAAGTAATGGCTGGGATAGAGTAATTCCTGCATTGTGACATAGACAACACTATTCTTACAAGCTCATTTTAGGTAAGTGGCTTATAAAAATGAAGCATCAAGTACCATGCAAAAAAGAACCAACCTTATTTTCAATGCGTGAGAACATACGCCATTCGTCATGACATGCAAAAGATTATAGGTGTGATTAGCAAAACATGTATTGAAATACTTAAGCAAGCATGAAACAATTTCATGAATTTTGGTTATAGCCATATAGCAAAAGCTGACATAAAAATGCATCTAGTGATTAATGACAGCGGCGTCACGGGTTATACATAAAGGGACTCACCATAACACCCAACTAGAAATGAAAGAACTTTAGAGCTTCCTACCTTCTTATTTTTTAGAATGCAACGCAAAGTTGTTTACGAAGCAGGCTTTCCATTGCCTGAGAAGATCGGCTGCCTTTGAATAATGGTGCTTCAAATGCAGTAATTTCTGCATAAAATAATGAAAAATAGAAGTTAGGATGCGTGCTTTGGATATAAAGATTGAATTGAAAGAGAGCAACCATTTTCATTCTTTGAAACTCATGTTGCAATTTCTTTTAGGTTATTGTGCACTGACCCAATGTTTGGTGGGAAATCTTAGATTAGTTGTTGCTTCATGAAGTGTTTAAAGATGTTTTTTGCTTAACCTAAGTCTGTCTTTGGGTTGCTTGGCACTATTTCATTGGAATGATAAGTAATGGTATAGTGTACGGTTGGTTACACTAAGTTACTACTACAGTTTACCTATCGCCTATATAAGGTGTTCTTTTTGTGCTTCACATAGCTACCTTTGCACCTTCCGAGTTTTTTAAAAATTTGTCAGAAAATGGCCTACACCCCTCACTTGAATCAACTAAAAGAAGCATGTGGCTCCAATGAAGTCCACAATGCCTTTAAGTTCATGTTTTTCTACGAGTCGGTGAGACCAGGGGTTCATCTTGCTTCTTGGAGAGAAATGCGATGATGTTCGTCGTCGACTTGGGACGGGGCGAGTTGTTGCGGGAGGGGCGGTTGAGTGGTGATGATGATGTTGCGGTGTGGCCGAATGCTTGGAGGAGGGGCGAGGGGACCACCAGATTCTTCTGCAGCGATTCAGTCCTTAATCGGCTAGAGCGTAGCGCGTGAAAAGCGCCATGTGTTTACAATGGAGATGTATGATTAGGGTAGCATCCTTTGTGTATGCGTGATGCTTGTTTCATGGTCTTTATGTTTTATGGTAGCGGTGTTATGTTTTAGATTAACACAGGCATTAATCTTTGATTGTATGGTTGTAACTTATCTTTGAATATGAATAAAAGTTACATTTGTTTGTCTTTAACAATTTTGGAGGTGTGTGTTTTCTTATGTGGTGGAGAAAAGCACTTATATGGGTCAGTCAACCGTGTTTTATTTGTAAAAGTTGCGTCTGTTTGTGGTTTAAGAATTTTGTTGATGCATGTGTAATGGAGAAAAGCAATGTTATAGCTGGGTCACATGTGTTTTATTTGGATATTGTGTTGAGAACAAAAGAATCTGTAACTTGTGCATGTGTATCATAGTTCAATAGGTAAAAGTATTGACCATCTTTCAAAAGTTAGAAAATGTTCGGTTCTTTAAATAAAGATTGAGTGGAAAAACAAATCATAGTAAAATTTGATGGTTGTTGTTCATAAATAAACACCAAAAAGAGTCATTATAACAGGATTATTAACCGTGGTCATTGGTATGAACACATCTTGAAGACAGATTACTCACCTCAGCAGTCAAACACCTTGCTATGTGATAAGGCGGAGCATGTGTAAGAGGCATCCCAATGTGAGCATCTTCGGTTAGGCGAAAAATCTTACTGACACAGGTACAGAGCGAATGTGAGCCACCTTGATTGGTGGCGATCATCAGCATTCATAGCATGGCGGATAGCGGCTTTACTGAATTAAGAAAAAAAAAAATACAATTAGGCCAAAAATAGTGCAACAAACTTAATGCGGTGATAAGAGAATCGCATAGCGATAATGACTAACAATTATCGGTTTTGCAGATTCTAGGATAATGGTATACATGAGAAGCGACTTACTATGCTAAAGGGTGATCAAATACATATTTACGAGAGCGGCATTATTTTACGCTCGACCATCCTCCTGCGACAAAAAGGTACGGACGGTATGAGGTGTTTGTCATTCATAATCTGGGTTTGTTGATTGAATGGCATGCGGATCTAGGATGATCTATAAATTTGACAAACGATCCTACGTTTGACATGCCATTCAATAAACAAAGCCTGGATTGCGAAAGAAATTATCCTAACCTGTTTGAGCGTTGTGCATTTAAGTTATATCAGTTTTATTCCCTGGGTACAATGGTTTAATTTTCTAACCTCCATGTTTTTAGTTTTCACCATTTTGTCCCAAAATTTTTTTTTTCTCTTTTTTTGTTTGGGCTCGGTATTTTATTTGCAGAAACATATTTTTTGATTAATCTGTTTTTTTGCCACTTTTTTTTCAAAAGATGTGAGTCCTTCGTTTTCAGAGTTTGCATGTGAAAAAATAGCAGGCATGGCAAAAGATGCCTAAGGAATGCATGTTTATAAGGAGCCAAAAGTCCTGATCACTTGTCACTGCATTTGCAGGCTATATAGTGGCAGTCAAATCAAATGTGTAGTAAGGCATGTGCTATTACATCATAGGAATAATAACCAACCCATAATTCCCTCTTTAAAAGACGCACATGCCATCTCAAAAACACAAACAAAAGAAAATCTGAACCAATTCTGAAATAAAAAAAAGGTGAAGGAAAAAATAAACATGAACACACCTATGCCTTTTTGTGAAGACCTCGTTGCCGCAGCTGGTAGAAACAAAAGTGCAGAACATAATTTCCATTATGCTCATACCTTTTAGATCCAGCCAGGTATATTTCCAGAAAATTATTCGACAATATGATGATCCAAACATAAGCTCATGTATGTATTGAAAACATCATATGAACATCGCAGCGTCATCAGCAGCCTGTCATGGCTGCAGCCACAATGTGGATATGAGTGACCCATCATTACTGCATCGTAAATCTCATGAGACGCCACAGGCGACCTGTATATTATACACTATTACATTCATCGGGATCGCTTTTTGACCCGCAGCGGCGGCTTTCTTTGGACACATGGCTCAATTGAAGAATATTCAAGCAAAGAGGATACACCCGTCATGGTACAGCGTACGCAATTTTGCTACCTTGCCAAGATACGGGCCATCTCACATTTACCAAGTAAAGCCCAATTCATCACGGCCTAAAAAGGCCGGTAACCGTTAGGCATTCACCAAGCATGAATGACAAAAAGCGCAACCATGACAAAAACCATAGAATTCATACACTCTCGCGGCTGACATTTCGGCGTGTTTATCGAAGCGGTGGTCGCACTAAAAAACATGGTTGCAACTAAATGGTTACCTTGTCAAACCATGTTTTTCGACAAAGCCCAACCCATAGGCAAAATCATGCCGAGCCAGTGAAGCTAAGCATGGCAAAAGTGAGTTTTTCTTTGGACACATGGCTCGGATGGGCTAATATTCAAGCAAAGAGGATACACATGCGCCATGGTACCAATAGCGGTGGTCATCACCTGCCAAGATCGGGCCATCTCACATTTACCAAATAAAGCTCAATTCATCACGGACCTAAAAAGAACGCAGCCGTCAACCATTCACATTCGCGCATGACAAAAGCGGCAACCATGACCAAAACCCGTAGACTTCATCCACTTCTCCGCGGTTCGACTTTCTTTATCCAAATGGTGGTTGCACTAAAAAAGCGGCATGGTCGCAACCAAATGGTCCAGAGCCAAACCATGTTTTTCGGCAAAGGCAACCACGCAAAACATGTTGGCGGTGAAAGCTAAGCATGCCAAAAAGCGTGATTGGTCACAGAGCCAAACCATGTTTTTGGCAAAGGCAACCCACCACGCAAAAACATGTTGGCGGCGAGTTAAGCATGCCAAAAGCGTGATTTGCCGCAACATTGCTTAAAATGGTGCAACCTTAGTAAACCACTCATAGCAAGCAAGACACGAAAGAATTGCAAACCGGAAAATATTTTTAGAGCGTACACTATTTAATGGAAATCTAACAAGCAGAAAGTGGCTAACCATAAGGCATGACATCCAACCCAACCAAGATAGAGAGGTTTTTTTTTTTTTTTTGACTAACTCATCGGCTAAACTATGAAAGCAGACCGTAATTGCACGATCAATAAAGTGACACATAAAATTTATACTTTTAAAAAACCTTAAACCCTCGGTACAACAAAAGTAGCAAGAAAGCGAAGGGAAAACATCACAGGCAGTATCCAATGTTCCCAAAACAATAAAAGGTAAACACAAAAGGCGGTAGCCATATCAATCTTTGCTAACCTAAAAGACACACATTTCAGATTTTTCGATCATTAATAATGAGCATCGTAACCCTTATCTAAGACATGGCAAGCGAGAAGCAGCAAACCCTAACTAAAACTAAAATAACCCGAACCAAAACAAAACACAGATACCATAAGCACCATAAAAACATAGTAAAATAAGCCCTAAAGAAAAGGAAAAAAATCAAACCTTCAATTGTTTCCCCCAAATAAGAAAATATGAAATTAGGGTTTACTAAACACACAATACCATAACCACCATAAAGACATAGTAAAATAAGCCCTAAAAAAGGGAAACAAACCTTCAATTGTTTCCCCAATCGAGAAAATATGAAATTAGGGTTTTCCATAATCAAGATCTGAAATTCGTAGCCTTATCTTGGATTCACCAAACACCCAAAATATATGGACCAAAAGAAAGCACCGATGAAAAAGCAAAGACTATGTGGCGAACGGACATCCACAAATTGGATAAAAATATTGTTTCCATGGTACGAATCACTGTGCCCATCTCACCAAACCAGCATATGAACACGCAAAGTGTTTAGGTTGATCAAGGAAGCGGGGTTTTTCACCGTAAAAATACCAGTGGATCTAAGATGAAACGGTAAAATGTGAGTAGAGATGAATAGAATGGGCGTGTTAGCTAAATGGAGCGGGCCAACCGACACCGTCGATATCAAGCTGTAGCAAAAGAATGCTTGTTGCCAAGTCTCTGATAAATGTAATATAGTATAATATCAAAGGAGTTGATGTTCAAAAAATCTAAGTGTGGTCAAAAGAAATCTATCTAAAGTCATACAATCCAGTGAACCTAAATGAAAGTAGGGGTGTGCCGCGATCTGAAACGAGACGGACCGGACCAAGACGGGAGGCCAGACACCGAGTTCGGCAAAAATCCTAGACGAGACCGGACCGAATGTGGTCGGTCGGTCTCGGTCGGTCGGTCCTTCCGGTCGGTCCGGTCCAACAAGGCCAAATTCGTCGGTTTTGGTGGGCCGGACCGAGGACGAATGCTTAGCAAAAGCGAGACCCAGCGGACGGACCGAATGTGTTCGGTCGGTCTCGGTCGTGTCGGTCGGTCGGTCCTTCGGTCGGTCCGATCCATTCGGGTCAAATGCTCACCCCTAAATGAAAGTATGGTTTGAGTGTGGACATGGTTTTGTTCCAAATGCCCAAAATCGTCATGGTCTAACCTTGCTGATGAATTTACCATGTGTTTATCATTTGTCTATATGTAACCAAGTACTCAAGTCTCGTTTAAATTCACCTCTTGCGAATACAATCTTTTATATAAGCACAATCAATTTTATTATCCTAAACACTTCCTACAAATTAAATTCAAGATAGAAACAATGAGCAAAAGAATTAATAAGTTGTGACACTCATTTGATTGCTGATTATTCCTAGAAGTAGGAAGAGGAAAATTAACTCTTAAGTTATAATGGTGAATTCTATAGATACATAAGATACTTTTTTAAAAGAAATAAAATACGTAACAAACTTTATTTATTACGGAATCATCAAAATACTTTTAAATTGTAAACAATATACGTATTATTGACTGGTATATGACATGTTTGACCGGTTACCACTTAGAAAAGTTATAGCAATGGTCCTTGTGGTTTGCGTTAACTCTCACCTTTAGTCCTTTAACTTTTTGGCTTAAAAAGTTACGATGAATGTCCATGTGGTTGTGCATTGACTTTCACCTTTAGTACCTTGATTTTTCTTTCATCTATAATTTTTTTTTCATGTAATATTTCTTTCCTCCCCATTTTTTTTTTTTTTTTTCAAATTTCAAACAATATACGTAATATGATCGGTATGTTACAAGTTTAACGGGTACCACTTAGAAAAATTACATTAATGGTCATTTTTACAATTATTATACATATATAATGTAACGTTTAGAAAAAAAATATATCTTTTTACTTTTTATTTCACTTATTCATACAAGTTTTTGTATTTTTTTTCTCTCTTTTTTTTAAAAGTGATATTTTTGTTTCTTCACTTTTACACTTATTATACTTATACATTAACACAACGTTTAGAAGAAAAAAAAAATTGTTTTTAAGAAATATAAGTCACATGAGGGGTGTAAAGTATAAGTATAACGTAAATTTTAGAAATTTTTTCTTAAAAGGATTATTGTTATTAGTATTTTTTTAAGTTGCGTTAAAATATAAGTATAATAAGTGTAAAAAAAATAGTGTATTTTTTAAGTGGTAAAAAAATAAGTGTATGAATAAATGAAGAAAGTAAAAAGTAAACAAATGTAAAGAAAAGTGTGATAAGTTTAAAAAAAAATAGTGTGTGAATAAGTGAAAAAAAAATGTAAGAAGTGTAAAAAAAAAGTAGTGTATGAATAAGTGGTAAAAAAAAGTGTAATAAGTGTAAGAAAATTATATATATATACTATTAGGCGTTTGGTTGGGGCAATTTGGGAGATATTGGAGGCATTTGCATTTTAATTCCCTTCAAATGTCATGTTTGGTAACTCAAATGGGGAAATTGAAGCAATTTACAATTCCTCGAATTGCCAAAATGGGGTGAATCAGAATGCCTCCAAAAGTGGCGAATTTTAATTTGCTTGAAAAAAATTTATAAACTTTTTTTCTTATTGTTTTTTTTATAAACTTTTAAATAGAATATTTATAATTTTTTTATAAACTTTTTTTATAAATTTTTATAAACTATTTTATAGATTTTTTTTAAACTTTTATTATAAATTTTTATAAACTTTTTTTTATAAATTTCTTATAGATTTTTAAAACTTTTTTTATAAACTCTTTTATAAACTTTTATAAATTTTTTATAAACTTTTTTTTATAATTTTTTTATAAATTTCTTAGAAATTTTTTATAAACTTTTATAAATTTTTTATAAACTTTTTTTTATAATTTTTTTTATAAATTTCTTATAAACTTTTTTAATAAATTTTTTATAAACTTTTTTCATAAATTATTTATAAACTTTTTTTTATAAATTTTTTATAAACTTTTTTTTATAAATTTTTTCTAAACTTTTTTTATAATTTTTTTTATAAACTTTTAAATAGAATTTTTATGAAATTTATATTAAAAAAATAAAAAAAAATTATAAATTTCTGTGAACCAAACATGCGAAGCTATTTTAAATTCCGGAATTTTAAATTCTCAAAAATTTAAATTTTCTAGAATTTAAAATTCCGGAATTTCAAATTACCCCAACCAAACGCCCCCTTAGCCATTTTTGAATTAGCCATTTTTGAACGGGGCAAAGTCCAAATTCTTAAGAGGTCCGTTTTGAGTTAAGTTGACATTTCATTGGTCCTTTGTTAATGATAAAATGTAAATCAAAACCCAACAGTAGCTTAATTGATGATGCGCCACTTTCTCATTGGTTAAAGTGTGTTGGGGATTTTCCTGTTCATCTCCGTTTTTGCGTAATTATCCCGTTATACAATTAGAGCCACACATGTCACATGTGTAATTTAAGTTTGTACTATCCTATGGAAATTACACAGTAATAGTATAGATCACTGCTATTACCTTTGTTCTTGAAGCTTCTCACCTCATAAATCCCACCTCCATCCATTTTGTTCCTGAATCTTCTTCCCACAAAGTACTAAAAAAAGGCACACCCTTTGGTTAAAACTGGACCTTTTTTGATATCTTTTATATGAAAATGAATATGATTCGATGAACCCCACGAGTACCACAACCAGAAAACATTGGCGGCAGTGTAGAGACAAGAACAGTGGGTTAAAAATGAAGTCGCCAGCGTGTCTTTAGGTTTTCCGGCCAACCTTGCGCCGTCGTCTTCACTCCGACCACCAAAAGTAAGTCTCATCATATGTTTCTTAAAGTTTTAATGAATTTTTAATTATTTGACTTTAAATTTATACCCTTTAGAGCTTTTATATAACATATTGAAACTTTTTGATTAGTAGGCTTTTGATTTTGCATATGTGAATTTGTTTGAGGTTTGGAACTACTAGGGTGAATCGGTTTGATGTGGAGGATAAGCTACAGTAGTGAGCTGTGGATTTAAGGTGAGTATTATTAGTGTAATATAGTTTCGTTTATATCATATATGCTTTTGCAAAATGGTGTAATATCGGATCCTATTAGAAATTTGATCTGATTGGTATAGTTGGTGTTGTTTTGTTGATATTATGGTTATAGAATTATTAGTCTATGAAAACACACACACACATATATATATATATATATATATATATATATATATATTTTTTCAATTTTCAGGGGGCAATTTTTTTTAAAGGCAATTTTTAGGGCGGTTAGATCATACCATATGTCGTTTGTGATAGGAACCCATTCCAAACAAGAGATTATCTTGACCCATCAATAAAAAGTTTCCGATCATGAGATACATCTGTAATTCAGATACAATGGTAATTTAGTTTTCTTTTTTAAGTTCTTGATATTTTTATGTTGTGATTGGTAACTTTTTTATTAATGATGGGATATCACAAGTGGTTGAAAATGTATACCCGCTCTTGAATGTATACACGTATAAGTTTTTCCTAATTAGTTAAAAGTGAAGACACATATTTTTCTTAGCGATTACTATCTTTGTATAATTGATTGTTAATTGTGTGGTCACATTACCTTATTGTAGGATAAACGGAGGAATATGACTTTCATTGCAAATGGTCAAGGTCCATGGAAAGGCAAGAACTCCAAAACCGAAAGGTTCATCCAGCACCTACTAATGTGCTTATGACATTTGTTTAACTACCCGATCTTATATATGTTTTCGATAACTTTGTTCTTATTATTTTATTCATCATTGCTTGGATAAACATATCTGAAGTGGCATTAATTTGAACAAAGAAGGGATGAGATTACTGCTGAACCACATCTATTTGAACAAAGAAGTCCTCCGGTGATACTCTTTGGAAGTCAAAATACATGTATGTCATATAATACATGTATGGAATTTTAAAAAATGAGTGGCATTAATTTACGAAGAGGTAAATATGAGTGGCATTAATTCGCGTGACAATGATGCTTGCAGTCGCCAAAGGCCCCAACGTAAGTGAACTTATTGGTATCTGATCAGCCTTAAAACATGATCATCGACATTATGTTTTCTATTATGTATACCAGTTCATGGTTTTTTATTTACTTACAACTACATTTTTGTCGTTCATGTAGAATCACCATTGGAATATATGCATTTAGGGAAAGCATGTCGGCTGTCGGCATTGTGGCGCATTATTTTGGTACGAGGAAAAGGTAGCAACTTGCTATAGAGGTTCGCGACCCTAATATCATAAATCTTTATTGTTAGGTAGGCGTATGGTGTTACGTGTGCATCTAGAATATCCAGAATACATAAGCAATTATACAACAATGCTCATTTCATGGAAAATATAAGAGCATATAATCAAATCTTTAGTATGACATCACTTGGTGCTAAACTAGACGAGTCGGTTAATAAAAGGCAGAGTATGTACTTAAAGTTCTGAGACAAGGTATCGACACACACAAGGTTTGTTTAATTTACTATTTCTTCACCTCATTTGTTATTGCTTTCATGCATATAATATGGACATTTTCATAGTTTGAGGAATTTGAAATAATGATGAAGGCTAGAACTGATTAGAGGAAAGCAACAACCTCAGCTTGAAACTGTTCAAAGATGGTTCACGCTTTGTGATATAGCAATTAACTTGCATTACATTCATACCTTTACTTATTTTTTATTGTAAGAGTTCTTTTATATTGGTAAAGTAAGTTTTTATATTCTCGGATAGTTGTACCAAAAATAATTGAGCACATGCATATTAAATTTCGGATAATCTGGATAAATGGTCAACATTCAAGAGCGAGTATACATTTTCAATGCTTATTATTTTAACGTGAACATGATATATAAATATATGCGTGACTATCTTTATAGCATGTCTTTCACCATATCTGTTTCATTAACTGAAAAGCTCATGTATCCAGTGCGATAAGTGGAAGGTGAAGCGGAAGGTGAAAGCGTGAGAACAACAGACCTCAAAGGCGTTGGGAAGGCTTGGAGAAATGACAAGAGAAGGGAAGCGGTGTTTGCGTTGTGAAATCGGAGTCGGGAAGTGAATAAGCTTTGACCCCGGATGGTGAAAGTGAAAAAGGTAGTAATACTAATAAGACTTTGCAATTAGAATGGTTTTCGGGTTTTGGTATTTTCAAACTATTGTGTTTAATATTTATATTGTAATAAAAAGGCTTTGAATATATTCCCATATATATGGTTACTTGCTTCCTTTTATTTGTTTGTTGGGTCTATTTGGAGGATTTACTCATGTTATTAGGTCTACATAGCTTGTTTTAGTGTCGGTGTTTTAATTAGGTAGGTGATACTTAGTCTTTATCTGTTTGGTTGATTTTCTTACGATTGGAGGTATGAGGTGTTCTTGAGTACATTGTCTTTATTCTTGAGGTTTCCTTAAATTTTGGTGGGTTAAAACCCGTATACAGAAATTCAGAATAATATAACGAAAAAAGATCCGCAGCAACGCGCGGGCAATCCCGCTCGTTATTACTATATGAAAAAAATATAAAAAATTAAATAAGTGAAAAAATTTCTTAGGACTAAAGATGAAAGTCAACGCAAACCATAAGGACTATTACTATAATTTTTTAAGTGTTAACCGGTCAAACATGTCATATACCGGTCAATATTGTGTACATTGTTCAAATTTGAATGTATTCGCGATTCTGGTGATAAATAAAGTTGGTTACGTATTTTATTTCTTTTGAAAAAGTATGTTACGTATCTTTAGACTTCACTCAATTTATAAATCGCGAGGTTCAAAATTTGCTTAAAAATATTAGAAAAAATTACACGTATGGTCCTTGTGGTATACCTCAAATAACACGTTTAGTCCTTAAGTCGCTTTAATTACACCACGCATACCTATTTTTGAAACCTTTCACCCATTTAGTCCCTATTTTGGGAAATAGGAATTTGTTCATGTAATAAAATAAATTGTAAATAATTACATAGGTGATCTCTATTTTTTAAAATAGGGACCAGTGATGCAACTAGTTTGAAAAATATGGATTATCCACGTAATTAAAATTGAATGGGTACAAAACATGTAATTTTGGGTTAACGACAGGGTCGAAACATATAATTTTGTCAAAATATTATGGAAAGATTGTAACATTTTTTTTTCTTGGGCTTGAAATTTGTTAGTTAATCAACTCTCGTTTGCATATTAGGGCGTGACTAGGGGTGTTCATCGGTTCGGTTATCGGTTTGTTCGGTTCGGTTCGTTTGGTTAATTTTTTTTGGTATAAAGAAACCGAACCGAATAACCCGAATTACCTAAATTTAATAATTGATTCATTTATTTGTATATATTTTTTGAAAAAAAATTAATTTTCAAGCTTAAAAATATTATATATATATATATATTATAAAAGAGTTTTAATATTTTTTTTTAATATAAATATATAAAAATATATATATATATTTACTTAATTTCGGTTTAGGTTCGGATTGCTAAAACCATAACGAACCGAAAACCGAACTTTTATTCGGTTCGGTTCGGTTTTGGCAATTTCGGTTGGTTACGAGTTTGGTTCGATTATTTTGGTTCGATTCATTTCGGTTTTCGGTTTATTCGGATATTACCCAACCATGAACACCCCTAGCGTGGCAGTTGCAATGGATCGGGTTCATACACAAACCATTGTACATATATGTGTCATTTTTTTTTCCCATAAACTTTTACATTATTCTTATATGATCAAGTTACACACTATCGTGCTTGGCGAGGTGTGACCAAAGGACCCAAAATTTTGCCCCTTATATCTATATTATTTATAAAACAAAAATGGTCAAAGTGAAAAGTGAAAAGTCAAGAAAATGAAATGGTGAAAATATTAAAGAGGAAATTTTGAAACAATTAATTATGATCAATATTAACTATTAATACACATATGTTTAAAAATGAAACTATTAACATACATCGAAAATCGGATTGACACGGGGCGCTTCAAACCCGAGGGTTGACGGTTTAATTTGACCGGTTTTTGACCCACCCGTCGGGTTGACCGATTTAAATTGACTCGTTTTTCAACAGCGGCAACGGTTGAACCACTCGTGTCGAACCGGGTTTCAAACATTATGTTTAATCCCTAAATCCTAAAAGTTTTATTATTTTTTGTTTATAACCCATAAACTTTTTTTTATCATTAAAACTAGACTAAAATACACCGTTGGTCCCTAAACTTGTCTCGGAGGATGCGATGGGGCGAACCTCGCCCTTTTCATCGCCACGGGTCCAAGCGGTGGCCATTAAATGTCGGATCGTCCCTTGACCGAGAATTGGGACGGTCAAACCGATTTCCCGAGGTATTATAGACCATTCACTTTTTTACCCAACCTAGTTAAAATGTAACCCAACCTTCAACCATATATGTATGAACGAGCAAGAGTGAACCCTAAAATACAATCAACACACATTCTTCCCAAAGCAAAAATTAAAACAATAATGGCACAAAACGATAAGGGGAAGGGTTTGTTGAATTCGTTGAGGAAGCGGAGCGAAATGAAAAGCGTTTGGGTGTTAAGAAGGAGAAAGAAGAGGATGACATCTTGTTATCAAAGTTTAACGATTTGGGAGAAAGGATTACAAAACTGGAAATTTTGTTTAAATATCTTAAGGAAAGGAAGGAAAAGAAAGAAAACGATGATAGGGAGAGTTGTGGGTCTAGCTAAGTGTATGTTTAAATGATAGTAAACATTTGTAGTTCTTGAGAACATGTAATCGATGAATAAAGTTTTGTGATCTTATTTAAGTAATTGTGTTTGAAATCGTTTTGCATTTCTTAATAGGTTTGACTTACCCAAGTAAGTTACAATTTGTTGGTTTTCATAAGTTTGTTTGACTTTGGTAAGTCAAAATTCAAGATGTTACAATACACCATTGTCAATACATTGTTGTTTAATGCTAAAGCGTTTGCATTTTGAACCCGTGTTTTGAAACCACTACTGTAATTTTTAGAAGGGGTGTTTGGTTTCTTTGTAACAATTGTTGCTGATAAAAGGGGCCGTTTGGTTTAGCTGATACAAGCGGATGTTTTATTTGATACATTATGATTTAGTGCCAAAGTATTTGCATTTTCACCAAATCTTTTTAAACCATTGCCTTTGCTTTTGGGATACAAGGGGTGTTTGGTTCTCTTGATTAAACTTTTCGATACAAGGTCTGTTTTGGTTTTGATGATACAAGGGCTGTTTGGTTTTCGATATAAGGGGATGTTTGGTTTTGTTGATACTAAAAGCACTAAAATACACCCAATATCACAATACAAAAACAGATTAAACAACACATAACCCAAATGATATTTTATCATTAATAAAGTCTGTTAAACATCATAACCAACTACATCAAATCTAATTTACATACCATTTTTAGCAAAACTATCACCCAAGCAAACGCCTTTATCTACCCCATGGAAAACCAAAAATTCAGGCATTATGTTGACCATTTTCTTAACAAACTCTTGGTTGAACCGAATACCTTCATCTGTTTGACCAAAAATCTGTATGAGTTGGGCAAGTTGGTTTGTGTGCCTCGTGGATTTTGTTCGGTATATCCGCAGATCAAGCGCAATTCCACGAGGTCCCGAGCTTGATTCTCTATCGGCTCCTACGCTTGATGATTCCGTCTTGAGATCTTTGGCGCGCTTGAAGAACTAGCTTCCTTAGAATCCCTTCTTGGGTAGCCTCTTCTTCAAACCAAATACCATACGATCATTCAGATTTGGCGAATCAGCCACCTCCATGAGTTTGTTTAAAATGGGGAAATCTGCCATTGGAAAGTTGTGTGTGTGTGGAAAAAGTGGTAGATGAGTTTATCGGTAAGAGACGGTGAAGGGTCTAATACTTACTTTATTTTCACACTCGGTCCACGAATTTGTCTTGGTTGTCGTTGTCATACTTAAAACTCCGCAATATTCACTTTAGAATACACAATTGGTCCCTCAAGTTGCCAACTTACGTAAAACCATTAGAAGTTTGACTTTGTTAAGTCAAACTTCTAAAACATATCAAATTATCAATTCACTCCAAAACAAATATTTAGTAATGGTTTTGCAATATTGACTTTAAAAGTCAAATACCATTCTATATATTATTCAACATTCCACTAGCCATCCTTATCATCTAACTTCAAATACCATTATGCCTTTTGCACTTAATCTTCCAAAGGTTTTCAATGCTTCTGACATTACGACTCTCGTTCACAGTTAACCCATTCACCATTTTCAACTATTGACTAACTAAAGTAAACTAGAAATACTGATTTTACTTGCTACAATCAAATAAAAATGCTAAATGAAAGTTTGACTTTCGAATGTCAAACTTTGATCACCTACAATACGCACAAACAACAACATATGAACAATCTAATTTAAAGCTTTGATCACCTACAATACGCACAAACAACAACATATGAACAATCTAATTTAAAGCAAACCATTAAAACAATTATTGTACAAAATTACCAAAACTATTTTGCAACGTTAATTGTCCAAGGGTATTCAACCCAAACTTAAACTACAACAGTCAAAGAAATCTACCACGGTACGTGGGGAAGCTCGGTAGAGTTTCAACGACTTCCTAGCCAACTCCTAGTTGTTCTGGTATTTTCATTCCCATCATGACTCCTATCGCTTTGCCTGATATTGATTGTCTTTAGCGACCAGGGAACCGCAAGTATACACTTTATTAAAGTTATTTCATGCTCGATGCAGGAAAAGCTCGAAACACCACGTCTGTGTGACCATGGTGAATGTGTTTGTGTCTACAAATTGGAAAAATTTTGCAAGGTAGATCACTAAGCGTGTTTGCGGCTGAAAAATCAAATAGTGTTGAGATACACAAACATGGCAATTTAGTAATGTTTTATTTGATACATATGGATTCTGACATTACACTTACTCGGCATCCGGCATTTTCAAATTCGGAGATGACCGAATCATTACAATGGTGAACGCCACCATAACACTATTCCCAAAATCGACATCGGACAGCTTAAGGTTAATCAAGGAAACAAAGGGCACCTTCATCCTAGGATTAGCTTCATGTATCAACTACAAGAAGTTTTACAAATTAAATTTCATTACATTTTACACATCTCTATAACATTATAAGTTGTAAAAGCTGAAATTGTTCTTACCGTGCAATCACCAAAATCCAATGTAAGGGTCTCAAGATTTTGAAGTCTTGTCAAGTGAAAGATATCGGATGTTGTGATTGTGGTCACAACATTATAACGACCTAATGACAAATGTAACTTCTTCAAATTCCAAAGTTTTGCAATATCCCATAGTCTCATCTCGTTAGTACTAGGACGATTCATTTTAAGAGACTCAAGTGAGGGACAACTGTAACACCCAAAAATACGGCGGAAGATTGTGTCATTGGGGTGCTACTTCATAATACAAAGTACAAGTTATAGAAAGCGACCTCTAAATGAGACGTTTTGAAAAGTTACCATTCGATTAATGAAATCAGAGTTACAAACAATGAGGTCCCAAAGTATAATACATAAATGTTTTGAATGGTAAATAAAAGCATAAGTCTTCAAAATATGTCGTGCGACTCTAATTTCCATGCAACAACTATCGTCTTATTGACATGAGATAAACATGCTAAAGTGTCAACACAATGGTTGGTGAGTTCATAGAGTTTGTTTTGAATAAGTTGAAAACCCTTGAAAGAATGTTTACCGCGACAAATGCATTGTAAATCCACTTCGAGTTCCAAGTTAAGCCATAAAGAACTTGCAACATGTGTGTTCACAACCATTGCTAAAATATAGTACATTTTATAGTTAAGCACATCTGAGACATAATAGTTCACATTATTGCACTTAGTGTTGCTCGTCGTATTGGGAGACTTTCATGTGAACGAGGGGCGCTCCATCTATATTGGGAGATTTATCATCGTCTTATCATGTGAACGAGGGGACTGCTCCGTCTATATTGGGAGACTTATCATCGTCTTATCATGTGAGCGAGGGGACTTGCTCGTCTATATTGGGAGACTTATCATTGTCTTAAGTATAACATAATCAAGTATAACGCAATCAAGTATAACGCAATCAAGTATAATGCAATCAAGTATAAAGCAATCAAGTATAATGCAATCAAGTATAATGCTTTGAGTATTTGTAAAAAGTATAAAGCAATTGTTTGAGCATGTATCTCCCCTAAAGAGTTTGTAAAACAATTAAGCGAGTAAAAGTGGGACTCTGAACTCACGATGTCAATAAAAGTTTATAGTACTTATAAAAGTAGAAGCAAGTATTTGAGCATTTATCTCCCCCAAAGAGTTTGTAAAACAAGTATTAAAAGCGGGTAGAACTCACGTGTAATCAGTAAAAGTTTAGAGTACTTATGAAAGTAAATGAAAATAGTTAAGCATGTATCTCTCCCAAAAGTAATTCAAAATGTATAAAAGTAGGGGCTATGAAACTCACGATAATAAGCGATGAATGATCTAGAAAATTGGCGGCCTTAGCATCTAAATTCAAAATCCATTTCCTAAACTATAAAAACCTCTTAATCACCTCATATCTACCCATGTATCAAAAGACAAAAATCTTTAATATTTCCGATCTATTCTTGCAAAGTTTTGAGAATTTCTTGGGACCACCAGCTCCAACCCACCATTGTGTAGCTCTTAATCCAACCGAGAAATACAAAATAAACTAAATTTTTCGTAGAGAATACTTATGCCTTCAACATGTGTATAACTTCGGGCACGAAAATCAAGTATGGAGGGTGTATGGAGGGAATGGCGACATCAGGAGGAGGGAAATGTGTATTGTTTTTTACGTGAAATAAAATGAACTAGTTTTCTACATTTATAAAGGGAAAAATTTAGAAAATATCTAGATATTTTGATGAATAGTGTTTAGATATTTATATTAAAATATATTATAATAAAATATCTTAGATATTTATAATAAAATATAAAATATCTTAGATATTTATAATAAAATATATTATAATAAAATATCTTTAGATATTTATAACATGATAGCTATATATATTTATATATTAGGAGTCACAGTACATTTTATATGCATAAAAATCGTGTAAAAGTACTTACTTGTTCAATTTAGGCGAAATTAGTAAATAATAAAAATTACGATGAATAGTAACTCATGAATAGTAACTCATGAATAGTAACTTGTGAATAGTAATTTTTCGGAAAAAAGTTTGAGTTTAAATAATGACCCTAAGGCTGCTCAAACGGACCGGATGGGCCAGGACCGACCCGAAAAACAAAACCGGACGAACCAACAAACCAGCCGGACCGATGGACGGCGGTCCGGTCTCGGTCTAGGGTTTTTGCGGATTGGTCGGTCCGGTCGGTCCGGACCAAAACAAGCGGAAACGAAATTTAGCCTTGTGGACGGACCGAGAGAGGCCGGACCGCAAGAAGACCGACCTCATTCGGTCGGTCTCCGTCGAGTTTTTGCCGGATTCGATCTCGGTCGGTCCGGTTTTCCATCGGTCGGTCGGTTTTCGGCCAGATGAGCACCTAAATGACCCAAAATATGATGAATAGTAAAATGAATAGTAACTGATGAATAGTAAAATGAATAGTGACCGAAAATACGAATTATTACAACAACCACAATAAAGTCCCAAATGCCGCTTAGAAAATTGACATGAATCAATTCTACGCTCAGTAGATTTGGATAGCCATGAAAATATTCCAAAGTAGGCATAGCACAAACATGAAGTACGAATGTTTCAACTCACTGCGAGTAAAGTTGGGTTGGGAGCGTAATCTGGTCACCATACAGGTTTGTAATAATCGGCTCCTCAACTCCATTGTCGTAAAACAAAGAGCCACTCATGAATCTGTTCATAATGAAAGTTGTCTATTCCAATAATTGATCTTGGCTCTACAGTGAAGACAAACTTTCTTATTGGACCCATAAGCCGATTT
The DNA here is from genome assembly GCA_910596185.1 of Chrysanthemum makinoi. NCBI lineage: Eukaryota > Viridiplantae > Streptophyta > Magnoliopsida > Asterales > Asteraceae > Chrysanthemum > Chrysanthemum makinoi. Next base: position 115,320,580 of record OU343217.1, on the reverse strand, counting down.
AAGAATCTAGTAACAAGCCTCCCATCAAACTCGTATGTTAAATAATAAAAGAAATCCTCATCAACTATGACATCGGTGAGCAAAGTCACTTAGACCTCGGTTTCTGCTAAACTAGAGGTTCACCGCTTCAACAAAGGCAACCGATTCAAAATGTTAGTGATCACTTCATCTGGCATGTTGGTAAAATGATCGATCGACATGGTTTTGTTGGAAGTTGGGTTGGTCTTTTGAGTTATGGAAATGAGAATTTATATTCTTGATTCGATTTGCGGTTTATCGTTTCGGATAATGTGGTTTTATGTGATTGGCAAAGTTGTTTGTTGGGTGGGTGTATTTGTTCCGCGAAATTAAATCTGCGTATCGAGGAAAAGCGGCTATAGCCATACTCACAATTGGTCCCAGGTTGAAGGTTGGGTAAAAAAGTGATGGTCTATAATACCCTCCGAAGGAAATCGGTTTGATTGTCCCGATTCGGTCGAGGGCGAATCGGCATTTAATGGCCACTGTTTGGACGTGGAGATGAAAAGGCGAGGTTAGTCCCATCAGCGATCCTCCGAGACAAGTTTAGGGACCAACGGTGTATTTTAGTCTTAAAACTATCTATAATTAAAAATCTCGTTCTTATCTTGCACAAATACTTCGTCTAGTAATTATATACATAAGAGAGATTCTTTCACGGCCCCTCGAACTTTTTTTTGAATAAAAAAGTTACTTAATGAGAAAATTTATTCAAGATCACTCTTCATTTGATGTAATTTCTACAGGAAAGTTTATATCCCAAATAAAATTTGCAACAGAATTGAGGATAACATTTTATACAAAATTGATTTTTGAAGGCCTCACTTTTGGGTTTTCAACCTACGTTGAAAAGAGAAAAAGTCACAACACATAGTTAGATGTTGTACTCGTAGTTACATTATTTTTCCAACACATTGAGTTATGATACGTCATAAATACAACCTTTACAGGGGATAAAGTTTTGGCAATCAATTTATCATGCATTCAATGCATTATTCATTCCTTGCTCTTTTTGAATTAAAATGGTTTAATAACATTATTTCAAAAAACATATAAACGCTAGTAAAATGTAAAAGAAAAAGCTAATAAAATTAACGTAATAATGTGTTATTGAACGCAAATATTTTACATACACTGTAAATATATACAATTTTTTTTAAGGGTTTGTGACATATTGTTGTTGAGCATGATGATGGCAGCTTTTTTTGTACCCATGCCCTATAATTGAACATGTGAATATGGAGAAACAAATGAGTACACAAATGTCTCGATCGATATTTGAGTGGAAAAATTCATGGTTCGCTTCAGCTTTTTTGGCTATATCACTATATGTACTGTTTGTTTCTTTTTAGCCTTATTGCATTCCTTTTAAAGCATGAGAATATTTTGTCTAACAATGCGGTTTCATTTCTTTTTTATTATTTCTTTAAAGTATTAGTAGTAATGATAGTCATAAAATAGTAAAAAAGAAAAATTATCATTTCTTTCAGCTAAAAAAAGCATTAAAAATGAGCATTTTAACAATTTCTTTCATCGCTTCATTCAAAAAACTCTAAAGCTCATGCAAAACATAGCATATATCTAAACAAAATTTTATGTTGAAATGTGCAACTCATACAAACTTAAACTCAGTACGACACTTGCACATAAGTTTTGAGACAATGTTTTCCTTTACAGACTCGTCACATACTTTCTTAAAGAGCTAGGTGCAGTGAAATGTTAAATTTGGGCACACTCGTATTGACAGATCACCCACGTGCATAACTTTTCTTTCGTATTAGACCAGACGTATGGTAAGTTACTGGCATGTCGATGGCCAAGTAAAAAAGCAAAGATAAAATAAAGAAAGAAACAAAAGAAATAAAGAAAGTGTGTGTGTAAAGTTTTGAAAATCGGTTGGATTTTCAACCGATATCCACATTTTGAAGCCACGACCGACTTGATGACCCAAGCCCCACAGTCGAGATGACCCATATTAACATCGGTCATGGGAGAAAAATTTGGGTGACCGACCGATGTCATCCCTTCGATTGTCTCGCCTTATAAATGTGTTATTAACGCGCACCGGGCATATAGTCTATAACACCAATATAACATAAACAACTTCATGGTAAAATTCATATAACAAATCATCCAAAATAACACACTCAACCAAAAAAAAAAACCGTATAACTCATTGTCATTGGGTGCAAAAAGTTGAAAAATCCCAATGGCATGTCATAAGCACCGAAGAAAGTATGTGTCGACAAGCAAATTATTTTGCATAGTGTAAAGCTTGAAGTCTTTAACAGTTAATCCCTATGTGTCAACTCTCGATATATAGACCACAGTTAAAGATAAGATTTTCTTTGTTTTTTCTTTTGTCTTTTGTGAACTTTCTTTTTGGAAAAAGGAATACTCCAATACTTTTTAGCTTGAAAAGCACCATCAAAAGTTTTACGGAGTAGTAAAGATCCATATGAATGACACATCACATGTTTGGTAAACTATATACAAATTTCATCATATGTTAGGTACACAAAATAATTATTATGACAATTGGTCACGAAAAGTTTATCCATGTAGGAGTCACATTCGTTTCATCTTGTTTCTACAAAAGTTTATCATATGCTAAATGTTACTTAATTTAGGGAATTGAATGATGCTTTAGTCCATTGGTAAGAGCTTTGGGCAGGTCATTAGACTAGGGTTAAACAGTTTCTTGTGCATTAAAGATTATTTGGTCCATCGGGACAGTGTCTTCGTTAATGCGGGTCGGATCCTTGGGAAAGGTTCGGTTGGCATCTTTAAGATCGTGGGAATGCCAGGAGTGATCCTACCGATCTTCACATTTTGAAGACTTAATTTAGGGAGAACGATTTATACTTGTAGTAAAAATCCCGTTCGTTTTGTCTCTTTTAGTTAAACTCATTTCACAAAAAGTTGTGAATAATTCGAGTTATTCAAAACCCCAAATAATTCAGTTGAAATGAAGTTCAATAACTTTGGCAATCCAAAGTAGAGGTAGAACTCAACTTTTTATTTGGCATTCATGCTTAATGGCATTTTAGGATTTCTTTCGCTCCCCACCCGAAACCCAAACAAAAACGTTATGAAAATCATTAGATTGTAGGAGTAATATTAGTCTCTCACTTTTGAAGAAGGGTTTAAGAACTAACATATAGAAAAATATGGAACGAAAAAATCTATAACATGAAGGGACTTGACCCAGGTTGGTTAGAAATTTGGAATTATGAAATTGATTTCGGTGTACTATTCACTAATAACTTAGGGGGGAGGGAGTGCATGGTCGGGTATCATTCGGGTATACTCGGGTATTTCGGGTACACCGTCCCCAGTCAATCGGGTACTTGAGTTGGAGGACCAAATCGGTTTCACAAGCCGATCGAGTATACTCCTTTCTTATCTATTTTTTGTCTTTTGTGAAGGTAGTGTTAGGGTATGATCGGGTGCTCTCCTCCACTTAGGGTAGTGTTAGGGTAGAATTGAGTAGTTTTGAGTTGGAGGGTTTTTATTGGATAGAGGTGATGTGACAATTCGGGTACTAGGGTACCACTCCCTCCCCTCTTACTGTACTTAAAGTTAAAGGATCGGGTAGACAAGAGTAAAAAAATCAAAAGTTCATTGGTAAAAAAGAAAAGATTGGTGCAAAAATAAAAATCTGAGACATAGAAACATAAGAGATTATAAAAAAATAATCTTCCATAATCTCTGAAAATAAAATGTTACTTCATGTAGCTTATAAAAATAATCTGTTTTTTATAATCTTTTTAACAACATCGGCAAGCCAATGTAGAAAGCGTCAATGATCTATTTTTTGCCAAACTTAGAGTAACAGGCGTTTCTAGTTTTGGGCCATTGGATTAATGATTTTGCAAAGAAAAGAGGCCATAAAGCCCAATTTTTTTTTTTGTTAAAGTTGTGTACTTTTTAAATAAGCTTTGCCAAATACCCCAAATAAACAAGAAGTATGGTACTTATAGAGGGGAGTATACTTTTGAGAAAAGCAATTGTGAATGTACGAACCTAAAACCAATAAGCATAAAAGCTAAAGCTCAACGATCTTCTCAGGCGACCTTTATTTTATCTTTTAGGCTGCCCCAAGTAGGGGGATTCAATCCTCATTTTACCGCACTGTCGCGTCGAACTTTCTCTCCAAGTGACATTCAGACGATTAGGTGCCCCAGTAAGGGCGACCAAGTTCATTTAAAAAAAAACATTTTAACACAAAATAAAATTTCTTTAATAATTAAAACGTTACATAAATAAAAACGATACGAAATAAAAGTAATAATATATTAAATATAAAAACGATACGAAAAACAGAAATCATAAATCTAATCGAATGCTCGCGTGCGGAGTCATCGAGAATGCGAGAAGGCCAAATCCCTCGAAGCGAGTCAAATCTTCTCCGTCTAGCGAGAGGTTCCCCGAGAGCTCAAAGTTGGTAGTCGAAGTTGATGCACCTACACCATCGTTTTTGTTCTCCGATAGCTCGATTGATTTTGGTCTGGCGTTGTTCGTTATCTTACGAACACACCATACAACTTGTCGGCAACCTCACGATCTTTGCGGGCGATCTTTCAAAAATTTGTCGATCACGACTTTTGTTCGGAGTATTGTCGTTGGCAACTCTTGTAGTTTTCTCTAATTTGTTCCTTCTCCGCCGCGCGGTCAAACAATTCAATGACGCTTATAATAGCGTTTTTCGAGCCTCATCGTCGTTATTGCATTGATTTTGAACGTACACTTGTATATCTTCAACGGAATGGGGGAGGCGGACATATTAAATCTTGTGTTGAGAAGTATTTTGAGTTTGAATTGTGTGAAATAGATTTGTGGATTGAAGTGTGTTTGTATTGTGTATTTATAAAGGTTAATTTTTTTTTAAACCGTTGCATTAAAGCGGTAATATTTTGAAACAAAAATTTGTGGATTCGATCGAGCTGGCGACCAACTTAGCTCCTTATCTTGGCGATCGAATGGCTACACAACAAAAGGAATCGATCCTCTAATCGATCGAGGGGTGCCTCGATCGACTTACTGGGGATAGCCTTACATCAGTTTTTTTTTCCACGATCGTCAGACGACCTAGTATCCACAACAGCGACCATCTTATTTTTTATTTTATTTTATTTTTATCTTTTAAATAACAAATATAAACTTCATTTAATAAAACTTAAATATTATAATATATGGGGTTTTTAATTTGTGAGTCTTTTTGCTTGACATGATAAATATTGATGAGAAGATGTTTGAAATGCGTTTGAAATTGGTACATTGGTGATTGGTTATTGGTGTGCGCCGGTTAAAGAAATAAATATAGATATTAAATTTGTGTGAAAAGAAATACATAGAAAATGAAACCCACCCAGCGACAACGCGGTGGCTAAACATACTAGTCGAGTGTTAGCGAAAACACCTCCCTAACAATGTAGTTACCAACACAAGGGATCCTAACATTCTCTCCGTCCGCTGCTACTGGTCAGGTAAGCTATCTTTTACTATTATTTAGGCATAATTTACATCAACAATTTTCTTCTTTTATATTTATTTCCTTCATGTTATGCTTTCAAATTCATAAATAATATTCCGATAGTTATTTAATGAAAGTTTGGGAATTGCGATTTTTTTGTTTAACCCAAATTAAAAGGCTTTTGGCCTACGAGTATCCGCAAGATAGTTATGTATTTAGAGTGCTTGGTACCCATGGTGTTATACTGCGTCCCGTCGCGTTTTTCCCTTTAACATCCTTATAACACGTAACCAAAAGGGGTTGATCTTCACCAAATCTTTTGATCATCGTGCACAATTTGTGCATTCTGATATTATGCGGTAAAAGCTGTAATGGACAAATTATGATGCATGATAAAAAATATGTGTAAGTATCAATTTCCAACAAAAAAAATACTCACTCCATTTTTACATTCAAATTTATTTGGATAACACTCGCCTATGGTGCATGGTGCCGTGTCGACGGTTTGCCCTATAGCTCGCTTATGTCCTCGACCAAGAGGTAAGTTCGTCTTTCAAAAACTAGAAAACTTAGGTGTTTTGCAAAAGTTGTTTAATTTGGCGAACAAAATTTCGACAATGGGAATCATATTCATATACTTCCTAAATATTTGTTAAGGCTTAGGTAGGGATTCAATCCACTTACTTTTCATTCTGCGTCGGTTTTACTCTCGCGATCTTCAGGCGATTAAGTGCAATAAGGCGACCAGTTCATTTTTTTTTTTTTTAAAAACATTTTTAACACAAAATAAAATTTCATTAATAATTAAAACGTTACATAAATAAAAACGTTACATAAATAAAAAGCGATCTGAAATAAAAACAATAATATATTAAATATAAAAGCGATCACGAAATACATAAATCATAAATCTAATCTAATCACGGAATGCTCCCATGCGAGTCATACTGAAGTACGAGCAGGCAAATCCCTCGGCGAGCCAAATCTTCCTCGTCTAGCGGAGGTTCCCCGAGCTTCGAAGTTGATGCACCTACACCATCGTTTTGTTCTCGAAAAATTGATTTTGGTGGCGGCGTTGTCCGTTATCTTACGAACACACCGCCACAACTTGTCGGCAACCGCGATCTTTGTGGGCATATTGATCTTTCAAAAATTTGTCGATCACGGCTTTTCGTTCGCGTAATGTCGTTGCAACTCTTGTAGTTTTCTCTCATTTGTTCTTTCTCGCCTTCGCTGGTCAAACAATTCGATGGCGCTTATAATAGCGTTTTTTCGAGCCTCATCGTCGTTATTGCATTGATTTTGAACTTACACTTGCATATCTTCAACGGAATGGGGGAGCGGCAAGCCATATTAAATCTTGTGTTGAGAAGTATTTTGAGTTTGAATTGTGTGAAATAGATTTGTGGATTGAAGTGTGTTTGTATTGTGTATTTATAAAGGTTAATTTTTATTATTATTATTATTATTTTTTAAACTGTTGCAAAAAACGGCAAAGTTTTTTGAAATTAAACCTTTAAACTCGATCGGCCAGACAATATAATTGGTTGGCTTTGGTTGGCGATCGAAACTACCACATCAACACGATCGAGTATAATCGATCGCCTATCCCAGCGATCGAGTGTGTCGATTGGTTCTATTGGGGCTAGCGCGTTAAAATAAATCATTCTTTTAGAAATTTTTAACCCAATATATTTGTAATGTGTTTTAGATTAGATATGATGTTATAAAAGAAAATTCTAGCGGCGGTTTGATTAAAAAAATGTCTTAAACACGCCTTTTTTTTTCTCTTTCAAATCTGCTTAAGAAAAAATAGTTTGGATGGTTTTATCTACTTATAAGCCATCCCAAACACCTTCTTAGCTGAAGATGGATGTTAACAAGACCGAGTGTAGTCCTCACTTACCAAAAGCCCAAACACCCTCTTAAACGCACCGCAGCATTGATGTTACTGCTGCTAGTTTGTTTTTAATTGATAGTTGGGAACTTAGTGAATTCTGATGAAGTTCTTTTGGTATGCTAACATCATAGTAGCCAATGATGCAATATGAACATTTATGTTGTTAATACAAATAAGCCGTAAAAACGTTTATTTATATTTTACGATCTTCTAATGTTTTGACGATAACAAAAGTAAAATCATTTTAGAAACAAACGTAAATGGTTTGAACTAATAGTTTTCTAACACACTTAAAACTTTTACATAAAACACTAAAACAAGTATAAGTGATTTTATGATTTAGATACATATGTACAACAACTAGTGTTTACATATTGGGTTAAACATATACTTAAACTAAGTATACTAAAATGGGTAAAAACTAATTGTATACTAAAATGGGTAAATACAAGTATACACTAAATGGGTAAATACTAGAAAATGGTTTTGACCCATAACCCATGGTTTTATATATACCACTTAACCAAGTTCATTGTATCTAGAAAGAAAACCATGGATCAACCCATAACCCATGACCCATAACCCATAACAAAAAATACCCATGGGCAAGAGGCCGGACCACGGATCCCTAGCTTTGTGTTAGCTGGATCCCTTGTGGTAGGGATCCGTGGGATCCGGGAACGATGAGGTTTTCCTCTATAAATAGTGAGCCATTTCTTCATTGTTTCTCACCCCCTTTTAATATACTTTCTCCCCTGAGTTAAATCTCACTAACCTTAGATCCAAGATATCTATGTTTGTAGTTTTGTTTTTGTGTGATCTTTTAGGTTCCTCTTAAAGGCAAGATCACCACATTTGAAGTCGAGCAAGCTCAAGTCCATGAGTTGCCATGCTTCCTCATCATCAAGGCTACTGAAGTCTTCTTGTTGATGATTCCCTTCTTTCTTCAAAGAAGTGTAGTGTTGAAGACATTAGTGAAAGATGTCTTAAGAGTCAAGACGAAGATATTAGTGAAGGGTATCTATCGTCTATAGGATAAAGCACTTGTGATAGGTGCTTGGAAGTCAAGACTAAGAAGCAATAGTGAAAGGTGCTTAGAAGTCAAGACAAAGAAGCATTAGTGAAAGGTGCTTAGAAGTGAAGACATAAGACATTAGTGAAAGGTGTCTTGTAGATCTAGTCAAAGGCATTAGTGAAAGGTGCCTTAGATGTACATTCGATATGGTGTGTTTAGATGTACAAGATAGACTAGTTTTAGATCCAAGGATATTGATATCCTTGATGATGTTGTAAAGGGTAGATCTCCTTTGGGATTAGTCGTTGGTGTAGTGTGGTAGTAGTTCCTCCATTGCAATGGAACTAGGTGCTTAGCCTAGTACCTAATAAAGGGTCGGCGACGTTGTGAAGGTGTAGTTCACCTAAGGTGTGAAAGAACTAGGTACTTAGCCTAGTACCTTATAAAGGGTAGGCGGCGTTGTGAAGGTGTAGTTCACCTAAGGTGTGAAGAACTAGGTACTTAGCCTAGTACCTTATAAAGGGTAGGCGACGTTGTGATAGGTGTGGTTCGCCTTGGTGTGAAAGAACTAGGTATTTAGCTTTGTGCACCGGAAAGGTTAAGCGGCGTTGTGAAGGCTTCTCCACCATAAGGAGATTGGTGTAGTGATTACGAACTCTCGAGTAGGTGACTCGGGGGGTGGAGTAGGGCAAGGAAGGTGACCTTGTAGCCGAACCACTATAAATACTTGCGTTGTGGTTTTGTGCTTCTTACTCTTATCTTTTCATTACTTACCTTTATATGTTTGTTTATCAACATCCAACACACACATCCAAATAGATTGACATAAGTCGATCTAAATAGATTAAAATGAAGTTTTAATTGGTAAAACTATTCAACCCCCCTTCTAGTTTTCCACAATTGGCATCAGAGCTTCGTTACCAAGGTTCTTGAAGTATATTGTACTTTAAAAACTTGATACGATCCATGGTTAATTGAAAACTACAAAGAAGGTTTTTCATAAAAGCAAACACCATGTTTTTTTTTCAAAACTATATGTTTGGATGTTAAAGTTGATAACAACATTTTTTTTATTTTTTTCATTTAATTGCACTAATCTTTATTGTCATGTTGATTAGTCAAAGCTCATACCCACCAAGCTTTAGGAGTAGCTTGGTAACAAGAATACCTTCCTTAAGAAGGTATCTTAATCGTCTAAGTGACATTTGTTGTGTCATTTGTAAAGACATTCCTAAGTGCGCTAGAGGTATGATTCTCCTTTTATTTTGCTTGATAATTAAGTATGCCTATTTAGGTATCTATATGATTATCTTTTGTGCTTATACATGTTTTACATAAAGCTTCATTAGGAAGTCCTCTTCTACGTGTTTTATTTCTCGTCTAAAGTTGTGGTATATAAAACTTTGTTTTGTTCCTTTTTCAATAATAAAACAAAACACGAATTTCAAAAATTCCTCCTTCCTATAAAACCCACGTCGGCCACTCTACCAAATCCTCACTTTTTCAAAATCTTCCAATTTCAAAAATCTTCTCTCATTCAAAACTTCATCTTCCTCCTCATTTCATCTCATCCAAAACCAAGAAGATCCGTCATCAACATGGTTTACATCGCACTCATGCTCATCGCCCTAACACTCATCGCACTTGTGTTCCCTATGATGAAGTTCACATACGGAGACATTTACTTTGTGTTGTTAATCTATATTGGGTTCATATACCCAATCCTTTGTATCATCCTTAGTATTGAAATGCAATACTATTAATAATCTAGTTTATCTAGGTTACTTTTATCATAATGTGTTTGTCACTTATTTTGATTTATATGTTTTATATTTCTTTCGTGATACATTAGAAGTCATGTATGCATGCTAAAGGAAAATGTAGAATAAAACATATTTTCGGTATATAAAAACTGTAAAACCTATGTTTTTATAAAATCATTTCTGTTACTCAGATTCACGGATCCGGAAGTTATACTAGCGGATCCCTTTTGAAAAGGAAGTGGGATCCGTCCTCTTGGAAAATAGTTTTTCATGCAAATCAAAAACCTCTTTTCGTCTAAGAGTAATACTCCACTTGTATGTCAAAACCATAAGTGAGTTAAGTGTATTTCTGTTAAAAACCATTGTTAATAAAAATCTAGTAAAAACATTAGATTAACATACGTTGACCACAAACATTTCCTTTTATTAACTTGTCATTTCTATAGGTTCAACTATGGCGCATGAATATGAGTTTGATTTTTCACTCACTAGCGTCTACACTCCAAACATCTCTCTCGAACCCAACACGCCTGGCAATCATGTTCGTGGGTTCAATAATCTCGAAAACCGTCACTTCCACGAAGGGCGTATTGTAGACACCTCTCTACAATTCGAAGAAGGTATCAATACCTCCTTCGAGCCATAGGACTAGAATGTCTTCTTGAAATCAACGAGAAGATATGTCCAAGGTTCATAATGGAATTCTACCGTCAAGTCGAACTTCGTTAAATAAGCGAGGATCGCTCTCTATCTCTTTGGTTTTATATCAAAAACCAAAAGTTCGCTTTAACCCTTGGGCATTTTGCTCACATCCTCCGGATTCCAAATCATGGACAATGTGCCTTCACCGAAGATTGGTCTCTTGATTCTCTCTTCAACTTTCGTGAAGAAAATAGTCCATATTGTTCACACATACCCCCTCCGGAAGATTTAAATCGCATAATATGCAAACCTCGACCATATTACTCCGATCCAAACATTATCTTTACAAGGGATATCCGAGAAGAGTACAAGCCTCTTGCACTCATCCTACGTGAAAATGTTTGGAGTCTTAGGGAAATCGAGAAATCCTTCCCGCTTGTTGTGCTCACATGTTGTATTGTTTGCTAACACAACAACCATACAATCTCGCCTACTTCTTCGCAAAGCGAATTGCAAATCTTCAAGGCTCCAAGAATAAACTCATCCCTTATGGAATGTTCTTGACACTTCTCTATCATAATGTTATGCACTTCCATCCTCAATTTCAAAGTCCATTGTACGTACTTGTGAACAAGATGATGGAACCGCTAAACATATCTCTCATGAAGACTTTCTTCATTCTTGATTCCACCAACACTCATCAATCAAATAATGATCCTCCTAGTGAAAACACTCAAGGAAACCAATAGTATTCCAATATAGGATCAAATCTCTTGTACTCGTGCTTTATCAATGTAATCTAATTTTCTTCATGAAATAAAACATTTTACATTTGATATCTTAGTTTTAGAACTCCTTTAAACTAATCTTGGAATATAATGCATTGTCAAGATTATTGCATACCTTTAGTAAAGGTTCTGCTGAGCAGATGGGAAGATCCCAAAAGTTACACTAGACGGATCCCCACTCTTAGGGAACCGTGGGATCCGTCGAACAGAAATTGCAATTACAAGCATTGTATTTCAAACACATTCTTAGAACAACTCACACTAAGCTAAACATAGTGTCTTAAGGCAAATTAAGTCCTTATCAAGATAGGTTAATCTTTCCCATTCATACATAAATCACCAAGGTCACACTCTAAAAACACTTGTAGATCTATCGTTTCGTTTTAATCCATTACTCTTCCGCTCTTAAACTCACACCTAATTTTCTACTTGATCCCTCACATCTAGTCTTAGAAATCTTTCAATTATGGCAAAATTGATCATAAATCATCTTCACCTCCAAGTTGATCAAAGTTGATCAAAATCTAGTTCTCTCATCTCAAAGCTTCTAGGATATTTTCCAATACACTATCCTAAGACACAACCTGATATCTAGGATCATTTAGCTTCAATTGACACTCTAAATCTTTAGTGTCATCCTTGCTCATCCATTGGTACTCTTGAAAGTTCCAAATCCTTCCATAAATGACAATCATTAGCCACATCACCCATTACTTTCAAGTACTCAAGCATCCCTTCATTTAAAACACTTAGGAGGACTGAAACACTCAAGATGATATAGGTCTTATATCTTAGAAACATCATTTCCACTCTTTCATAGCTGCTGAGAGACGGATCCCTAGGATTAGCCTAGACGGATCCCTCTGAGGAGGGAACCGTGGGATCCGGATGACAGTATAGGTCAAATCTTGCTAAAACAATCATTTCAACTCATATTCCTAACTCAAACACTTCATCTCATCTTAAATGAGTTCCTAGATCAGAGCAACCTCTGAAGTTGACTCTTGTGCATGTCAATCATCACATTCCAATAAATCCTAGTGGCTTAAAGCTTAAATGCACTTGCCAAATCTATTAGTTTATAAACCACCTTGTTAGGACCTCCATAGTCATCACTTTCATCTTAAAATTCAGGTCTTGCAACCTCTTGAAATCATCCCATCATGAGGAAAACCCCAAGTAGTAACTTATCCACCAAAGAACCACCCATTAAAAGAGCTCGCGTTATACACGAAATTTCTTCAACCGAATCATCTCCCATCAAACCAACAAATGATAGATTTCTTCATCATCCAATCAAACCTATTCCTAAAAGGATAGTACCCACAAAACTACCTATGCCAAACACCACCATACCTCCTAGGCCAAACAATATCATCTCCATCAAACCATCACCATTGGTTCCTAGAGCTATCTCATTTACATCCCCACTATCATCACCTCACCTCTACAATTTAGAGGACTTGCCTCCTAGGTCGTCTCATCCGCTTCCGCCGACAACATTCTCCTCATTAGGAGGAATAATGGTTCAAAATCAAGGTGTTGAGTCAACACTTGCTCCGGCTTCCTTCTCGGCGTTTTCATCATATAATCCTATTTGGATTATGACAAATCATCAAAGTCAACCACCCAACCATATGGAAGTTAACACTTCTCTACCACCACCATCATTCTTGGTTGAGTCATTCTTAAATGCACCTCCACCAATCCCTCCATCGTTTGAAGCTCCACAAGCCGCTTCACTTGATCCTTCGAATCAAGTCATTTCATTTCATCCACCACCACTACCTAGCCATGACAAAGATTGCTATCATTGTCAACATGTTGAAAGTTTGATACATGAAGTACGAGAAGATCAACGTTTCATGTTCTATCATCTCCTCGAACGTTTCGACGAGATTAAACCTAAACAAAACTTGAGCTAGAAGATTATAGTGGTGTCTTAGCTTTAAGCGTTAGATGATCTAGAAATTCCTAGTCATGTATTATCTATTTTCTTATTTTTCGAGTCATGTATATCATAACTCTTGTTTGTTAAATGGAATTACATGTTACTTGCCATATTTCTGAGTATATGAGTATACTATATAATCCATATCTCTTTTCGGTATTAACATTTCTTGTTATACCAATCTTTGCTGACTTTATTCATCAGCAAGACGGATCCTTCATATTAGCCTAGACGGATCCCTACTAGGAGGGAACCGTGGGATCCGTGAGACAGAAATATTTCTTTCCACTAACTTGAATCACATTTGCAGGAAATTGTGAATTATACTTGATTTCTAACCTTTGTTTTGTAGTTGTTCAATTTACATATGAAGACTTTGACATCCTAAAAGCTAGGGGGAGCTTTATGTCAAAGCAATACATTGCAAATTACTTGCAATACTAGGTTTACATTTCGTAACATCCCCTTGCAACAATTGCAATCATCAAGGGGGAGCACATTCGTCTCGTAGATGATATCATTTGCAAACTTATTTGCAAACAAACTAGACTAGTATTACTTTCTTGAAGCCTTCACTTAGGGATGGACTCGTCAAGGGGGAGTAAAGACGAGATCCTTTCCCGTTATTTGCTCTCTATCTCTTTTTACTCTCTCTTTCACATGTTTTTCTTAAAAACAATGTGTTGCCTTCCTTCAAACACTTTTTGTTTCGACAAAAAGGGGGAGAAGAAAGTAAAAACTACAAATTCAAACTTTTACGAATTTTAGTTTTTCCTTAAAATAATTTTATGTTTTGTCATCAACAAAAGGGGAGATTGTTAATACAAATAAGCCCTAAAAACGTTTATTTATATTTTACGATCTTCTAATGTTTTGTCGATAACAAAAGTAAAATCATTTTAACGAAACAAACAAAATACGTAAATGGTTTGAACTAATAGTTTTCTAACACACTTACGCTTTTAAATAAAACACTAAAACAAGTATAAGTGATTTTATGATTTAGATACATATGTACAACAACTAGTGTTTACATATTGGGTTAAACATATACTTAAACTAAGTATACTAAAATGGGTAAAAACTAATTGTATACTAAAATGGGTAAATACAAGTATACACTAAATGGGTAAATACTAGAAAATGGTTTTGACCCATAACCCATGGTTTTATATATACCACTTAACCAAGTTCATTGTATCTAGAAAGAAAACCATGGATCAACCCATAACCCATGACCCATAACCCATAACCAAAAATACCCATGGGCAAAGAGGAGCGGACCACGGATCCCTAGCTTTGTGCTAGCCGGATCCCTTGTTGTAGGGATCTGTGGGATCAGGAACGATAGAGGTTTTCCTCTATAAATAGTGAGCCATTTCTTCATTGTTTCTCACCCCCTTTTAATATACTTTCTCCCCTGAGTTAAATCTCACTAACCTTAGATCCAAGAGATCTATGTTTGTAGTTTTGTTTTTGTGTGATCTTTTAGGTTCCTCTTAAAAGCAAGATCACCACATTTGAAGTCGAGCAAGCTCAAGTCCATGAGTTGCCATGCTTCCTCATCATCAAGGCTCCTGAAGTCTTCTTGTTGATGATTCCCTTCTTTCTTTAAAGAAGTGTAGTGTTGAAGACATTAGTGAAAGATGTCTTAAGAGTCAAGACGAAGATATTAGTGAAGGGTATCTATCGTCTATAGGATAAAGCACTTGTGATAGGTGCTTGGAAGTCAAGACTAAGAAGCAATAGTGAAAGGTGCTTAGAAGTCAAGACAAAGAAGCATTAGTGAAAGGTGCTTAGAAGTGAAGACACAAGACATTAGTGAAAGGTGTCTTGTAGATCTAGTCAAAGGCATCAGTGAAAGGTGCCTTAGATGTACATTCGACATGGTGTGTTTCGATGTACAAGATAGACTAGTTTTAGATCCAAGGATATTGATATCCTTGATGATGTTGTAAAGGAGTAGATCTCCTTTGGGATTAGTCGTTGGTGTAGTGTGGTAGTAGTTCCTCCATTGCAATGGAACTAGGTGCTTAGCCTAGTACCTAATAAAGGGTAGGCGACGTTGTGAAGGTGTAGTTCACCTAAGGTGTGAAAGAACTAGGTACTTAGCCTAGTACCTTATAAAGGGTAGGCGATGTTGAAAAGGTGTAGTTCACCTAAGGTGTGAAAGAACTAGGTACTTAGCCTAGTACCTTATAAAGGGTAGGCGACGTTGTGATAGGTGTGGTTAGCCTTGGTGTGAAAGAACTCGGTATTTAGCTTTGTTACGGAAAAAGGTTAAGCGACGTTGTGAAGGCTTCTCCGCCATAAGGAGATTGGTGTAGTGATTACGAACTCTCGAGTAGGTGACTCGGGGAGTGGAGTAGGGCAAGGAAGGTGACCTTGTAGCCGAACCACTATAAATACTTGCGTTGTGGTTTTGTGCTTCTTACTCGTATCTTTTCATTACTTACCTTTATATGTTTGTTTATCAACATCCAACACACACATCCAAATAGATTGACATAAGTCGATCTAAATAGATTAAAATGAAGTTTTAATTGGTAAAACTATTCAACCCCCACTTCTAGTTTTCCACGTATGTAATATATACTTTATGGGTGAAAATGGGATTGAGAAATTACTGAATTCCTATAACCCGATTAGCTAGATGAATCGTCAGTATTGAGAATGATACTTGAACAAACCAAATTTTAATTCATCATACTCAGTCACAGTCCACTATGTTGTTAAACTCATATATCTGTAGACTTGTAGTGATTCTGTGCAACAAACCAAACGCCCCTATGCTAATAGCACAACATTTAGCGTCGAAGCTCTATCTATTAGAGATGACTTCTTGTATGCTTATATGTTGAAATTCATGATTGTGTCGAAAGCTAGATGTTGGCTTGTATGATTCATAGTTTATCAACTACTTCAATCGTTTAACCCCGTGATCTGTGCTAAACCGTCAAGTCTTATCACGCAAGCCTGCCACTTGTGAATGGCCGACCGTAACAAACTTAAAACAGTTTAAGCGCAAATGCAATTTAGATAAGAGGAATATAGTGGATTCCTGGGTCGTTAAGTCCCACGGAGGATGAATTGGTGTATAAACACTTGATCAGATGATAGAATGATCACTAAAGATAGTGATCAGTAAGGATTTCGATGGATAATTACCTAAAGAAAAGATCTACAAATTACAGCGACTTAAATGCAAATTAAAGAAAATAAAAGATAAAATATATTAAATAAACGCTATCACTATTTTTAAAGTGATGAACGTTTAAAACCTAAAACGTGCGTTTAAATAAAATTACGTAAACGTACAAAATAAAACGTGAGTTTTAAGAAATAAAAGGCCTACAAATATGAAAATGATATTTTTACAATCCTAATAATAAAATAAAATTATTAGAAAAAGAAAATTATTTTTACAACTATTTATTTAATTATTATTAATTAAAAACTATTTATTAAGTGTTTAAAATGCACTAAAATATAATAAAATACAAATTTAACCTAGAAAAATGAAATTATAACTTAGAAAAATCTAAAATATGATAAAACTTATTTTAAAACTGAAAATATATTTTTTAGACTTTATATGTATTTATTATTAATTTAAAACTATTTAAAACTAATTAAAATTCTAAAAAATACTATTTAAACCAAGAAAATTATGGAAAAATACTTTTTATGACTTTTATATTTATCTTAATCTAGGAAAATTGAAAACATATTTTTTTAAGCTTTTTCTGATTTATTAGTATTAAATGCTATTTAAAAAGGATTAAAAACTAGTTTAAATAAAGAAAAATACTAAACAGTAATGGAAAAATCTGAAAAATTCAGGAAAATGCTAAAATATTATTCTAAGTTTATAAAAAATATAAAAACATATGCTTATTTGGAGGAATAATAAGCTGCAGTGATTAACTTGCTTATAAATAAGCAATTCCAAATAAGCTAAAATCCACAAATGACCACCAAATTAATACATAAGCTAGGGTATGCTATTTTAACTAAATACTAACCTATTCTAACCATCCTAAACTTCTGAAAAGCAGATTAAGCCAAAAATTAAGCAAAACAAAAACTAGTTTTGACTCAAAAATGGGACAACATTAAGGCTTATCTAGGAGTGGGGTCCACAGAGCTTAAGCTCAAAACCTTTGCTGAAATTGATAGTCAGCTGGGTGGTGAGTGATTTGGAACCAATAACCACCAGTGGGGTCCACTGGTGTGGCCTGTGGGACCCACCAAAGTGGTGGTGATGCCCACTGTTGTGGTGGTGCTTGAGGGTACCGCAGGGCATCATCCGGTGGGTGCTCAAAACAAGCTAAAAAATAAGCACTCTACAAGCTAATTAAAACTGATCTGGTATTTTTATAATTTTGTTAAGCAGCTAATCTTTAATATCCTAAAAGGGTTTAAGCTAAATCTAAATATTGAATACACAATAAAATTCTAACTTTTATTCAAAAACATTTATTGAGAAATTTGACTTTTTAATAACACTAGCACTTTGACTTTTATGAACTTGTGATTTGATTTTAATGACTGATTAAGTTATATTAAGCTACAATAAGATGATTTTAATCTAAAGTTTCAAGTTTTAAGCTAATGTGATGAGAATTGCATCTCAAATTCCTAACATGAATGACAAGGATGAACTTAAAATTTGATTTTGACTTTTGCAAATTAGGACTGACTTATATAACTGAACTGAGCTATAAGGATGCTATTGTGACTTTGAACAATAATAAACAACAACAAAACAGGCTTTATCTCAGATGAATAAGCAATTCCAAACAGTCCTTTAGTGGACTGTTTTAAGGATTTTCAAACTTTTCCACTGAATTAGACCATGTAATTGATTAAAAACATTATACTAATTATATTTAAACATGATTTAAACTAGAATTACCAAGTTTTAATTACTAATAAAAGAAAATGCAAATTTCAAAATTATGGCTTACAAATGAGTTCAAGCACAGGATAAATAACCAAGGACTGAGGATCAATCCTAATACTTCCCAAGAAGCTCTAAACCAAAGATAATCCAAAATTAGCACTGCAATCTTGTCTTGATCATGTCTCCATGTGATTTTTATTTTTAACTAATTTTTTAGTGATTTTTGGTATTTTTGAGTTTTGAATGTAAACTGAAGCTAAAACTGATTTTTATGATTAGTAACCTTATAAAAGCTTATTAGAGACTTAAATGAGTCTAAACAACCAACAAACAACAACTTTTAATAACATTAAAGACAAGATGAGATTTCAAATAAAAATTGCATAAAACTGATTTTAATGAGGAAACTGAAATTAAGATTGATTGAAGATAAAATTATACTTGAAAGAAGAGATTACAAGCTTTTTTAACTAAAAATTACAACTAAAAATTTGAAATTACACTAAGTCGACATTAATAAACTAAAACTAAAACTACTACCACTTTCTCTGTCTTTTCTTCCTTCTATTTATTCAACCAAAAGTTTCCACTGACACTCACGAGTCTTTCCCACCATTTTCCAGCCATTGGATTGGTCAAACGAATCACAACCTTTGATTTTACATTTTTGGCGCCAAAAGTCTTTGGGTGGTTTTCTGCAATTAATGCTTCTTGGCTTATGTAGAGGTGGAGGGGAATGAGTAACCAGCTGTTATGTGAGGTGGAAAGGTGTTGGTGAGGTGGTGAAACCAGGTGGAGGTATAGGAGTGGTAGCAGGTGGAATGGGAGGTGGAAGGTGAACAGTGGCGCGGTGTTTTTATTTTTAAAAACTGGGCCGGGTAATATATTTGGGCCAGCAGCTGGGTTTAGTGGATTTGGATTTGGTTTGGTTATTAATATAAGCCCAAGGACCAAATGTGTAATATTCTGAAAGTATAGGGGCTGATTTTGACAAGTTCCCATGTTATATTCAAGGACCAAACATGCCAAATATAATAAACTAAGGACCATATACGTATTTATTTTTATTTAAAAATGTCCAAGGACCAAAACTGTCAAGTTTGAAACTTGAGGGACCAAATATGTAATTTTCAAAAGTTCATTATAAGGACCAATCTTGTCATTTATGAATAGTACAAGGATAAAATTTGATAATTTTCACTTTTTAAATTAACCAAGGACTATTTTTGACAATTTTCAAAGTTAAAGGACTAAAGTTGTCATTTTGTGATTTTTAAACTTTAAAGGGTTTATTTTGACAACTTTTGAATCCCATGGACCTTAAATGACATTTTATAAGTTTTGAATTACGGGGACTAGTTTTGACAACTTTTATAACTTGAGGGACTAAAACTGCCAATTATGCAAACTTGATACGTTTTTTTCATCTGATTTTGGTATTTTTGCATTTAAAACACATAAAACACTGATTTGTGATATTTTCATCATTTTGATGCATTTCTAAGTGTTTTCAGATGTTTTTGCAGTCTAGATAGTATAAAAATGATGAGTATTTAGACACTCATCAATCCCCCCCACTAAGATATTGCTAGTCCCTAGCAATGATTTATGAAAAGTTAATGGATTTTATCTCTTTACCAAAAGCCATTACTTCGGGAGTAGCCAATTGTTTTAGTTCAAGTAAGAACCTTGGTACAATGATAACCAAATGATTTTGAGCAAATCATAAGCTTTCAACGGAGTTGATTTGTCTTTACCGAAGCCGTTTATTCGGACTAGCCAACTCTTAGATAAATTATCAATATTATCTTTGGTGAGCCGATTACCAATTATGGATTTCCAACTGCCTTTACCACAAGCCATAAACTTGCGGGCTAGCCAACTCTTCACTAGTTTAAAGATGTGGTGATTTGAACACCATACAATTTTGGGCAAATTGCAAGCCATAAACGGTTTCGAGATATCTTTACCAAGAGCCGTTTGCTCTGGATTAGCCAATCCTTATGTGGGTTAGACATGGTGGACTGATTACCATTTGTTGTGTTTAGTACATAGTACTTCCACTACAAAAAATTTTTTAAATTTGGCCATTTTGGGGAAAAAGGGACTAAAAGAGTACATTTATGATCAAATTAAATTTCCCCACACTTAGAAATGAATATTGTCCTCAATATTCAAAGTACCGGCTGTTATGCCGAAACTTAGAACGTAAAAGATAACATTACTAGCCAAGTGTAGAAACACAACAATTATTATCTTTTTTAATATTCACAATTTTCATTCATTCATTTTTTTTTTTTTTTTTTTTTAAAGGTTTATATACAACAGTGGGGGGCAACTCCCCCACACTAGGGTGGTACACACGGGTGAAAACCCATGTTTAACGACTTGTTTTTGATTACCGAGTCGCTAGCTTGACTCGACCCCGAATTAAATTGTTCATGGGGAAGTAAGTGGAAGAGACAATCTCCATCGGACTTTCATTCAAGATGTTTGGACAAACATTTGAAGCACGTGAAAGTTCCACAACGATGAGATATACATAGAACCGGCTTACAAATGATAAATGAAAATGCCGGGGTCAAAGATAATGTCTTCATTTCCGAAGGAGTGAAGAACAGGAGAAGCCACGGGATAGGTGAAAAAGAGAAAGAAAGTCATGATAATAATCTTGACTAACTCATCATCATCGAAGGGAATTCATGATAGCATGAATTTCATCTTTTAAGCTCAATTGGTCTAGACATATCCTGGGTGTGTCTAGATCAAAGTAGAAGTTATCATACTCCGGCGGAGATATGATATGAGTGAGTTCACAGGAGAACTCCTCAAAGGAAAATGATTCATATTCAGGATTGATTTGACTGAGTTCACTGAGGAACTCCTCAAAAGTGAATGATTCATAATCGGGGAGAGAATTATGAGAATGAGAAGTGGTAATACCACTAATCTTCTCTCCCATATGATCAAAATGGAACGTTTGCAATTCGGGAATAGAATCATTGAACAAAAGTTCACTATCCTCAAAGGGGATAGGATATGAAGTAGGCTTTTTATTAAAAGCCTCGATTCTAGAAATGAGAAGATTAACATTCAATAATGTAAGACGAAGAGCTTCGTCTTGGATTATTTCTTCATCATTCTCTTCTCCTAAGCTGACAAGCTCAGAAGGTAATTCCCCCCACATAACTTATGTCTCCACAAGATAAAGAATAGTCCTCATCAGAGAACATCTCAATATGATCATTTTGGAAGACAAGAGGGGTAGGGATATCACACAAATGCTCGAGAATTTCCTGTGACTCTCTTGGGATTGGGACAAGGTCTTCAACACTAGACTTTATGAATTCGTCCGATTCTTTTTCAGGAACAGTGTCAAGAAGCTCATCCCCATGTTGAGAGAGTGAGTGTGAACCTCGGGTGTGATAACAGCAGACTGAGGGAGTTGAGAAGGACTAGCAGTTATGGATTCTACAAGTTCCATTATTTCTACTGCTAGTGATTCAGTCATATTCTTTTCTCCCTGTATTTCCACGGATGGAATCTCAACTGATGAACTTGATGAATAAAATTGTAGAATATCAAGGGTATCTTCATCATCATCGTCATCAGGAATGAAATGGAATTGAGAGCTAGATTTGAATGCTTTTTGTAGTCTAATTGATTCCCTAACAGTGTTTTCAATGGCAATCTGGGAATCTAATTTAGCAACCCGTTCCTCAGCAAACAATTCTTCCATGGATTTCTCATGTGACATAGCCGACTCCTCCTTAAGTTCTTTTAATAACTCAAGACTCTTTAGTAGAAGGTCTGTCGTAGTTTCATGAGGAGTTGCTTGAATCATTTGGTATTGTGGAGGTTGGTCTTGAAACGAATAGTCGTAATTGTTACAAGGAATTGGATTCCTTGTTTGACAATCCGAGCTAGAGTGAGGACCTCCACAATACTCACAACGATAGAAGCGATGTGGCTGTGAGTCGTATGTGTTTGGAGTCATAATTGTTATCGGGAACACCTTTCATAGACAAGCGTGTTTCCGATTGACAATCAGACTGGAGTGTGAACCACCACAGTATTCACAACAATTAAAGCTGCGAGTCTCACGGTGTGATAGCTGATGGAATAAATCAGTTGTGTTATGGTAGGAATAGGGATCCTGGTTATAGACAGACCCGTTTCTGATTCCACCATGCTACAACTGGGGCAATTGCCACCATTATAAGGACCACCACACCATTAACAACCAAGAGGGTGAGGATAAGACATAGAAAGAATCAAAGGTTTACAGAGGGTAAGAAATGAAGAATCAAAAGTGTAAGAGGGTAAACAGGAATATTTTTGGTATTTTTGAAAAACATGTTATAAAAACAAAGAATGAAAATATTTTTGGAGTTGTTAACACTTTAGGAAAAGTGTTAATGAACTTTTTGATTTTGATAACTTTACAAAAAACTGTTTACAAAAGGTGGTATATGTGCAAGTGGTCGAAAATGCTTAAAACACTACAGCCTCCCGTGCGGCGCAAAATTTGATCTGTGCTAAACCGTCCAAGTCTTATCCAAGCAAGCCTGCCACTTGTGAATGGCCGGCCGTAACAAACTTAAAACAGTTTAAGCACAAATGCAATTTAGATCAGAGGAATATAGTGGATTCCTGGGTCGTTAAGTCCCACGGAGGATGAATTGGTGTAAAAACACTTGATCAGATGATAGAATGATCACTAAAGATAGTGATCAGTAAGGATTTCGATGGATAATTACCTAAAGAAAAGATCTACAAATTACAGCGACTTAAATGCAAATTAAAGAAAATAAAAGATAAAATATATTAAATAAACGCTATCACTATTTTTAAAGTGATGAACGTTTAAAACCTAAAACGTACGTTTAAATAAAATTACGTAAACGTACAAAATAAAACGTGAGTTTTAAGAAATAAAAGGCCTACAAATATGAAAATGATATTTTTACAATCCTAATAATAAAAGAAAATTATTAGAAAAAGAAAATTATTTTTACAACTATTTATTTAATTATTATTAATTAAAAACTATTTATTAAGTGTTTAAAATGCACTAAAATATAATAAAATACAAATTTAACCTAGAAAAATGAAATTATAACTTAGAAAAATCTAAAATATGATAAAACTTATTTTAAAACTGAAAATATATTTTTAGACTTTATATGTATTTATTATTAATTTAAAACTATTTAAAACTAATTAAAATTCTAAAAAATACTATTTAAACCAAGAAAATTATGGAAAAATACCTTTTATGACTTTTATATTTATCTTAATCTAGGAAAATTGAAAACATATTTTTTTAAGCTTTTTCTGATTTATTAGTATTAAATGCTATTTAAAAAGGATTAAAAACTAGTTTAAATAAAGAAAAATACTAAACAGTAATGGAAAAATCTGAAAAATTCAGGAAAATGCTAAAATATTATTCTAAGTTTATAAAAAATATAAAAACATATGCTTATTTGGAGGAATAATAAGCTGCAGTGCAACTGCTTATAAATAAGCAATTCCAAATAAGCTAAAATCCACAAATGACCACCAAATTAATACATAAGCTAGGGTATGCTATTTTAACTAAATACTAACCTATTCTAACCATCCTAAACTTCTGAAAAGCAGATTAAGCCAAAAATTAAGCAAAACAAAAACTAGTTTTGACTCAAAAATGGGACAACATTAAGGCTTATCTAGGAGTGGGGTCCACAGAGCTTAAGCTCAAAACCTTTGCTGAAATTGATAGTCAGCTGGGTGGTGAGTGATTTGGAACCAAGAACCACCAGTGGGGTCCACTGGTGTGGCCTGTGGGACCCACCAAAGTGGTGGTGATGCCCACTGTTGTGGTGGTGCAGGGCTGCACAGGGCATCATCCAGAATTGGGTGCTCAAAACAAGCTAAAAAATAAGCACTCTACAAGCTAATTAAAACTGATCTGGTATTTTTATAATTTTGTTAAGCAGCTAATCTTTAATATCCTAAAAGGGTTTAAGCTAAATCTAAATATTGAATACACAATAAAATTCTAACTTTTATTCAACATTATTGAGAATTTGACTTTTTAATAACACTAGCACTTTGACTTTTATGAACTTGTGATTTGATTTTAATGACTGATTAAGTTATATTAAGCTACAATAAGATGATTTTAATCTAAAGTTTCAAGTTTTAAGCTAATGTGATGAGAATTGCATCTCAAATTCCTAACAGTGAACTGACAAGGATGAACTTAAGCTGATTTTGACTTTTTGCAAATTAGGACTGACTTATATAACTGAACTGAGCTATAAGGATGCTATTGTGACTTAGAACAATAATAAACAACAGCAAAACAGGCTTCTATCTCAGATGAATAAGCAATTCCAAACAGTCCTTTAGTGGACATTTTAAGGATTTTCAAACTTTTCCACTGAATTAGACCATGTAATTGATTAAAAACATTATACTAATTATATTTAAACATGATTTAAACTAGAATTACCAAGTTTTAATTACTAATAAAAGAAAATGCAAATTTCAAAATTATGGCTTACAAATGAGTTCAAGCACAGGATAAATAACCAAGGACTGAGGATCAATCCTAATACTTCCCAAGAAGCTCTAAACCAAAGATAATCCAAAATTAGCATTGCAATCTTGTCTTGATCATGTCTCCATGTGATTTTTATTTTTAACTAATTTTTTAGTGATTTTTGGTATTTTTGAGTTTTGAATGTAAACTGAAGCTAAAACTGATTTTTATGATTAGTAACCTTATAAAAGCTTATTAGAGACTTAAATGAGTCTAAACAACCAACAAACAACAACTTTTAATAACATTAAAGACAAGATGAGATTTCAACTAAAAAATTGCATAAAACGATTTTAATGAGGGAAATTAAGATTGATTGAAGATAAAATTATACTGAAAGAAGAGATTACAAGCTTTTTTAACTAAAAATTACAACTAAAAAGCTGAAATTACACTAGGTCGACATTAATAAACTAAAACTAAAACTACTACCACTTTCTCTGTCTTTTCTTCCTTCTATTTATTCAACCAAAAGTTTCCCACTGACACTCTGAGTCTTTCCCACCATTTTCCAGCCATTGGATTGGTCAAACGAATCACAACCTTTGATTTTACATTTTTGGCGCCAAAAGTCTTTGGGTGGTTTTCTGCAATTAATGCTTCTTGGCTTATGTAGAGGTGGAGGGGAATGAGTAACCAGCTGTTATGTGAGGTGGAAAGGTGTTGGTGAGGTGGTGAAACCAGGTGGAGGTATAGGAGTGGTAGCAGGTGGAATGGGAGGTGGAAGGTGAACAGTGGCGCGGTGTTTTATTTTTAAAAGCGGGCGGGTAATATATTTGGGCCGGTATTGGGTTTAGTGGATTTGGATTTGGTTTAGTTATTAATATAAGCCCAAGGACCAAATGTGTAATATTCTGAAAGTATAGGGGCTGATTTTGACAAGTTCCCATGTTATATTCAAGGATCAAACATGCCAAATATAATAAACTAAGGACCATATATGTATTTATTTTTATTTAAAAATGTCCAAGGACCAAAACTGTCAAGTTTGAAACTTGAGGGACCAAATATGTAATTTTCCAAAAGTTCATTATAAGGACCAATCTTGTCATTTATGAATAGTACAAGGATAAAATTTGATAATTTTCACTTTTTAAATTAACCAAGGACTATTTTTGACAATTTTCAAAGTTAAAGGACTAAAGTTGTCATTTTATGATTTTTAAACTTTAAAGGGTTTATTTTGACAACTTTTGAATCCCATGGACCTTAAATGACATTTTATAAGTTTTTGAATTACCAGGGACTAGTTTTGACAACTTTTATAACTTGAGGGACTAAAACTGCCAATTATGCAAACTTGATCGTTTTCATCGATTTTGGTATTTTTGCATTTAAAACATATAAAACACTGATTTGTGATATTTTCATCATTTTGATGCATTTCTGAGTGTTTTCAGATGTTTTTGCAGTCTAGATAGTATAAAAATGATGAGTATTTAGACACTCATCACCCCGTTTTTTCAAAACTTTGATTGAGTATGTTACGAACCCAAAACGTTTCGTAAAGAGATGTGTGTGACTGATGCATACAATAGTTGTGAAAATAGAATAGCGTAATGGTGTAATGTTCTATCAAATGTTTCCGGTATGCCAAAGATCTTTTTCATTGTCTGTACACTACAATTGGTTTCATAAACAGAGCCGTTAGCCCGTTACATCTATTAAATTTAATCCCACTCATAATATAAAATATTTCAACTATTTCATTTTATTCTATAATCGTGTCGGAATATTGATGTTGAGATCAACATATGGTCATTGCTGCAATGAAAGTTGTAAGATATTTAATTAACAGCAAACACTTTTTTTTGGGCTTGTGACAGCACTAAAGTAGCATAGATGCTTTCCTTAAAAGAGATTGTGCCGTCAGCACAAAACAACATAAATACACAGTTCATAGTTTTGGATAAAGGAAGGATACAAGGAAGTCAAAACAAAATTTGTTTGGCACTCGTTGCAGATGAGATTGCATCAGTTCACTTTCAGCTATGGAATGAAGAATGTGATGTGTTTCAGCCTGGAGACATTTTGCGATTGTCTAATGGCATATTTTCTTACGATCGAAGCAAGAATATGGTCTTAAGGGCTGGACACAGAGGAAAAGTAGAAAAAACAGGAGAGTTTACAATGGTGTTTGTGGAGTCCCCAAACATGAGTGAAATTTTATGGGTTCCGGATCCGAATAACTCTGGTAAGTATATACAAGAGTTTGTTATTTCTCCTCATTCACGAATTTTCCCGCCAGTACTTTAGAGTATTATTCTTAACTAGTTTTTGTTGAAGATGCAAGATCTTTAAGTTACTTAATTTTATAAACGTACTTGTATTGCGAGTATTTAGGCGGTTCTGGGCTGACCGATGTGGTGGTCTTAACTGTTTTAATTTCTTGTATATCCAATTTGCAATGCCTTAAAAGTGATAGGCACTTTTGATTTTATGAGAAACTTGAGTTGTTCTGATACATAAACGACTAGAGACTATTAGCTAGTAATCTTATCAATGGAAGCAGTATGTTATGTAATAATTCTTTACCCAAAAAAAGATAAATGATTCTTCAACCTCCTCGACTATCGGTTTAATACTAAAATACAGGGGCGAAGCCACCTTAACCCGAGGGGGTTCGATCGATCTCAGTCAGATTTCAACTTGCTTTTCATTCTATACATGGTTTGCCAATCCAAACCCTCAAATTGCGTTGTTGAACTTGAACCTACTGATTTTGATTGGATGAACCTCCTAGTTTGATTGTCCAGCTATACTGGTTAGAAAATTGGGGATGTAGATTGAGCTCGACAATTAGTTTTTTGAACCAGTTCCATTTTCTTCAACTGTTCTTGTTCATCAAGTACATGATATCTTGAATTGTTTAACATAGTTGTGGAAGTGTTGCTGAAAATGGCTAAGCATTAATTAGTGTTTACCCTAGACGTTTAACTGTGTTAAGTTATCGGCTTTCAAGTGTTTGATGTATTACCTGAAATCGCTAAAAAAAATCAAAACTATTGTTATTTTCTTGTGTTTGTGTTGCCAAGGTATTGTGAAATGAAAGTTCTTCTCATTTTATACGTTCATGTAATGTGGAATTTTGTAGGAAACTTATGACCAGGTGCAAGTGTAGAACCATGTTATTGAACATAGACAAACATAGCAGCAATGAGAAAGGGGCAGCAACAAAAAATATCCCCAAATTTTCATTTTGCTTCATGACTCATGAGATGATGATAGTAGGCTGGTAGCTTATAGAGTATTTCCCAATGTTTTAAAAACCAGTTTTTTTATCGACCCGGTTTAGTCGCCGGTTCACCGGGTCACCGGTTCAACCGGTTGAACCGCCGGGTCGAACCGGTTCTATACATATATATATATACTTTTTCCTATATTTAATAATTAGTATTGCATGATCTAATAATTTATCCGTTTTTATTCATACATTCGATTAAACCGATGAAGAAAATTGAGACTATACCAATAAATTTTGCTTTTTAAGTCTACATCTATAAAAATATAGCCAAAATTTTCAAGATGATTCTAAATAATAAAATAGTTTATAATAAAACTATATTAATTAGTGATTCTAAGATCATATATAACTACAATTTATTATTTTACAAAATTTTAACAAACATTAGTTATCAACATTTTAACTTTTCAATTAAACTTAGAAAAGTTAATGGAAAAAAAGGGGCTTTTGCATATATATCTTTCCGAAAATGCAAAATTGCATATATATCTAAAGCATGCATAAAAACCATTGTATTATATGCAAAAAAACTTGTACAAAGGATATATATATGCAATTATTCATTTTGAGAGGGATATATATGCATTTTTGCCAAAAAAGATTCATTTTGTTAATTTTTTTTTATAAAAAGTAATGACCCGGCCGGGTTTATCAAACCGGGTCAACGAAAAACCGGCGGTTCAATCCGGTTCTCAACCATGCAAAAACCTGGTCCTATCCGGCCCGGTCTCCGAGCCGATTCCCGGTTCAACCGGTTGAACCGGCCGGGTCAACCCGGGTTTTAAAACATTGGTATTTCCCCTTACAACAGCTAAAAAAGGTTAGAAATTACCAGTGTTTCCTCTAACGGCAAGCGAACATTTAAAAAGTTGTTTAGTCCATAGGTGTGTTGAGATTTTCTTCAGAAGAGATCCACACTTTTAAATTCAATTTAAATTTTATCGTGCAATGGTAGGTGTAAGATATTTACTTCTCATACTACAAATATTTAAATTGTACAGTAAATAAGATGTGGGTGAAAAAAATATTATAATATATTATAAAAATGGAAATCGCATGGGACAATTAAGGGTGCGTTTAGTTGGAGATCAAATTCTCTTGTTTTCTATCCCTAGTTTTGTAAAAATATGGAAGGAGAATTTATCTCCACAAAACACTTGAAAAAATAGAAAGCGTTTATTGATGTTTTATTTTTATTTGAGGAAAGGGAGGGAGGTTGTGGGTTCTGAAAAAAACAAGGAAAACAACTAAAATTTGTTTTGTAATTTTCCTTGTTAAGTTAGAAAATAGAGGATTTGTGTTTTACAAAACATTTTATTGAAAAATGTTGATTTGAACGCAATCTCTGTTTTCCTTGTTTTCCACAAAACATTTTGTGGAAAACAAGGGTGTTTTCCCTCAACTAAACGCAACCTTAGCGTTTTCTTAAGGTGTCCGTTTCTTATTAATTTGCACTATCATTGGGCCATTAAAGTGAAAACAGTGAATGCTGAGACCCAACAGTGATGTAGTACAATGTGTGTTACTCGCTTATTTGGTGAAACGTGTTGCCCAAATTACTATTCACTCCCGTTTTCACTTGATACCAGACGTAATACTCCCAAGATGTCATCAGCGATTGATAAACAACCTAATTTATGTACTACAAAACATTTGCCACACAAGTGTAACCTACTACATATGTACTATGCCATGTATTCAGAAGGGTACTACTATACTACTTGAGTAAATAATATACCAAGTGGTGCTAGCTATTGGAGTACTAGCTGAGATAAAATTTGTCATGTATTGGTGTCATGAATAAGTATGTTACAAACAAAAGGTTATTAATTATTAGTTTTTTTTTTCATTGCATTTCCATTATTACAAAATACATTCTTAATTAAAATAGTGAGTTTTGCAAGCATAGATCAAACAAGGAAAAGCAGGTTGACGAGATAGAGAATAAAATGCCTATACTTAACTTTGTTTCTTAGTTTGCATCAACTTTTCATAGCATCAACTCCCGGCTAAATAATACTAAGAACGACAAACTAATTCAACAATAAATGCACCTACATATGTATTATCACAAATGTTTTATGCATCGACTAGCATCCCCGCAACAACGCGCGGGCAACGCGCGGGCAAACATGCTCGTTTGATGTAAAAGAGGATAGAAATTTACTTCTCATGCTTCAACTTAAATTGTATGGTACTATGTGGAGATTGTTTTATAAAAATATTTTAGAGTTAATTACATGAATGGTCCCTGTGGTTTGTCAAAAATTACGGGTTTGGTCCCTAAACTTTTTTTTTTTGCGGATTTGGTCCCTATGGTTTTGATTAGATTCTGGATTTGGTCCATGACCAAATTTTCTATGGATTGACCGTCAATTGAGGTGTTTGAAAGGCTGAAATGACAAAAATACCCTTGTATGTGTTTCATAAATGGTCACTTATGGTTTGTAGGTTATCGTAGAATTAGTCCCTTATTTTTATTTTTTTTTCTAAAAAAACATTTTGTCAAAAATTTATTAAAAATTCGGAAAATTTTATAAAAAAATCTATAAAAAATTCCAAAAATTTTATAACAAATTTCGAAAATTTTATAACAAATTTTATAAATTTTTTTTTAAATTCCGAAAATTTTATAAAAAATTTCCAAAAATTTTATAAAAAATTCCGAAATTTTATAAAAATGTATATTAAAAATTCCGAAAATTTTATGAAAAAATTTCTAAAAAATTTATAAAAAATTCCGAAAATTTTAGAAAAAATTCCGAAAATTTTATAAAAAATCCCGATAAATTTTTTATAAAATCTTATAAAACTTTCCGTCAAAAAATTTGGGAAAAATTTTTGAATTTTTTAACTTTTTTGAATACTTTTTGTCGGAATTTTTTTATAAAATCTTAAAAATTTTATAAAATTTTTACTGAGTTTTTTGACAATTTTATCAAATTTTATAAAAATTTATAAAAAATTAGGGATTTTTACAAAAAAATTTTACGAGATTTTTTTAATAAATTTTTTGACAAAAAAGTTGACATCATTCTTGTAAAAGTTTTGACATAATCTGTTAAAATTATAAAAAAATTATAAATTTTTTTTTGAGATTTTTAGTTAAAAATTATAAATTTTTAATTTGTTAAAATTTAAAAACAAATTAAAATATTAGATTTAAAAAAAAATTGTTAAATCATTAGATTTTTAATTTGTTAAAAAAATTGCTAAAAAATTATAGTTTTTAAAGTTTTGACATAACTATTTAAAAAAATTAAAAGTTTTTAAAGTTTTAAAGGTTTGACATAGGTTTTTAAAATTTAAGAAAATATTGTGTTATTATATTTTTAAAGTTTTAAATGTTTGACATAGGTTTAAAAAAAAAAAAAAAAAAAAAAACTTTTTATTATTTTAGAAAATTTTGACTAAATATGTGACAAGAAATAAAAATAAAAATTTACAAAAAAAATGAATTAAAAATTTAATACTAATGTTAAAAAAAAAAAAAAAAAAAACCATAAAAAAATAAAAAACAAAACACGAGGGACTAAATCCGTTATCTGAGACAAACCACAGGGATTTAAGACAACCGAGGGTATAAGTGTCATTTTATTCATACTTGATGGTCAAACTAACCGAAAAGTTGGTCAAGGGACCAAACCCGCAACGGGTCAATACCATAGGGATGAGATCCGCAAAAAAAAAAGTATAGGGACTAAATCCGTAAAATCCGACAAACCACAGAGACTATTTATGTAATTAACTCAATATTTTATGTAGAAGTGGGTAGAAAAAAGATGAAAAAGTGGTAAGTTATTCAGCTCATTCACTATGCTTAAAATATACTCCGTATAAAGCTTTATAAGTGTTTCATGTCATCATATATTATTAAATTATAAACCTTTTGACTTTATAAACCTTTTTTTACTATGATAAAAATGTATTACAACTTTAAAATGATCCACATTACACATGCATTAATTATGTTGAGTTTTTGAAGAGGTCTATGAACTAGGACCTTTTCATGCCACATAGATTTCTCACTATGGTTGAAAGTGAA
Organism: Chrysanthemum makinoi; assembly: GCA_910596185.1. Classification (NCBI taxonomy): domain Eukaryota; kingdom Viridiplantae; phylum Streptophyta; class Magnoliopsida; order Asterales; family Asteraceae; genus Chrysanthemum; species Chrysanthemum makinoi. The sequence continues at coordinate 115,288,240 of OU343217.1, read as the reverse complement.
ATAAGATATAAACCTTTTCAAGTTTCTTAAACCTATTCATGATCCTCTTATAGTGGATGCTCTAAATAAGAACACGTAACTATTTATTGATCATAAATGCAAACATTTAAATGTGAGATTTTCTAATATGTGCTACCATGACATATGTTTATGTGTATTTATTGAACATAATAATTTCTTAAATTATGTTAACTTTCATATAAAACAATATTAAATATGGTAAATGAAAGCAAATTGGGAAATTATTAACATCAAGTGACATTTAAACATGGCAACTTATGTTCATTAAATGGTTTTAATTGTGTACCACCATGGCATAAGTTAGAAAAAGCCTTTAAATTTATATATAATTTCACAAGAATAGTGGCCTGTAAAAAGCACAGATCGATTCAATTTAATCATTTTAAAGGCATTCAATTTACTCATTTTAAAGCGCACATCAATTGAAAACATAAAAGTTTCCTGTCAAACAACTTCTAAACATTTATCGTCATTCAATTTACTCAATTTTAAAAGTACATATCCATTGAACTTACATAAAAGTTGTCAGTTTCTTATATCGAAATACACGAAGTCTACAATAACTATTACTCCCTCCGTCCTAAAATAATTGTCCCCCCACAAAAAACACATAGTTTAAGAAAAGTGCATTTATTACAGCTTTCTCTTTCTTACTTTTTGACAGAATGACAGTTTTACCTAGGGGTGAAAACGAGCCGAGCCCGCAGAACCGAGCTCGGCTCGTTATATATAAAAGCTTCGAGCTCGTTTCGAGCCTTACCTTTGAGCTCGAGCTCCCGTGAAGTTTTTCACAAGCTCGAGCTCGGCTCGTTAACACAAAGCTCGGCTCGTTAACACAAGGCTCGAGCTCGTTAACACGTTTATATGTATAGAAAATATATATATGTGTATATTTCTAGGGCTCGTTTAGGCTCGCGAGCCTAAACGAGTTTTTTGTATAGAGCTCGGGCTCGAGCTCGATTATTAAATGAGCCCAAACTTAAGCTCGAGCTCGGGCTCGAGCTCGTTTAGGCTCGACTCGTTCGAGCTTTTTACTGATCCGATCCCGAGCTTTTCACGAGCGGCTCGGCTCGTTTTCACCCCTAGTTTTACCCTTAAGTAATTAATTAAGGTATTCTTTAAAGTTTGTAATAATAATTTCAAACAAGGACAATATAGTAAACTTGATCAAACATTCATTTCTATATATAGCATGGACAATTATTTTGAGACATACAAAAAAGGAAAGGTGGACAATAAAATTAAGACGGAAGGAGTACAATAATGAGAAACTTCAACAAAATTTATATTAATTTTTATCCATTTAAACGAGTCATATCTATTTATAAGTGATTATATTTTTCTTGTAGTTTCATAAATCATTGAAAGTATTTAAATTTATTGTATGTTATTATAAAAAACTAACACATAATTTAGGTATTCATTTTAAAAAGACCGGTCTTTTTTTTTGTAAAACGCCCGAGCATTTTTGTGGGCTTTTTCGAAAGCTCTGACTTTTTGGCGGGCTTAGCCCTGGCCGGACCGGGCTTTGGTGAAAATTCTAAGGACCATTTAGGCCCGTTGTCCCATACCGGGCTTTAGGTCAGGCTTTTTCGAGCCGGCTTTTTTGGGCTTTTCCGGGTCGAGCCTAAGCCCGAGCTCGGGCTTTATCCCATCTGAGCATCTCTACTACAAACATACAACATGATCAATACTTAATCTCTTTTATCTTTAACGCATCAAGTAATTCTTCTAATGATATCTAAACTAAGATGTTGTGTTAACACCGCAAGTGGACTAGACTACCTTCATAAAAATAGGAGGTTAGTTATTTTGTTTGTTAAGTTAAAAAAAATAAAATAAATATATATATATATATATTGTTTGGGTTGATTTTGGTTATTGTTATTTTAACGTGTATGTTATGAACACACTTTCTTACATATATCTAAAGCCATTTCACCTTGTAACATCTCATTAAAGAGTATACTATATGTCATCACTATGTTTTCCTAACATATTTTCAACATGAAACATTTATCGAAAAAATTATATATATAATAAATATAAACCAATTAGAGTTCACAACTTATCTTATATGGTGTTGATGTGTGTTTAAATACATATTATTTTATATTTAAAAAAGCACGTTAAATCAGACTAATAATCATTAAATAAGTTAAATTATATTGCAAATATGTTTGGTTTATGTTATTATGTCTTACAGGTACAAGGGTTTGAAAACAAAGAAAAATGGTGATTTTCAAATGAGTTTTGACGACATTTTCGCGTTTTTCAAGGTTCAAGCGAAGTCGTAAAAATTCCCCGAGTACGCCTATAAAAATAGCACGAAAAAAAGAGTCCAACAGTGCCAGCTGCGCTCCAAGAAACAGTTCGGTTCACCCTCGGCCCAAGTTCACAAGTCTATATAAGTGTTAAGTATGCCAACCCAAAAAAAAAAAAAAAAGATAAAAGGAATATGTATGCGAGTATTAAAACACAAGTGAGCGCAGTCCAGTGGGAGATTTTTTGGCTTGTGAATCTCATAACTCATGTTCAAATCCTGGAGTAAATTTTGGGATTTATTTCTTTGCCTAGTCAGCGTCCACGTCAGCAAAATGTGGTGACACGTCAGCAGACACATCATTGTAGCACACGCGTTGCATATGAACACTACTGCCTAGCATGCTTTGGACACACGCTTGAACACGTGTACAAATTAAGGTCTAACACGTGGTAGATGCGGCTGACCTGGCAATAACGATAGACATAGTGCAGTTTGTGTTGGGGCCATTTTTGCCAATTCGCGAAAGTAGGAGTGGCTGATTTTGAAAAAATTGTAAAACTCTAGAGGGGCCAAATGTGTAACGTAAGGGTTTATAAAACCCACCTCCCACTCTAAATATTATCATATTTTTTTTTCATTACTTAGCAAAACTCTTGTATTTTTTTATTTATGATTATGTAGTTTTTATAAATGTTTGGTTTATTTATGTTATGCAAGTAAACCTAGTTTTATTTCTTTTATTTGCGCATTTATTTCATCATCTCATATCTCTTTTCTCTCTTATTTTATTTTATAGAAGTTTTTATAAAAATATTCCATGAGGAGTTGAGTTATTTAAGATTGTATGAGTGTATTTTATACATTTTATTGCACACACTCAACATATGATACCTATATTTTTAGAAAAGTTTACCTTTTTTATTGTTTTATTTAGCTTTAAAATAGCAAATAGTCTCTAAAAATCTTGTCCTTTTCACAAAAACCCAAAAATATATTTTGTTTTCATCATAATTTTCAGATTTTTCTGAGTAATTTTAGTATTTTAAAAAAATCAAAAACTGTTTCTGCATTTTTCTTTTTATTAATCTGTTTCGTATTTTATTATTAAAAAAAATATCCAAAAACGTCAAAAATATAATTTTCTATTTTCTGGTACCTCTTTATTAGTATCTTTAGTGGTGTAAAACTTTATATAATTTTTGAAATTCATTTAGTATTTTTTATGCATTTTTAAACATTTTTAATGAGAAAATATTGAAAACTATTTTCGTATGATTTAAAAATCTGTTTTTTTTTAAGATTAGTTCTTAATATTACAAAGTTTATGCGAAAAGTTTAGATTGTATTTCATTTTTTTAGCATTTATTTTGATTTTTAGAAAGTTTCTAGTAGTTTAAGTTTACATTTTTTTTCTAGTTTTTACTATTTAAAATTGCTATTTACTTAAAAATCCTTAACCTTTATACTCTATAACTAGTTTACATTTTTTTGAATATGACTCCTTGAGAGTTGGGTGGTTTTGATTTATTTATATATTAGTTTGTATAAATTATTTGCTAATTTCTAGCTTATCTTTATGCTCATTTTTGATCAAGTAAGCTTTCCTTATAGCTTATCTTGATCAGGTGTTCATACTATCATCTTTATAACGTGTATCTTCATTGAATTTGTTGTTAGTAAGTGCTTTGTTTACAAAAAAAATAGTCTTGGAATGCTGATTTTTCACATTTGTTTGATGAAAGTTCTAACTTGGGAACTTCGTTCTCTTTTTACATTTAAAACCAAAACACATTAAGTAAGCAACAACATCCATCTGATTTGGAATTCCAATTATGTAAAAAATACTTAAAACGAACCGGTTATTTTAATTTTATACAATGTTTTGTATTTCATAGATGTACTCTCTTGCTCAGGTTCTAGTGATAGGAGCCCTCATCTTTACTGTGGGATCTACAACATTGTATCTTACTTGGCATGGTTGTGCATAACTATATATCTTTCTCGGGTTTGTAGTGTTTCTATCTTGTTACGCTAGTAGATTGATGATTTTTATTGATGTTTAATACACTATTATTACACAAGTTGCCGAATAAAATTAGAAATTAATAAAGAAACTCATTTCATTCATTTTAAGTCAAGGAGCGAGAGTCAAAAGACACTTTGCTAAAGTTAGGGACAATGGTAAGACGTTCATGACAGTCACAACCATTCAACTCCTTAGGGTTAATGAAACTGCAAGTCTTATTGATTCGTCGACCACGACTGCGCGATACCTTGGTTCATTAACTTTATGTGGTTTGGTCTGTTATTTCTTCTGTCCACTTGTTAGAATGGACAATGCCCGATAGTATATTTTATTCATTTTTTGGAGTGGCGGTCCATCTTTCAATTATTGGCATGTGCACCGGCCATTTTTTTCGTTGTTGACAAGTACGATTATTGCGTCATCCTGGCCTCGCTTATGTACGAAGTCCTAATGATCTTTGAAAAACAGATTTGCTACATGCTGGTACGCTCTTATTTGAACCCTTTATTGTTGCCAAATTAAAGTAAATTGTTTGAAATTATAGCATATTCAGAAAATGGATCGTATGTCATGATAGAATGTTGTTCCTATCTCAATTTACGTGTGTTTATATGAGGTTTAATCACTAATATAACAAGAATTAAAATGGCATGTGCTTGCTAAACTAGTAAAAGGAAAATGGATGGTTTAAAACTAAAAATGTTGTTCATATGATCATATATTGGTACTCTGCATTTTTGGGGGTTGGAACTTGCAAGTCGGTTTTGGCACTTGGTCTGGGTACTTATTAGAAGTTATCTATGTTTCATTGATGCTCCGATTAATTAGTAGCATTTTCATCTAAGAGCCTTAGTGGATATGTATAATATTGATAGAAAAAAAAAAGTATCACATCTGATCTTAAACTGCTGCTTAAATGGATGTTTGGTGGTGAGAGGTAGCTTGGTGGGACATATTGGGTGTTTGAGAGTGGGGGTATGTCCCATGGGTGGTACAAGTTGTTTATTTATTTTTATTATGTGGAAAGATAGATATAACTGGTTTAAATAGAGAAACTTTACGAACATAGTATTGTTTATCTAATATGAAATTTTAAAGTCGAAATTTTTTAGCTTATATTTCTTAACTTTTGTAGAGACACTTTTTTTTTGTTTAAATGTGCCAAACCACCTACTTGCTGAGATCCCACGGACAACCTGCGAACCATACCTAAAAATTCTAGCGAAGGCACGCATTGAATATGTTACTAGTACGAGGCCCACTCTTCTTGAAGCAGCAGCAAGATCTTTTGGGGAGACACTAGCCAAAAGTTGCACCCTCAAATGGATCACCGCCTGGCATTCCAAGGTTCCATTTTCTTAGAAAATGGTGTTTTGTTTGAAGTATGGGTATTGATTGGATTGACGACGCGCCTTGCTATCGTCGAGTCTCTTATCACGTCGGCCGTTTATCCCAAAACTGAATTGGAACTTTATTTTTATTTTATTTTTTTTGTCAGCGATGTTGGTTTGCATGCACTAGCAATGGCAATGGCTCCAACTGGAGGTGGTTGAGAGGTTTGTAGATAGATTCTCGGGGTGTAACCTCATCAGTGACAAAATAAACTAGTACTGCTAATTGTGAATAATTTCTAGATTATGTAAACTAGTGTAGTATTTGCTAGACTTTTAGTTTGTAAACAATAATGCCCTATCATATATACACATTTGGAAATTATTTGCAGTTTAGCATTACTAGTTCATTTTGTCACTGATAAGGTTGCACCCTCAAAACCTATCTACAAACCTCACAACCACACCCCGTTGGAGCCATTGCCATTGCTCGTGCATGCAAACCAGCATCGCTGACAAAAAAGGATGTTAAGTTCCGGTCCACTGTCAGGATAGACGACCGACGTGATAAGAGATTGGACGATAACATGGTGTTTCTTCAATCAAATCAACACCCATACTTCAAATGAAAACCATTTTCTAAGAAAATGGCACCTTGGAATGCCCAAAAGGCATACCCATTATAGGCAGTGATCCATTTGAGGGTGTAACTATTGGCTAGTGTTTGCCCAAAAGATCTTGGTGCTACTCCGAGAAGAGTGAGCCTCACATTAGTAACATATGCGATGCATGCCTTCGCCTGACTTCTTAGTTGTGCTTCGTGGGTTGTCTATTGGAGCAGGTTGATGGTCTGGCACGTTTAAACCGAAAAAAGTGTCTCTGCAACAACTAAGAGATATAAGCTAGAAATTTTCTACTTTAAAATTTCATATTACATAAACACTATTATACTCATAAAGTCTCTATTAAACCAGTTATATTTATCTTTACCCATAATAAATAAATAAATTAACAATTTTACCACCCATGGGACAGGTCCCCCACAATCAAACACCCAATATGACCCACCAAGCTACCGCTCACCACCAAACACCCATTTAAGCAGCAGTTTACGATCAGATGCGATACTTCCTTTTATCAATTTTCTACATATCAACTAAGGCTCTTAGATGAAAATGCTACTTATTAATAGGAGCAACGGAGAAACATAGATAGCTTCTAATAAGAACTCAAACCAAGTGCCAAAACCGAATTGCAAGTACCAACCCCCAAAAATGAAGAGTCCCAAGATATTATCATATGACCAATATTTTAGTTTCAAACCATCTATTTTCTTTTTACTAGTTTAGCAAGTACATGCCATTTTAATTTATGCTATATTATCAATTAAACCTCATGTAAGCATAGGTAAATTCAGAGAGGAATAACATTCAATCATGGCATACAATCCATTTTCTTAATATGCTATGTGGTTTCTAACAATTTACTCTAATTTTGAAACAATAAAGGGTTCAAATAAGAGCGTACCAACATGTAGCAAATCTGTTTTTCAAAGATTATGAGGACTTCGTACATAGGCGAGGCCAGGACGACACAATAGTCGTACTTGTCAGCAACAAAAAGTCACATGCCAATAATTGAAAGATGGGACGCCACACCAAAAAATGAATAAAATATAATATCACGCGCCTTCCAACAAGTGGATGGAAGAAATAACATACCAAACCATAGAAAGTTAATGAACCGAGGTATTGCGTAGTCATGTGTGATGAATCGATAAGATTTGTTGTTTCATTAACCCCAAGGAGTCCAATGGCTTTGACTGTACTGAACCTGTTACCATCATCCATGACTTTAGCAAAGAGTTGTTCGACTCTCGCACTTTGGCTGAAAAAGAATGAAATGAATTTCTTTATTAACTTCCAGATTTTATTTGGGAACTTATGTATTAATAATGCAATAAACATCAATAAAAATCATCAATCTGCTAGCATACCAAGAGAGAAACACCACGTACCCAAGAAAGATGGTTGTGCACAACCATGTCAATTTAGCATACAGTGTTGTAGGTCCCACAGTAAAGATGAGAGGTACTATCACTATAACTTTAGCGAGGGAGTACATTTGTGAAAAACAAAACATTGTATAAAATTAAAATAAATGGTTGATTTATGTATTTTTTCACATAATTGGAATTTTAAATTAGATGGATGTTGTTGCTTACTTAATGCGTTTTGGGTTTAAATATATAAATAGAATGAAGTCCCTAAGTTAGAACTTTTATCAAACAAATGTGAAAAATCCGTGTGAAAAAATAGAAGGGAGGGTTGAATAGTTTTGCCAATTAAAACTTTCTTTTAAACTATTTAGATCGACTTATGTCAATCTATTTAGATGTGTATTGGATGTTGATAAACAAACATAAAGAAGTATGTAATGAGAAGATAAGAGTAAGAAGCACAAAACCACAACGCGAGTATTTATAGTGGTTCGGCTACAAGGACACCTTCCTTGCCCTACTCCACTCTCCGAGTCACCTACTCGAGAGTTCGTAATCACTACACAACACCGACTTCTTATGGTGGAGAAACCTTCACAATATGGCCCTACTCTTTTTCGGTACTAGGATAACCACGGGTTCTTTCACACCAAGGTGAACCACACCTTTTATCACAACGTCGCTTACTTTCTTTATCCAGTCTTGGCTAAGGAGTTCCATTCTGATGGAACTACTACCAACACTACACCCATTAACTAACCCCAAAGGAGATCTACTCCTTATAATGTCAACAAGGATAACAATATCCTTTGACCCAATACTAATCTATCTTGTACATCAAAACACACCATATCGAATGTACATCTTAGGCACCTTTCACTAATGCCTTTAACTAGATCTTCAAGACACCTTTCACTAATGTATTGTGACTTGACTTCTAGGCACCCTTCAATAATGCCTACAATACGGACGATCGACACCTTTCACTAATGTCTTCGTCTTGACACTTGAGACATCTTTCACTAATGTCCTCAACACTACACTTCTTGGAAGAAAGAAAAGAACCATCAACAAGAGGACTTCAGTAGTCTTGATGATGAGGAAGTATGGCAACTCATGGACTTGAGCTTGCTTGACTTAAAAGGTGGTGATCTCGCCTTTAAGAGGAACCTAGATAATCACAAAAACAAAACTACAAACATAGATCACTTGGATCTGGGGTTAGATAGTTTTAAACTCAAGGAGAAAGTATGTGAGAAATGGGTGAGAAATAATAAAGAAATGGCTCACTATTTATAGAGAGAAAATGTCTACTGTTCCCCAGATCCCACGGATCCCTCACAAGGGATCCGTATAGCGTAAAGCTAGGGATCCGTGGGACGCTCCTCTTTACCCATGGGTATTTTGATCATGGGTCATGGGTTATAGGTTGATCCATGGGTCTTTTTATTAGATACAATGTATCTCATGAGTGCAATGCACCTAGTCAAATGGGTATGGGTCAATACCATGGGTTATGGATATTATCCATATATGACATAAGAATGATGTCATGCAATGGGTTATGGGTCAAGCTCCATGGATATGGGTCATGGACTTTGGGTTGTACCCAACTACATTCAATGTATTTGGTCAATGGGTTATGATACTTAAGTTTCTACCCATTTATATTACCCAATATACTACATACTAGTTATGTGTATATTTTACCCAAATATGTAAATACTAGTTGTTGTACATATGTAATACTAAATCATAAAATCACTTATACTTGTTTTAGTGTTTTATGTGAAAGCGTAAGTGTGTTAGAAAACTATTGGCTCAAACCATTTACGTATTTTATTTGTTTTGTTAACATGATTTTACCTTTTGTTATCAACAAAACATTAGAAGATCGTAAAATATAAATAAACGTTTTTACGACTTATTTGTATTAACAATCTCCCCCTTTTTGTTGATGACAAAACATAAAATTATTTTAAGGAAAAGCTAAAATTCGTAAAAGTTTGAATTTGTAGTTTTTACTTTCTTTTCCCCCTTTTTGTCGAAACAAAAAGAGCTTTGAAAGGAAACTAACACATTGTTTTAGGAAAAACATGTGAAAAATAGAAAACAAAGAAAAAGTAAAGAGCAAATAACGGGAATGGAACTCGTCTTAACTCCCCCTTGACGAGTCCATCTCTATGTGAGGGCGTCAAGAAAAATAGTATTAAGCTAGTTCATTTGCAGCTAAGTTTGCAAAAGATTTCATCTATGTGACGAATGTGCTCCCCCTTGATGATTGCAACTTTGCGAAGGGACGTCATGAAATGTAATCCTAATATTGCAAGTAATTTTGCAATGAATTTCTTTGACACAAAGCTCCCCTAGCTTTAGGGTGTCAAAGTCTTCATGTGTAAATTGAATAACTACAAAACAAATGTTAGAAAATAAGTATAATGCATAATTTCCTGCAAATATGACTCAAGTTAGTTAAAAAAATAGTTTTCTGTTTCACGGATCCATCGGTTCCCTCCTTGTAGGGATCCGTCTAGGCAAATTTAAGGGATCCGTCTGGCTGATGATTAATTTCAGCAATGGTGATATAAAAATTTATGTTAATATCAAAGTGAGATATGTATTATATAACATAATCATATACTCAAAAATATAGCAAGTAGCATGTATTTTCATTTAATAAAACTAGAGATATGATATACATGACTCTAAAAACTAAGAAAATGATCGATACATGACTTGGAATTACTAGACTTATCTAAGTAACGCTTGATACTAGGACACCACTAAAATCCTCTAGCTCAAGTTTGTTTAGGTTTAATCTCGTCGAAACGTTCGAGGAGGTGATAGAGCATGAAACGTTGATCTTCTCGTACTTCATGTATCAAACTTTTAACATGTTGAAAATGATAACAATCTTTGTCATGGCTAGGTAGTGGTGGAGGAAGAAATGAAATTGCTTGATGCGAAGGATCAAGTGAAGCGGGTTGTGAAGCCTCAAACGACGGAGGGATTGGTGGAGGCCCATTTGAAGATGGCTCGACCAAGAATGATGGTGGTGGTAGAGAGGTGTCAAATTCCATATGGTCAGGTGGTTGACTTTGATAATTTCTCATAATCCAAATGGGATTATATGATGGTGACGGCGAAAAGGAAGCCGGAGCTAGTGTTGACTCAACACCTTGATTTTGTACCATTATTCCTCCTAATGAAGAGAATGTTGCCGGTGGAGGAGGATGAGACGGCCTAGGAGGCAAATCCTCTAAATTGTAAAGGTGTGGTGATGATAGTGGAGTTGTGAATGAGATAGCTCTAGGAACCAATGGTAATGGTTTAGTGGAGATGGGATTGTTTGGACTAGGAGGTATGGTGGTGTTTGGCATAGGTAGTTTTGTGGGTACTATCCTTTTAGGGATTGGTTTGATTGGTGAAGGAGCAATCCTTGCATTTGTGGACTTGACCGGAGATGATTCGGTTGAAGAGATTTTGTGTATAACACGAGCAATTTTCTTGGGTGGTTCTTTGGTGGATAAGTTGCTACTTGGAGTTTTCCTCATGATGAGATGATTTCAGGAGGTTTGCAAATGTTTCTAAGTGTTGAAAATGAGGATGAAGATGATGACTTTAGAAGTCCTAACAATGTGGTTTATAAAGCAAGAGATTTGGCAAGTGCATTCAAGACTTAAGCCACTAAAATTTATTGGAATGTGATGATTAACATGCACAAGAGTCAACTTCAGAGTTTGTACTGATCTAGGAACTCATTTAAGATGAGATGGAGTGTTTAAGTTAGTAAGATGAACTTGAAATGATTGTTTTAGCTAGAGTTGACATGAGTCTGTCATACGGATCCCACGGTTCCCTCCAACGAGGGATCCGCCTAGGCTAATCCTAGGGATCCGTCTATTAGCAGCTAAGAAAAGATAGCAATGATGTTTGTAAGGTCTAATCCTTGTTTCATCTTGAGTGTTTCAGTTTATCTAAGTGTCTTAAATGGAGATATGCTTAAGTACTTGAGGGTAATGAGTGAAGTAGCCAATGATTGCCTTTTATGGAAGAAATTGGAATTTAATGAGTACCAATGAATGAACAAAGATGACACTAAAGATTTTGAGAGTGTCAAATGGAGCTAAATGATCCTAGTGACTTAGGATAATGTTTTGGAGAATATCCTAAAGGCTTAAGATGGAAAAACTAGAATTTGATCAATTTTGAGGTAAGGATGATTATGATCAATTTTGCCATAATTGAAAGTTTTCCAAGGTTAGATGTGAGGGATCATGTGAGAGATGATGAGTGAGCTTGAGAGCGGAAGAATAATGGGTTTAAGTGAAACGATAGATCTACAAGTGTCTTGAGTGTGATCTAGGTGAGTTATGTGTGAGTAGAAAAGATCTACTTAACTTGATAAGGACATAATTTGCCTTAAGGCACTATGTCTAGCTTAGTGTGAGGTGTTCTAAGGACATGTTTGAAATACAATGATTGCAATTGCATTTTCTGTTTGCCGGATCCCAAGGTTCCCTAAGAGTAGGGATCCGTCTCGCACAACCTTTGGGATCCGTCTATCTGCTAAGCAGAACCTTTACTAAAGGTATGCAATAATTTTGACAATGCATTATATTTCAAGATTTAGTTAAAGAGGTTCTAACACTAAGATATCAAATGTAAAATGTTTTATTTCATGAAAGAAATTAGATTACATTGATAAAGCATGACTACTAAGGATTGATCCTATTTGAAAGATTACTAAGTTCCTTGAGCGTTTTCGCTAGAAGGATCATCAAATGGCTGATGAGTGTTTGTTGATTCAGGAATGAAGATAGTCTTCATGAGAGATATTGTTAATACAAATAAGCCGTAAAAACGTTTATTTATACTTTACGATCTTCTAATGTTTTGTCGATAACAAACGTAAAATCATTTTAACGAAACAAATAGAGTACGTAAATAGTTTGAGTTAATAGTTTTCTAACACACTTACGTTTTCACATAAAACACTAAAACAAGCTTAAGTGATTTTATGATTTAGATATATATGTACAACAACTAATGTTTACATATTGGGTTAGCACATACTTAAACTAAGTATACTAAAATGGGTAAAATCATGTATATACTAAAATGGGTAAAAACATGTAAATACTAAAATGGGTAAAAAACTAGCAAATGGTATTGACCCATAACCCGTGGTTTTATATATACCACTTAACCAAGTTCATTGTATCTAGAAAGAAAACCATGGATCAACCCATAACCCATGACCCATGACCCATAACCCAAAATACCCATGGGAAGAGGGCGTTCGCAGATCCCTGGATTTGTGCTAGCGGATCCAAGTGGAAGGGATCCGTGGGATCCGGGGAACAATAGAGAATTTTCTCTATAAATAGAGAGCCATTTCTCCCTTTCTATTGATGACTTCACACACATACTTCCCCAAAGTATTCTAACCCTCTAACCTCGGATCTAAGTGATCTATGTAGTTTGTCTTTTGTTTTCGTGTGATCTTCTAGGTTCCTATTAAAGGCGAGATCATCAACTTCTTGAAGGACGATGCAAGCTCAAGTCCATGAGTTGTCATGCTTCGTCATCATCAAGACAACTAAGGTTCTCTTGTTGATAGTTCTTCCTTTCTCCATAGATGTTGGGTTGAAGGCATTAGTGAAGAATGCCGAAAGTGTCAAGATGAAAGCATTAGTGAAAGGTGCTCATCATCCGTGTCAAAGCATTAGTGAATAATGCTAAAGGTGTCAAGACGAAGGCATTAGTGAAGGGTGCCAAGCATTGTGTCAAAGGCATTAGTGAAGGATGCCGAAGAATCTAATCAAGTCGCATTTGGGAAGAATGCCTAGGTCGTATAATCGATGAGGTGCATCGTTATACATATAAGTATTTGTTTGTTTGTTTCCAAGGATGGTGATATCCTTGATGAAGGTGTAACAAGGAATTGATCTCCTTGATATTAGGTGTTGTGTTGTGAAGGGTAGTAGTTCCTCCATAGTAATGGAACTAGGTGCTTAGCCTAGTACCTAATAAAGGGTAGGCGACGTTGTGATAGGATTAGTTCTCCTAAGGTGTGAAAGAACTCGGTGGTTAGCCTAGCACCGTATAAAGGGTAGGCGATGTTGTGTTAGGTGTGGTTGACCTTGGTGTGAAAGAACTCGGTATTTAGCTTTGTACCGGAAAAAGGTTAAGCGACGTTGTGAAGGCTTCTCCGCCATAAGGAGATTGTGTAGTGCTTTAACTCTCGAGTAGGTGACTCGGGAGTGGAATAATAGGGCAAGGAAGGTGTCCTTGTAGCCGAATCACTATAACCCATAACTTGTGTCGGTGATGTGCTTCTTACTATTTATTTCATTACGTTTATATATCTATCTATCAACGCCCAACATAAACAATCAAATAGATTGACATAAGTCGATCTAAATATTTAAAAGGAAGTTTTAAATTGGTAAAACTATTCAACCCCCCCTAGTTTTCCACCACATTGGCTCAGAGCTTCGTTACCAAGTTTCTTAAAGTATGTTGTACTTTAAAGACTTGATACGATCCGCGTATGTTTGAAAACTACAAAGAAGGATTTTTTTTGGGTCACATTTTTTTAAAAATCATTTTGTTGGACATTGATAGATGATTCTAACAACTTTTGTTCCTAAGAAATCTTCATGCTAGAATCTCTCCAAAATCTTCATTCAAAGAATAATGAAGTCAACATTCAAGGAAGGATCTAAAAAGTAATCACAACTTACGTACACCAAGTACAAATGATTACTTTAAAAGCTCATGAAGTATTTTTGGTATTATGCCAAACCAAGAAGTATAGAGGTATGTTTTACTTTTCGTAAATAGGTTACATGAATTCTATTTATTTTCATAAGTTCTCTTTGTTTATTAATCACTAACATCATTAGAAGTCTCTTTCGTCACCTTTCCGTCTTTTTCAACATCGGGAATAATATTCTTTTTGATTCGTCAAACTAACACCGTCATCACATATGAACCCTCGATATGTGATTCATCTAAAGACGTCATTCAAAAACAATCTTCATCTAATACCTCCAAACTAGTCTTTAGCAAGCTAATTTATAAGTATACTACAAAAATAAATGCCAAACAACTCCTTTTCTATCCACAGTAGCCGGATCCCTCTAGTTGTACTAGTCGGATCCCAAATACAAAGGATCCGAGGGAACCGTGGAACAGAACTCAGCTATACGCTTTCAAAAATTCACCACTGATCTTTTTCCCTCTATTCACATAACACAAAAACGACTAAGCTACTGAATCCATCCTCATTGGCTTCCATACTCTCAAGTATTCCTTCCTAGAACACCATTGTAAGTAATTACATTAACTTGTTCTAATTTTCATCATCCTCATCCTAGGGTTTATGGTTTCTTAATTTTCTAATCAATTAATTTAATTAGGGCTTTTTAAATTAATCATGAAAAGGAGCTTTTAACAAAATCACATTGTGTTCACAACATTGTTAATACAAATCAAAACCATAAACCCATCCCAACTAATTTTACCTAATTGGAAAATTTGTATTTTTAGGACCAACCATGCCCAAAGCTACTCAACAAGATCATCATGACACCGTTCACTACCTTACTCATTACTATCGTAAAAAGGGATTGACCAAAACCGACCGTAAAATATTCAAAAGCCTTGTAAAACGACTTATCCACGAATGTCGCGTAGTCAAGGAATGTTTCCTTGAAGATACCGACATTAGTCAGTTGTTTTCGACAATCAACTTTGATTGTCTCCTTGACATAGATGAACAAATTTGTCCGGTTTTCATTTTTGAATTTTACAAAAGCATTAGGATCATTCGAAACGCCGATGATAGCATTTCAATCGCTTTCATCATCAATAAACAAAACTTAACTCTTCCTCTCAACACCTTTGTTCAAATTGCATTCCTCGTGAAGGAATTTGTATGTACTCTCAAGACTGGGCAATTAACGCTCAAAACCTTGCACTTGATCCTAAGCCTCTATAACGCCCTATTGATGAACCCAAACCATCCGAGACACTATTTTCAAAATAAGAACTAACCAATCCCGCTTCGACCGAAACAAGAAGCTCATTCACCGTAATCCCTTTCAAATGGAACTTTTCGAAATGCATACCATGTTTAGAAAATGGGAAGAAATCCTTAGGAAAATGTCATTAG
Source organism: Chrysanthemum makinoi (assembly GCA_910596185.1). Taxonomy (NCBI): domain Eukaryota; kingdom Viridiplantae; phylum Streptophyta; class Magnoliopsida; order Asterales; family Asteraceae; genus Chrysanthemum; species Chrysanthemum makinoi. The sequence goes on along the minus strand of OU343217.1, from coordinate 115,272,415 downwards.
CCTAGTTGGAAACAAAGATCATCCAAACGCATGTCTTGTGCAAATGATCTATTGTCTTATCCACCAAAGGCCATTTAATTTTGCCTATTACATGGTAAGGAGAATGGCTGGGGTATTCAAAGCTTCCAACATGGTACTTCCGTATGGTATGCTCCTAACAAGACTTTGTAAGTATGTTAGTACATTACAACCATCTCCTATCAACGATGATCATTACCTTTCCGATCACGTCATGGTACCTCTTACCAAACAACCTCCTAAACGGTTCATGGTTAATGGAGAGAAACCGAAGCTCTCTCACTCTCTATGAAGAAGAAGAAGAAGATGAAGAAGATGTCGACCCCGTAGCCAACATCAAATTGGAAATCCTTGATTACCACAAACAACTTCCAACCATTCCAAACGAGACCTCGGAATTTAAGCAATTGAGGGGCATGATTCAAAACCTCGCATACAACCTCACTAATCCGTCAAAAAGGAAAAGAAAGGATTGACGAAAGAGACAATAGGAATATGCTAATTTTTCTTTATCTTATGTTTGGATGATTACATGTTAGCACTTTCGGTTTATGGTAACTTGGATATTGTCCTTTTATCATGCTTCTATAACTAGTGTTTTGTGATAAACATGCTTGTTTCTATTTTTTTTCTTTTGGATTTACTAGTGTGCATAAACCGATCATTTCGTGTAGGTTCTCGATCTGCAGATGCCGGATCCCTAGGATTAGCCTAGCTTGATCCCTCCTCGAGGAACCGTGGGATCCGTGACATCGATCCAATACATCATTTCTTGCATCAAGATAGCTTTCTAGATAACATCACATTAGCTAAGCATATGATTTTAGAACCCAACTAAGTCCACTTCAAGGATGAGAAAGGCTTAGACTCAATAAAGGCTTACTTAAAATCTTAGTCAAAATGCCTCTTGATTTATCAACACATCAAAACTCACCATATTTCCGCTTCAATAACTCACAAATTGCTTCTCATCTTTCAAAACACTTAAGTGGAAAAATTAAACAATTTTAGGAAATTGTTTCTAATCATTTTTATCTCAAAGTGAGACAAAAATTAGTTTTTCAATTCTTGTGATTTTTAAGAATTTTTCTAAATATCACCTCAAGCCTAAATCTGATCACTAGGATCGTTTATTATGACTTGACACCTCCATAACTCTTAGTGTTGTCCTTAGATATCCATTGGTAGTCATCTTGTCCCATCCTCCTTCCATAAGAAGCAATCATTTGCTATAACACTTATTACCTTTGGTCATTCAAGTATCCTTTCATCTTAAACACTTAGGAGAACTGAAACATTCAAAATAAGATTGGCTTTAGCTCCTAGAAACCTCATTTCAAACCTGTCATAAATACTGAGAGCCGGATCCCTAGGATTAGCCTAGACGGATCCCTCTGAGGAGGGAACCGTGGGATTCGGATGACAGCTTAGGTCAAACCTTGCTAAAACAATCATTTCAACTCAACTTCCTAACTCAAACACTCCATCTCATCTTAAACGAATTCCTAGATCAGTGAAGCTCTGAATCTCAACCTTGTGCATGTTAATCATCACATTTCCAAGAACATTAGTGGATTAAGTCTTAAATGCAATTGCCAAGTTCTTTCCTTTATAAGCCATATTGCTAAGAACACTTTAGTCATCAAACACAAACATATTACAAAAACATAATAATTTCACCTAAACCCTGTCTGATAGCCGGATTCCTGGCCTTTAACCAGGCGGATCCTCGAGAGGGATCCGCATGGATCCGAGATGCAAAGCATAAATCGCCTTCCATATTCAATTCAAGTCACCTTTGGTTTCTAACCACTTTTAGCATTCATTAATTATCCTCCTAGAGCTGATCAAAACCCCAAGAGCATGCTTAGTCCTCTAAGTGGCCAATAATTTAATTTCCTAATTCAAATTATCCTTTATAAACCAAACAACCCTAGGATTAAGTCACCACTCCCAATCACATCTCAAAAATCAGCAACTACAAGAGTTTCTTACTATCACCATCATCACTATGACTAAGGCTTCTAGTGCTAACTCATCCACTCAAGAACCACCCAAGAAACTTGCTAGAATCATACATAAAGTTTCCTCAACCGAATCATCTCCGGTTAAGTCCACCAATGCTATGATCTCTCCCACACCAAGGAAACCAATCAAACTAATTTCCAAGAAGAGTGTTCCCACTAGGATTTCATCACCTAATTCTACTATACCAAACATACCCTCCACAACTCAACCAACATCATTAGTACCTAGAGCCACCTCACAATCATTTAAAGATCCTCAACCCACTTCACTTAAACTTCCAGAAACTCAAAACCATGACAAGGATTGCTATCATTGTAAACATGGTGAAAGATTGAAACATGAACTAGATAAATTGATACATGAACTACAAGCTCAAACTAAGAATGTTTAGGAAAACTCATCTCATCATTTATCGTCATTAAAGCTTTTAGTTGAATCTAAAGTTTGGAGTAACTCATTAGCATTAGTTTGGAGCACTTGTTTGGCTAGTTCATTCTCTTGTTTTAGAGATTTGTTCGATTATCTCTTGTTTTTATTGAATGCATATCTATATGCTATATTTATTTAGTGCGTTGTGCTTGTTATTTCACATCTTCATTAGCATTGAATGGAACATTCTCATTGTCAAGAAACTATCAACAGATAGCCGGATCCCTCCCTATCTAGACGGATCCTCCTCAAGGGAACCGTGGGATCCGTGGTACAGAAGCACAAATTTCTACTAATTTGAGTTTTATTTGCAGGAAATTTTGCACTATACTCTTGTTTTCTAACCTTTACTTTGTAGATTTTCAAATTAGCATATGAAGATTTTGACACCATAAAGCTAGGGGGAGCTTTGTGTCAAACGATATTGCAAAACATTTGCAACATTAATCCGCTTTTGGATTATACTTCATGATACCCCATTGCATCTTTGCAATATTCAAGGGGGAGAACGTTTTCGTCACTTAGACGAACCATTTGCAAACATAATTGCAAACACAATTAGTTTATTTTCCGTCATGTCCTTGACACCTTTCAAAAGGATGGACAAGGGAGTTAAGACGAGTACCATTCCCGTCACTTGCTCTCTTTACATTTTTACATATTTTTTAAAAAAATTGTGTTAGTTTCTTTTAACACTTTTTGTTTCGACAAAAGGGGAGAGAGAAAGTAAAACTACAAATTCAAACTTTACTTAATTTTAGCTTTTCCTTAAAATAATTTTATGTTTTGTCATCAACAAAAAGGGGAGATTGTTAATACAAATAAGCCGTAAAACGTTTATTTATATTTTACGATCTTCTAATGTTTTGTCGATAACAAACGTAAAATCATTTTAACAAAACAAATAGACTACGTAAATAGTTTGAGTTAATAGTTTTCTAACACACTTACGTTTTCACATAAAACACTAAAACAAGCTTAAATGATTTTATGATTTAGATATATATGTACAACAACTAATGTTTACATATTGGGTTATATTAGTTAACATACTTAAACTAAGTATACTAAAATGGGTAAAAACATGTATATACTAAAATGGGTAAAAACATGTTAATACTAAAATGGGTAAAAACTAGCAAATGGTATTGACTCATAACCCATGGTTTTATATATACCACTTAACCAAGTTCATTGTATCTAGAAAGAAAACCATGGATCAACCCATAACCCATGACCCATGACCCATAACCAAAAATACCCATGGGCAAAGAGGAGCATTCCACGGATCCCTGGCTTTGTGCTAGCCGGATCCAAAGTGGAAGGGATCCGTGGGATCCGGGGAACAGTAAAGAATTTTATCTATAAATAGAGAGCCATTTCTCCCTTTCTATTGATGACTTCACACACATACTTCCCCAAAGTATTCTAACCCTCTAACCTCAGATCTAAGTGATCTATGTAGTTTGTCTTTTGTTTTTGTGTGATCTTCTAGGTTCCTCTTAAACGCGAGATCATCACTTCTTGAAGACGTGCAAGCTCAAGTCCATGAGTTGTCATGCTTCGTCATCATCAATACAACTAAGGTTCTCTTGTTGATAGTTCTTCATTTCTCCATAGATGTTGGGTTGAAGGCATTAGTGAAGAATGCCAAAAGTGTCAAGATGAAAGCATTAGTGAAAGGTGCTCATCATCCGTGTCAAAGCATTAGTGAAGAATGCTAAAGGTGTCAAGACGAAGGCATTAGTGAAGGTGCCAAGCGTTGTGTCAAAGGCATTAGTGAAGGATGCCAAGAATCTAATCAAGTCGATTTGGGAAGAATGCCTAGGTCGTATAATCGATGAGGTGCATCGTTATACATATAAGTATTTGTTTGTTTGTTTCCAAGGATGGTGATATCCTTGATGAAGGTGTAACAAGGAATTGATCTCCTTGATATTAGGTGTTGTGTTGTTAAGGGTAGTAGTTCCTCCATAGTAATGGAACTAGGTGCTTAGCCTAGTACCTAATAAAGGGTAGGCGACGTTGTGATAGGATTAGTTCTCCTAAGGTGTGAAAGAACTATGTGGTTAGCCTAGCACCGTATAAAGGGTAGGCGACGTTGTGTTAGGTGTGGGGCCTTAAGTGAAAGAACTCGGTATTTAGTTTTGTACCGAAAAAGGTTAAGCGACGTTATGTGAAGGCTTCTCCGCCATAAGGAGATTGGTGTGCTTACGAACTCTCGAAGGTGACCGGGAGGAGTAGGGCAAGGAAGGTGTCCTTGTAGCCGAACCACTATAAATAACTTGTGTCGTGGTGATGTGCTTCTTACTCTTTATATTTCATTACACGTTTATATATCTATCTATCAACGTCCAACATAAACAATCAAATAGATTGACATAAGTCGATCTAAATATTTAAAAGGAAGTTTTAAATTGGTAAAACTATTCAACCCCCCCTTCTAGTTTTCCACAGATATGTTTAGAGGTTCCATCATCTTGTTCACATGTACGTACAACGGACTTTGAAATTGAGGGTGGAAGTAAATGATGTTATGATAGAGGCGTGTCAAGAACATTCCATAAGGGTTGAGTTTGTTCTTGAAGCCTTGAAGATTTACAATTCGCCTTGCGAAGAAGTAGGCGAGATTGTATGGTTGTTGTGTTAGCAAACAATACATTATGTGAGCACAATAAGCGGGAAGGATTTCTCGATTTCCCCTAAGACTCCAAACATTTTCTCATAGGATGAGTGCGAGAGCCTTGTACTCTTCTCGGATATCCTTTGTACAGATAATGTTTGGATCGGAGTAATAGGGTCGAGGTTTACATATTGTGTGAATCAAGTGTTGCAGGGAAGGTATGTGTAAACAATATGGACTATTTTCTTCACGAAAGTTGAAGAGAGAATCGAGAGACCAATCTTCGGTGAAGGCACATTGTCCATGATTTGGAATTCGGAGAATTTGAGCAAACTGCCCAAGGGTTAAAACAAACTTTTGGTTTTTGATCCAAAACTAAAGAGATAGAGAATGATCCTCATTACGAACGAGTTCGACTTGACGAAGAATTCCAATACAAACCTTGGACATATTTTCTCGTTAATTTCGAGAAGACATTTCAATCCTATGGTTCTGGAAGGAGGTATTGATACCTTCTTCAAATTGTAGAGAGGTGTCTACAATACGTCCTTCGTGAAAGTGACGGTTTTCTAGATTATTGAACCCACGGACATGATTGCCAGGTGTGTTGGGTTCAAGGGAGATGTTCGGAGTGTAGACGCTAGTGAGTGAAAAATCAAACTCATATTCATGCGACATAGTGGAACCTATAGAAAAGATGAGTTAATAGAAAGTGATGTTTTGTAGTCAACCAATGATTATCTAACGTTTTTACTAGATTTTTTTTTTTTTTTTTTTAATTTTTTTTAACAATGGTTTTTAACAACAATGATACTTAACTCATTTAAAGTTTGACATACTAGTGGAATATTACTTTTTAGAAAGAAAGCGGTTTTTATTTTGCATGAAAAACTTTTATCCAGAAGTACGGTTCCCACGGTTCCCTTTCATAATCTGTAGTAACAGAAGCATATTTCTTGATAAAAACATAGGTTTTTAGATCTTATAGTTTTATACCAAGATATGTGTTTTAGCCTACATTTTCTTATAGCATGCATACATGGCTTTCTAATGTATCACGAGAGAATGAAAAAAAAAATGATAAACACATTATGATAATCAATGTTTTGAAAGGCTCAAGGCGCACTAAGGCGCGAAGGGGACCAAAGAGCCTCTAGGCGAGGCGCATACCAAGGCGCGGGATTCATTAATACGAGGCGCACTAAATACATTAAGTTTTTTTTATAATATATGTGACCATTTATGTAGCTTAAATAACACAAAATAACATTAAATACTTAATACATGACACATATAGTCATTATAAAGATTAAAATAAATGAGTTGTCACTTCTCAAATGGATCAACTATTTGGCTCGATGAACTACAAATAGATTAAAATCCATATCAGACTAAATATGCTTGTGTCCTACACTTGCAGACTTACATCAAACAAAGTTCACAATTTAACCCAAGTATCAAGCAAGCAACATATTAATATTCAAGGCATAATGCAAATCATACAAATACTCACCCTATGATGTGATGCTTGAAGATAAATAAACTTATGACGTTATTTACAAATCAACAAAAATCAGTTCAAGATATAAACTTATGATGTGAGAGAGATACATATTTGTAAAATGATCAGAATCTATAGCTACCCACTTGATTGTGTGTTTTAGTTATTTTTCAAATTAGGGTTATTAGATATAACTTAAAAGGTTCATGTATATAACTTATAAGGCCCATGTATCTTATCTTAATATTTAGAAAACAGACCCAAAACCTGTTACATCTCCGAGGCGCCGAAAGCCCCAAGCGCTAAAGGCTAAAGCCCAAGGCGCAAGCGCTTTTATGGGATTCATGCATGTCGTGAGCCTCGATCCGAAAAAATCCCTAGAGCTTGAGCCTTGCGCGAGGCGCGCCTCAAAGCGCTTTTAAAACTATGATGATAATAATAACCTAGATAACTAGACTATTAGTAATATTTTATTTCAATGCTAAGAATTATACAAAGGATTGGGTATATAACCCCAATGTAGATTAACAACACAAAGTATATGTCTCCGTATGTGAACTTCATCATAGGGAACACAAGTGCGATGAATGTTAAGGCGATGAGCACGAGGGTGATGTAAACCATGTTGATGACGAACCTTCTTGGTTTTGGTTTTAGATGAGAGGAAGATGAAGTTTTTGAATGAGAGGTAGTTTTTTGAAAATGGAAGATTTGAAAAACATGGGGATTTGATAAAGTGGGCGACGGATGGTTTATTTATGGGGAAGGAGGAATTTTTGAAATTTGTGTTTTGTTTTATTATTAGAAAGATATGATTTTTGGATTAAATGAAATAAAACACAAGTTTTATATGCCACGACTTTAGATCTAAAAAATAACACGATGTGAGAAAAGGCTTCCTAATGAAGCTTCATGTAATACATGTATATGCACAAAAGATGATCATATAAATACCTATGTAGGCATACTTAATTATCAAGCTAATGTCATTTTAGAGATAAGTAGAAAATCATACCTCTAATGCACTTAGGAATGTCTTTACAAATGACACAACAAATGTCAGTAGACAATTTCAGCCTTTGTGTTTAAGATACCTTCTTAGGGAAGGTATTCTTGTTACCAAGCGATTCCTATGGCTTGGTAGGTATGAGCTTTGACTAATCAACATGACAAAGAGGATCAGTACATTTAAAAAATAATAATAAGAAAAATGTTGTCATCTAATCAACATCCAAACAAAGAGTTTAAAAGACAAGGTGTTTGTTTTTATGAAAAACCTTCTTTGTAGTTTTCAATTAACCATGGATCGTATCAAGTTTTTAAAGTACATTATACTTCAAGAAACTTGTAACGGCTCGATGCCAATTGTGGAAAACTAGAAGGGGGGTTGAATAGTTTTGCCAATTAAAACTTTCTTTTAAACTATTTAGATCGACTTATGTCAATCTATTTAGATGTGTGTTGGATGTAGATAAACAAACATAAAGAAGTATGTAATGAGAAGATAAGAGTAAGAAGCACAAAACCACAAAGCGAGTATTTATAGTGGTTCGGCTACAAGGACACCTTCCTTGCCCTACTCCACTCTCCGAGTCACCTACTCGAGAGTTCGTAGTCACTACACAACACCGACTCCTTATGGTGGAGAAACCTTCACAATGTTGCCTACTCTTTTTCCGGTACTAGGCTAACCACCGGGTTCTTTCACACCAAGGTGAACCACACCTATCACAACGTCGCCTACCCTTTATCCGGTACTAGGCTAAGTAGCGAGTTCCATTACAATAGAGGAACTACTACCCAACACTATACCAATTAACTAACCCCAAAGGAGATCTACTCCTTATAATGTCAACAAGGATAACAATATCCTTTGACCCAATATTAATCTATCTTGTACATCAAAACACACCATATCAAATGTACATCTTAGGCACCTTTCACTAATGCCTTAAACTAGATCTTCAAGACACCTTTCACTAATGTCTTGTGACTTGACTTCTAGGCACCCTTCACTAATGCCTACAATACGGACGATCGACACCTTTCACTAATGTCTTCCTCTTGACACTTGAGACATCTTTCACTAATGTCTCACACTACACTTAAAGAAAGAAAAGAACCATCAACAAGAGGACTTCAGTAGTCTTGATGATGAGGAAGCATGGCAACTCATGGACTTGAGCTTGCTTGACTTCAAAGGTGGTGATCTCGCCTTTAAGAGGAACCTAGAGATTCACAAAAACAAAACTACAAATATAGATCACTGGATGGGTTAGAGAGTTTTAACTCAAGGAGAAAGTATGTGAGAAAGGGGTGAGAAATAATAAAGAAATGGCTCACTATTTATAGAGAGAAAATGTCATCTGTTCGTTTCGGATCCACGGATCCTCCCACAAGTGGATCCGTCAAGCGTAGCTAGGGATCCGTGGGACGCTCCTATTTATCCATGGGTATTTTGATCATGGGTCATGGTTTATGGGTTGATCCATGGGTCTTTTTATTAGATACAATGTATCTCATGAGTGCAATGCACCTAGTCAAATGGGTATGGGTCAATACCATGTGTTATGGATATGATCCATATATGACATATGCATGATGTCATGCAATGAGTTATGGGTCAAGCTCCATGGATATGGGTCATGGACTTTGGGTTGTACCCAACTACATTCAATGTATTTGGTTAATGTGTTATGATACTTAAGTTTCTACGCATTTATATTACCCAATATACTACATATTAGTTATGTGTATATTTTACCCAAATATGTATACACTAGTTGTTGTACATATGTAATACTAAATCATAAAATCACTTATACTTGTTTTAGTGTTTTATGTGAAAGCGTAAGTGTGTTAGAAAACTATTGGCTCAAACCATTTACGTATTTTATTTGTTTTGTTAACATGATTTTACGTTTGTTATCAACAAAACATTAAAAAATCGTAAAATATAAATAAACGTTTTTACGACTTATTTGTATTAACAATCCGCATTTTTAGACTTTATTTTTTATTTTTGCACGTTTATTACTAACAAATTTTAATGAAAGATACACCAACAAAAGAGTAAAGAAAATTAAAATGAAAGTAGAGACAAAATAAATTTGGAGGTGTATTAATTATCAAAACCAAAACGAGGGAGTACTTTAATAATAAAAACAGAAGTATAAGACGATAAAAAGAAAATACACAAAAAGACAAAAAGTATTTTTTAATAGGGACAATCATTTTTTTGAGGGGTTATTAGTAAGCAACCCTCTTGTTTATTTTATTTTTATTATAAACTTTCATAATATAAAGTACGGAACATAAAATATAAAATTTGATTAGTAAAAAGTAGTACTCCCTCCGTCCCAAAATTATAGTCCTCTTTTGACTTTTTCGGTCTTTCTATTACAACTTTGACATTGTGTATTTTTGTTTGTGTTATATAATATTTGATGTAATATATATGAATTGATTGAGTTTTTAAATGTATTTTCATTGGTATAATTTTTATCAATTATTGTATAACACAAATAAAAATATTTAAAGTCAAAGTTGAAAAAGGAAGACCGAAAAAGTCAAACGGGGACTATAATTTTGGGACGGAGGTAGTAAAAGATATAAAATTCGGAACATAAAACTATTAAAAATCTGTATTGGCTTGCTAATAAAGTGGGTAAAAGTGCGGAATAGAAAATCAGGAACATAAAACATAGAGTTTGACGGCCAAAAGTAGTAAAAGGCAAAAATTGTGGAACAAAAAACCATAAAAAAATTGGTTTATCATGTTTATAAAGTGATTAAAAGAGGGGGTAGGAGGGGTAAGGGGTACCAATAACACGTCCCTTTTAATTATGTTAATTGTTCTCGCGTATATACACATATTAAGATTTTAATTATTACTAAGCCGTTAGTCACAAAATGGAACCTCTGGTGCATTTCTGTCTTTGAGATCGTTGAATATAGGAGATTGATATATAACTTTGATGTCGTTGTTCGCCCCAGTAACACCAAAGGAAACATGTCATATCAATAAGTCTTGTGACGCAACAACTTCTAGCAAAATGAATGGATTCAAACCATGATCGCGTTTACAATATTTCCCGCATTATGCATTTGGACAACCAAACCACTCCCAATTCGTACTATAACCTTTAATTTGAATTTGAATTCTAAAATAGAATTTGAAGAAATAGAATTTAAATTTTGAATCTTCCCGCTCGTACTGTTTCAAACAGATATTTTCCCTTATAAATAACATACCATAACACACAATTTTTCACACAATTCTATATCTAACCATTTTAAAAAATTGTTTCACAGTCCAAGCATCGGAAATCAATACTCGTTGGTCAAAGGAAGAAAAAAAGTTGCTGGCGGAAGTTTGGGTCGAAATTTCCCAAGACATAGACATTAGAAATGACCATTCCGATGAGTCCTTTTGGAACCAGGTTGTGGACATGTTCAACAGTCAGTCTGACGGTGACAATCGTACCAAAAATATGGTCACATGTAAATGGACAAGACTTGATAGTGAATGGCAAAAATTCAACGCTATTTACAAACATTTGCAACGTACAAGCGGGGAAAATGACAATGATCATCTTGAGAATGCAAAGACCATTTTTGAACAACGCTTTCGTGGGAGAAGATTCCAATATGTTCACGGTTGGGAGGTTTTGAAAAATTCCCCCAAATGGGAGGTTTGAAGATAAAGCGTTGGGGATTGAAGATAAACTAAGTATCGGTTTTTTCCCGTATCGTTTTTATTTTTCGCTTCTTTATTGTAAGTTTCGTATGTTTTAAATATGTTGTATTGTATTTTTAATTTAATGAATGAATTTTGTTTTAATTTAAAATATGAAAAAAAAACAATAAAATAGAAAGTGATGGGACCCGAATGAGTAAGTTGTGGTTAGTTGTGATAAGGGGGTTGTAAAAGGAGGCTTGTTATAGTGATGTGGCACCTCGTGAGACCCAAATGAGGAGATTTAGTTAGTCACCACACTCATTGCTCTAAAGGGTGTTTTTTTGTGTTAATGTTGAAATGTTAAAGTTGATAAATTCAAATTCTATTTCAGAATTCAAATTCTAATTTAGAATTCAAATTCAAATTAAAGGTTACAGTACGAGCAATTTTCTCTAATAAATAACATACCATAACAAACTTTTTTTCACACACTTCTATATCTAACCATTTTTAAAAATTGTTTCAAAGTTCAAGCATTGGAAATGAATACTCGTTGGTCAAAGGAAGAAAAAAAGTTACTAGCAGAAGTTTGGGTCGAAGTTTCCCAAGATATAGACATCAGAAATGACCATTCCGATGAATCCTTTTGGAACCAGGTTGTGAACATGTTCAACAGTCAGTCTGACAGTGACAATCGTGCCAAAAATATGGTCACGGGTAAATGGACAAGGCTTAATAGTGAATGGCAGAAATTCAACGCTATTTACAAACATTTGCGGCGTACAATCGGGGAAAATGACAGTGATCATCTCGAGAATGCAAAGACCATTTTTGAACAACGCTTTGGTGAGAGAAGCTTCCAATATGTTCACGGTTGGGAGGTTTTAAAAAATTAACCCAAATGGGAGGATTGAAGATAAAGCGTTGGGGATTGAAGATAAACCAAGTATCGTTTTTATTTTTCGTTTCTTTATTGTAAGTTTCGTATGTTTTAAATACGTTGTATTGTATTTTTAATTTAATGAATGAATTTTGTGTTATTTGAAAAATTGAATAAAAAATGAGTAAACTGCAAAAATCTTATTTGTGGTTTGGCCAAATTGCACGTTTCGTCCTTATGGTTCATTAAGTGCAAAAATCGCACCGATTTTCCACTGTTACGTGCACTTTTGGTCCCTGATCACTAACTACGTTAAGCGCCTGTCCTTTAACCGTTGCAGCGACAATCCTTTAACCCCACAGCCGTTTATAATTTAAAATTTTCTCCCGTTTTATATGTTTTTAATACGTTTTTATCCGTTTTCATCCTTTTTAGTACGTTTTTGTCTGTATCTGTTTATGTATGTTTTTATCCGTTTTTCTTACGTTTTGTTCGTTTTTCTTCTGTTTTTGTCCGTTTTCATTTGTTTTTATCAAGGTTGTAAAAATCCCTAGGCGCTTGTGAGGCGGTTGGGTAGGGCCTAGCATTAATCTACAGGGATTAATCAGATTGGAATTTTTATGCACAAAAATGTAATTTTAGATATTATATTATTTTATATGTATGAGATAAGCGTATTGCATCAAAGTTCAAATATTTAAAGTGTTCAAAATATAGACATAATACATAATTCTTCAAAGCTCAAAGTCAAACATAAATATTACTCGGTTTGTTGAGCATTTTTAAGCGACCTTTGACCGATTTTGTCTGATTTTATCGGTTTGTTGACCGATTTTTAAGTGATTTTGTCCGATTTTTAAGCGATTTTGTTGACCAATTTTTAAGCGCTTTTGTCGATTAATCCGATTAGACCGATTTTGTCCGCTTAATCGGTTTGTTGACTGATTTTTAAACGATCTTTGACAAAACCGATTAAATAGGCCGATTATGACAAATAAAGGCCCTTAGTGAGCGATTAGCGATTATATGATAATCGGCGCCGGCCGTTTATAACAGAGGTTTTATTACGTTTTGTCCGATTTACTGTTTAGCCGTTTTATCGTTTTTATTCGCTTTCATCTATTTTTGCTTCTTAGGTTTTGTCTTTTTATTCGTTTTTTTCCGTTTCATCCATTTTTTTTACATTTTTGTCCGTTTTTCTTAAGTATTTATCCGTTTTTTATCGGTTTTTGTCCGTTTTTCTTACATTTTTTTTTTCAAAATTTTTAATATGTTGAAAACTTTTTTTTTTCAAAAAGAATAATAAAAAATTCGGATTTTTTTTTCTTATTTTTTTTTCAAATTTTTTCTTCCGAATTTCTTTTTCCAAAATTTTTTTTTCCAAATTTTTTTCAAAATACTTTTTTCCCGAAAAAAATTGGAAAAATAATTTGTGGAAAAGAAGTTACGAAAAAAAAAATTGGAATAAAAAATTCCGAAAAACTTTTTCATTGAAAAAAAAGTGATATATTGAAAGTTTTGAAAAAAAAAACCAAAATTTGTTTTGTTAAAAAAAGTTTTCAAAATTTTTTGTAAAAAAAAATATTTTTTATTTGAAAAACTTTTTCCTTATTTATATATTTTTTAATATTTTTCTCAATATGTCGAAAAAGGAGAAAAATGTAAGAAAAACGGATGAAAACGGATAAAAACATAAGAATAGACGGACAAAAATGTAAGAAAAACGTAGTAAAAATGGACAAATCAGAAGAAAACGGACAAAAACCTAAGAAAAACGGCCAAAACGTAAGAAAAACGGATAAAAACGTATTAAAACGGACGACAACGGATAAAAACAGATGAAAACGGATGAAGAGGATAAAAACGTATGAAAAATTATAAAAAGGAACGAAAAATGTTAAATTTTAAACGGCCGTTAAGTTGAAGGACTGCCGATGCAACGGTTAAAAACGACCATTAGCCAAAACGGCTAACGTGTAACTATTAATAGAACTCACTTAATGCAGTTAGTGATGGGGACCAAAAATGCACGTAACAGTGGAAAATCCGGACGATTTTTGCACTTAATGAACCACAAGGACGCAACGTGCAATTTGGCCATACCACAAGGATGATTTTTGCAATTTACTCTAAAAAATAAAAATGGGAAATGGTGGGACCCATATGAGTAAGTTATGGTTAATTGTGATAAGTGATTTTTAGAATGAGGTTTGTTATAGTGATGTGGCACCCCGTGGGACTCAAATGAGGAGATTTAGTTAGTCCCCACACCCATTGCTCTAAAAGGTGTTTTTTTTTTTGTTAATGTTGAAATGTTAAAGGTGATGTGGCGCTGATGTGGCGGGCGTGTTATTTCATAACTCAAAGTTATAAGAGTACCAAGTGTGATTCTCGTCTTCGCTCGCCGTGCCACATGGCACCTTCGTCTTGGCTCGCCGCGACCCCTTCCCCCCTTTTACCTCGTCGTCAGCATGGCGAAGTATTTTTCTGACGGTGGTGATTTGTTTTTTCTTTTTATTAGTTTTTTGATTTCAAGTGTACATGTGTAGTGTGTGAGGATTGGGGAAGAAGACACATTTTTTTTCCCGTTTTTCTTAATTTAGTGGGGTTAAATTGGGGTAGGTGATAACGTTTTTTAACATTCAACATTATGAATATATATATATATATATACTAGATTTAGCACTGCGCTTCAAGAATGCAATCTATGTTTTCTACAAAATTCCGACGACTCATAAGTTTCTTTCAACAAACTGTATTTGTAGCTTCAGAGAACCATTTTCGAATAACTATAATTTCGATGCATTTGCATAGATACACAGAATATAGATTTTCAAGAAAATTATGTGGAGTCGATCTAAGTGTGGGAGTATATTTCTAATAGGATTTTTTTAACTTTTAAGTTATTAAGACTTTAGTAATAATAGATTCAAGCATTACAAAAAGCAACGGTATTAGTTGGCAATATTATATTGTAGCATTAGTTGGCAATATTATATTGTAGCGTTTTTGTTACATGTGTAGCGTTTATTATTTGGTGTGTGGCTTTTAAACTTGTAACCTTACAAATTTAATATCATCATAATAAAATTGTCTTGTACTATCAATTTGCATAGATATTTAAGCATTGTTCAAAGTTATTTGTTTGAGGTACAAATAATTATCACTAAAGATAACAATACTATTTAATTTTTAAAAATAACACAAACAAATAATATACCTGCAACTTTGCCAATCATCCCCTACACATATGAATATACTTTTAACACAACTGATCAACTCTCGGCAACAACGTAACCTCCGTATCCCACACATTCCTTGCATGATTAATGAACTTGCTCTTCGTTTCCACATCAGCATACTTTCTCTGTCGCCCAAAGTGTATATGTCTGTTATTAAAATCCTAGAAAAACTCAAAGATAAAATAACAGGTTGACCCAACTGGTAACTATATAAAACCATTTTGCACATATAGTTACACCCAAGCTTTTGTGCTAGGCAGAACATGTTCACTTGCTGCAAAAAACAATGTCTCAAAGATCACATTTTTTGATGCACGACGTAAATAAAGAGTTTAGCACATGACATAATAACTAAACAATTCAATCACCGTTATATAGCTCTAAAGTAATTATAGGCATGACAATTCCCCTGTAAGAAATTCTAGATATGTACAGTGGATACTCTAATTATTTCCAAAATGGAAATGATCCATGACAAATAAGTGACTCATTGCCTCTCTGAGTTATCAATTATAAAAGTATTAAATGACATATGTATGCATGATAAGGTTTCTAATACCTAATTATTCTGCACACGTCACCAGATGAGTTGCAAAGAACACTCATATGGTGACGTCATAAAAGTAGGCATATCAATGTACTAATGGTATTGGTTTCGGTTATGGATCGGTATTTAAGATATTTGATAGTAAAATATTGTTGCTAACCTTTATGCCAAGTCAACTATTGCTATAAAGAGAGTAACACATAATAGAAAACAAAAGAGAAGCCTAACTAATAACTTGCGGTTTCGAAGCCCTTGTTTCGAAGGTTGAAGTAGTTCACCAATCTTGCATCTTCGAGTGAAGATGAATCAAGAGACACGCATACCATATCTTTCAGGGTGCAAAGTCCCACAGTATACAATCATACTCAGAATTACCAACCAGGCTAGCAACTTAGATCATATTAAGATCAAATTCCGAATGATCGATTATACAAATCACCTGAGCTTGGCATTCGGTACTTTGTATCTTCGTAACCTGAATAATATTTATTAAACCCCAGTCTCACGTTTCTTAGCAGCTTTGCCATTGCAGTATCATTTCCATTCCAAACTTCATTCCTACTATCCCAATGGCCATTATTAGAAGAAAGTCCATAGGAATCTGTTCTTTGGGGAAAGGCTAAATGATCTCCTAGGTCGGTATATCTCTAGTTTTGCTGTGTGAAAAGTTCTTTGCATCAATAGTCAAAGCCTGTTATCATTTTCAAAAGAAGTGTCTTTGTGAAGGGAAGTTTGATGTCATGTCGCCCTGGACTACCGAGTCCATTAGGAACTCTACCACCATTTGCCTAATTTTGGGATCCATGAATTCAAGGTCCCTAACGCTCTTGTATATATCTGAGGGTGGTGCTTGATTCATTTTTCTTAGTAAATAGGAAGTGTTAAACATTTGATGTCCTACAGAATAAGTGCAAGAAAGAGACCGATTAATTGACAAAAAAAAAAGTTACATAGACATTAGACATAAGAATATAAGAGCATAGTACAAACCAGATAGGCTATCATAACTCTATTCCATCCTCTCATTTGAAGAGGACAAAATGAAATTCGTACCATCTTGTATGCCAACAAATAGGGAAAGAACATCTCCCAAATTGGACAAAGTATCATCGAACTGTAGTCGATTCGTGTGTCTTTGTTATCCCATTGTTACAAAGAAGAACGAAGTTGCTTCAATAGAAGTACAAAGAGATCTTCCATGGACACGGCAAAGACGTAAAATGGACACTTGGCATTGAGGGAAGCCTGGTGACATTTTCTTTTTCACGATATGTAGCTAAAGATTTTAATTCTTACTAATAATGAAAATCAAAACATAGGCGATGTTAATGATGAAGTTGAGACGTTTTCGGAGGCCAAAGTTGACTTATATAGACCAGGTAAAAACAAAAAATTATATTGATTTAGCTACACAAGATATGATACCTACAACAGATAGTGGAATGAGATACTTAGTGCAGCTCATTGTTTGATCAAAAAACTTATACAGTATCATTTATTCAAGTCTGAACTACATAAATGGTACAGAAAACAAAAAAATGTGGCCTAGATATGTAGCCATACAATATGTATTTGAACCCAGATACACAAATTTCTGTTTAAAGATATCTAGTTTTCTCTGAAGCTAATTGCATGACACAATGTTTATCTAGCTTACACTTTACAGCGAAATCCTAACTTTTGCAAGATCAAAGATGAGGACTAACTTTAATGCAAGAGTGACTACAAAGTGAAAAAGGGAAAGCTGCTAATGATCATATGATAAGTGTACTGCTTGTAATATAAGCCAGACATCAAAAGGTTAATGTCTAGCCACTGTTCTTGCTCATTATATTGTATATTTTTAACACAAAGGCACAAAAGGATAGCATTTATCTACAAAGAAAGTGGTAGATACCTTCTGCCCTTGTATTGAGAAAGTAGAGAAATGTAGGCCCCAAGTTCATGACTCTCAGCTGTCCTATCCTGATCACGTGCCACACCATCAGAACATACAGTCACGATGTCAACATTTTCCAGGAATTTAACATCCCAGACACAACACAAAAATAGTGATTTGAAGAACTTACCGTATTTAAATCAAACACCTTGGCAACGCGCAGATAAGTTGAGTGTCTCCTTGACTGTCATCTCTGCCATATGCCAATCTTGTTGACTGACGTAAGATGATGTTCTTCGAGGAACAAACTCCTTTAAACCATGCCTGTAGTAGGTGATACTTCCTATGTCTTAAAGATAATTACAAATAAAGGGAATTAGTATCACAAACCATTTAACTGTCCTTTTTGGATTAGAATCCTTGGTGGATTTATCACATAAGCAAAAACACTACATGTGTATTATTTCGGTTACAGATCCGGTAAATCTGGGGGTTTTGGCGGCTGAGGGTGTTGGATTAGAATCCTTGGTGGAGTTGGATAGTACAACACATGCCTCTTCAATATTTTTGAAAACCTAGTCATATCAGCAATCTCAAACACCCCTATATTAACTTATGAAACTTGATCTATAATATTCAATTATTCAGAAAAAATTAACAAAATTAAATGTTACCTGTTATATATAGAAGTAATCTCCCCGATTCGCACATAAAGAGAATCCACGAAAGGCAGTGTAAAACTTGCAACAACAAAGAACCACTTGTAACCTGCTAAATCACGTAAAGAGATATTAAACATGTGTGTCATATGCGATTAGTTATTACTGTCTTTTAAAGTTCGCTAATACTCAGCCAAATTGTATATGTAAGTAAATAATAAATTAACACAGGCATGGAAACATCAAATGTCCACATGAAAGAAACGATAATTTGATAAAAGCACATAAATACTATAAGATAAAAAGATAGAGAATATAAACAGGTAGAAGACAGACATTACGAAGTATTTTGATTCGTGCATGAATGAAAAAGAAGGACATTAGGTTTTTCTGGAGAGGCTGAGAATTGAAACGCATTAGATTTTTTTTAGAGAGGGTGAGAATTTCTATTAGATATATGTGGTAGCAGAAATAAATGATTGTAAGGTTTATAGATTTGGTTTTGCAAAATAAAAGCAAAAAAAGTGTTTGGCCTAATGGTTATCAACTATGCTAATGGTAGAAATCACTCAAGTTCGAGTCTTTTTATTGTACTTTTTGAACTAATTAAATTCGAATTTTCAGTCATGTTAAATTGATGACATGTAAATTCAAATTTTCAGTCATGATTAGGTGGATTAAATTGATGACATGGAAATATGACTTGGCATTATTGGATGCCAAGTGGCATTTTATGTGGCATGCCTCCTCTTATATATAATGTATAGATATATATATATATATATAGTGTAAGGTTATTGTCAGAACCAAAAAAATTGCGAGAACTGCGGGAACTAATCCTAGCCTTTGATCAAAATAATCAATGGATGAAAATGAAATGGCATTATCGTAAATAAAAAAAAATTCGTCTGATTATTTTAATTAATTTTAAGGGCAATTATGGAATTTCATCAAACATCAACCAACATAAAAGTAGGAGCGGTTACAAATATATTTCTACATTGCACTCTTATCATTCTGTTTCAAGATGAACCCTAATCAATTATGCAGCCGCCACTTAAGTTCTCTCTCACATGACACACAAACTCACCATCAAACATTTCACTAATTCACTCAAATCATCACTGACATTAGATAACCTACTCCCATCCATTCATTCATTCACATATTTAATATCTCTTCATTCAACATGAATTTTGATTTATACGATCTATATATCATAAGAAAAATATACGGTCTTATTATTATTTT
Organism: Chrysanthemum makinoi; assembly: GCA_910596185.1. Classification (NCBI taxonomy): domain Eukaryota; kingdom Viridiplantae; phylum Streptophyta; class Magnoliopsida; order Asterales; family Asteraceae; genus Chrysanthemum; species Chrysanthemum makinoi. The sequence goes on along the minus strand of OU343217.1, from coordinate 115,252,677 downwards.
TCTTTTTGAAAAAGAAAAAAAAAAGAAAGGTTTGTTAAGAACTTAAGATGAATCATGAGGCAGATGCGTTTAGGAAATATTTAATGACGATCACAAGATTCGTGTTTTCTTCGTAAAAGAGAAAAAAAAGCTATCATCCACCTCTCACCAATTAAGGTTTGAATTCTTGATTTGATATAAACTTTTTTGCCCTATCAATCTGATTTTTTTTGGGGCTTTCGATCTGCAACCGAATTATGTGTTCGATCTGAAAAAAATTATGTATTTTTATATGATCGTAGATTCGATTTGAATTTTTTGGCTTTCAATACGATTTTTTTTGGCTTTCGGTCTAAAAACAAATATGTGTTTCGATCTCAAACTTTTTTTTAAGTAATAGTTATGATTTTCGGAGCACATATGTTTCAGATTTGAAGTATCTATTAAAGCAGACACCATAATTCATTGCGAGGAAAAAATGGTTGAAACATGAACCATTTCATACATCCTGTTGGTCATGTGTATTTTACTTCTTTTCATTTGGCATGTGATACTGGGGTGGGTATTGTTCATGGGCCCTTTAATTTTAGCAATTTAGCACTATATTTTGTTTAGCCGATAAGGTGTTGACCTTGTTACCGAATTCGTTGCTATATCACCAGTGCCTTTTTTGCCTTTGTGTATCGAGTGGACTTTATGATTTGTTATTTGGTTCGGCTAATGGAAACATAAACACTGCAACTGAACAATCCCTCTTAATTTGGTTCTAACAGGCAGGGATGCCTTGGTCAAAGCTAAAACTGGAACAGGGAAAATTGTGTGCATATGTGTTTTTCAAGGTTAATTTAAAATTAGTGTAATGATGCATATTTATGTCAAGGTTAATATAAATTTAGTGTAATGATGTATATGTGTTTTTATTATTGGTAAATTTTTTTTGAAAGAGTGTTCATATGTGTTTTATGGTTGGAGGGTACCTGACGTTGTGACTGTTGGCACAAACTTGTATCAGTTAATACGAGCGAGACGATAAAAACACATGTGCACAAGGGCTAAAAACACATGGGCAGATTTCATGGGTTCTTGAACCAGGCGAGGAATACATGTGCACACCTAAAAGATGAACCAACTGTTAAAGACATTGTATTAAACACATGTGTACGCTTCATACATTTGTAATAAAATTGAATACAAGTGTAAACATAATGGCGTTTGTGATAAATATGAATATCATATAACTAGAGTAAGACAATTTGTAAATTTTGAAATGCTTAAATCTAATAATAAGGTTTTGTTGTTTGTATTTATATTTATGTAATATTTTTTAAAGATATATGTGCAAAACACATGTGCACACAATGCAAAACACATGTGCACACAATGTTAAAAAAAACACATGTAAAAAAAAACACACATGTAAAAAAAAAACCTATGCATGAACAAAAAATACAATTATCACATAATGCAAAACACATGTGCACACAATGTTTAAAAAAAAAAGAAAAAAAAAAAGCCCCTAAAAATACGGGAACTAAAAAACGTTTTTTGTAAAAAAAAAAATCAAATATAAAAAAAAGTAATTTTACCATTATACCCTTTTGAATTAAATAATAAAAATTAATATAAGAAAAAATCTGATTGGTTCATCTTTGTTCTCAGTAGCTCTCGCAATTTATTTGGTTCTGAAAATAACCCTTCCCTATATATATATATATATATATATATATATATATATATACATACATACATATATATATCTATACATTATATATAAGAGGAGGCATGCCACATAAAATGCCACTTGGCATCCCATAATGCCAAGTCATATTTCCATGTCATCATTATATTTATGTGGCATTTTTTTTATTTTTTTTTAAATGACATGTGGCATTTTAATTAATATATGTACATTTTTTTTAATAAATTGTAAAATTCGTTTTTGTTGGCATCCCACGTCATAAATCCATGTCATCACAATTAAAGCCACCTAAGCATGAATTTATGGAACTAAATTTCGAATATTGTTTAAAAAAATAGCCACTTGTAAGAATCGAACCTATGATGTTGGTAACATTAATAACCATGATAACCACTAGACCAACACATTTTTTTGATTATATCTTGCAAATCTAAATTTATAAACCTACAACCAATTATCCACCTTATCTATTCCTTAATTGAAGGTTGATAATCCTTTTAGTTAATATCGACCTTTTTATTTATTCATCATTCCTGGACTTTTTTTCTCAAAACCCTAATATCATTGTTTATATTCGTTGATAATTTAATGCTATATACCCCTTTCTTATTAACAGGCTTATCAAAGAGTATGCTAGAGAAGTCAAGGAATTGGAATCTACAGTTGATGCAGACGCCATCAAGACACTGTATGTGAAAAATTAGAACCCTAATGATGAAACTTTGTTACCGTGTGCGCATATGTTGGTTTCTTTGCAGGTTTTTGCGAGTTAGACGTCTTCTTTGCGGGTTAGTCATCTTTTTTGAACACATGTTGCTATAATGAATCTTAAACAACATATAGGTCTCTTTAAAACTCATAATAATTTGCAGGTTTAATGCATGCTTTGTTTTGTTTATTTTGTCCATGTTTTAATTTTGCAGGTCATCTAGAAAAGATATTTTCATTGATGTTATAGCTCCCTGAGAAGACAAAAGGTTGTTTTTTTTTAAATGTAATACAAAAGTTCAATGAAATCTTGATGAACTTACTACCTAAATAACTAAATTACTGGTGCTTTTGATTGAGCATATCGAGATAGAATCCTCTGGATAGCTTTAATTTTCTTCCCTTATATTTTAAGAAATAAGAATATTGGTTTTCCTATTGGTGGTATAATGGTTTACATCAGTGATTTATAAAAGTGCTTATCGGGTATCTATTTCTTCCCCTATTAATTTGTTTTGTTAGTGAACGCTCAACAGTGTCCCTAAACTGTGCTATATTTTTCGGCTGCATATTTTTTTTCATGATAGCACAATAACCTATAATATTGAAATTTCGTATATTTAAACAATGATCTGCTTGCAGGATCGGGTAAATCTAGAAGTTTGCAGAATCTGTCGATGCAGCATGGAAAATGTTGTAACCATCCTTACCTATTTACTGGTGAATATAATATTTGGCGAAAAGAAGAAATTGTAAGAGCATAGGGAAAATTTGAGCTACTTGATCGTTTATTACCTAAGCTTCATCGAGCAGGGCATAGAGTTCTCCTTTTCTCCCAAATGACTCGTGTTTTGGATATTCTTGAAGTATTTATTCAACTTCATGGATTTAAGTTTTTAAGGCTTGATGGCTCAACGAAGACAGAAGAATGAGGCACTTTGCTTAAGCAATTTAATGCTCCTGACTCTCCTTACTTCATGTTTCTTTTAAGCACACGAGCAGGAGGTCTTGGGCTTAATTTACAGATGGTAGATACTGTGATTATATTTAACAGTGATTGGAATCCGCAGATGGATCAGCAAGCGGAGGATCGAGCACATCGTATTGGTCAAAAAAAGGAAGTGAGGGTTTTTGTTTTGGTCAGTGTTGGGTCAATTGAAGAGGTGATATTGGAGCGGTGCAAGCGAAGATGGGCATTGATGCTAAAGTGATACAGGCTGGATTGTTTAATACAACTGCCACAGGTTAGTCTTTGGATCATTAGCTGCGTTCGATAACATGACTCAAAATGGGTACTTTGCTACGATCCAAGTCTGGCTGGTTAAGCGTGGAAGACTTATTCTCCAAAATCTAAATACTACTTTCTTTAACTATTTAATGGCTTAATTTAACCAGTCATACGTTAGCGAATATATTGTCGCTTCCAATTTTAGCATTTATGCCCCTCTTTGTATACAAAATGGCCATTAGTTCACAGGTTGAACCTGGGTTGGGTCTAATGAGTCATTCGAAATACGGTCATAATGGCCGGGTTAGATTGGATCGGCCTGCAAACAATTTTTTTGGTTCAAGTCAATATTTTGTATAAACAACAATTACGTTTGTCATAACAAAAAACATTATTCAAATAATTATCTAAATCGTTGGATAGAACAATTTAGAAGGTTGTTAACATTATGAATTATTACCCATTAGCTAAATCTTAAGATCTGAGAAACATGATTAATATATTAAATTAACCAAATTTGCCATCTTTCGGAAGTTAATGTTTTATTTGTTTGCATTTTGCAGCTAAAGACAAGGGATAAATGCTTGAAGAGGTCATGCGTAAAGGTACAAGCTCCCTTGGAACAGATACACCAAGCGAGAGAGAAATCAATCGTCTAAAAGCTCGATCAGAAGAGGATTTTTAGCTTTTTGTGAAAATGGATGATGAAAGAAGATAAAAAGAGAGATACAGATCTCGTCTTATGGAAGATCATGAAGTACCAGATTGGGCTTACACTAAACCTGACAATCCATTTGACATGAGGGGCAAAGGGTTTGATTATGAAACTGCTAATCTCACTGGAAAAAGACGTAGAAAGGAGGTAAAGTATGCTGATACACTTAGTGAATTGCAATTTTTGAAGGCTGTTGAACAGGGAGATCAGGATTTAAATAATCTTCAAAGTAAAACAAGGATTTGTACATAACTTATGCTTTACAACCAATCCTTAACCACTACTGGATATGGTTTATGGTGTTCCTGAAACTGTGTCCCTGACATAGTATCTCTGATGATGCGGAACTCATAACCCATGCCTAAACCAGACACTTAATGTTGTACTTCAAAAAACTGCTTCTGATGTTACAGTTTTTTAGGGGGAGTTGAAAGCATTTAACCTGATAACATTACCCATAACCTGAACATAATCACAACCTGATACCAAAGCATTCACCTTTCACCACCTGAACTCAAAACATCTTAATGCCATATCAGTGTTTGCATCAATTATAAGCTTATAGGCAACCTTTTAGGTAAGTGTTTCTGTTTTCACGGGCTTTCCACATAATCTGAAGAACCTATGGGCAATTTTACTCGGTGTTCAACTTTACTAACATGCCACGACTTACAGGACTTCACTGATTTTCAGGTGGAATATGAAAAGTCTATGATTGACTCTAAAGTCAAAGTCCAACAGGTTGAACAACTCACTACAGAAAATGTTACTCATAGTACTACTCTGGATGTTTTTAGAGCGAATATTGGAGATTTTGAGCAAAACTCCCTTCAGGAAACAATAGTTAAAGATTCTTTGAAGCAGAGTAATAGTTTGGAGGTAACATTCTTAAAACATGTGGTATTGGATGAATTTATGAAGCACTATGTTTGCACTATTGAAGCAAAAAAGGTTGACCTTTTGAATCTGTGTGAAGACTTGAGGCATGAAGGGGTCCTCACTGAAACGAAGAACTCTAAGCTTACAGAAAAGCTATTCATCTGTGAATCAAGAATTAGTGAATTGTGTGCACACGGTCGTCCTGTTTATTGTAAACTTCAATGAAAAGGCTAGACAAATGACCTTTTGGCTTTCTCCCCTAATTTTTAGTACGCTTATTGTTATAGACTTATGGGAAATTAGTACATACATAACTAGCCAATCGGCGTTATAAAATGTACCCATTTGATAGTTAAAGTATGTTGATACTTCAAAATTTATTATGATGCATTGTCATATGATATTGTTTTGACGAAAAACTTGCCTCCAATTTCTGAAGGTTTGCAGCCGAGATTTTCCATGGTTTGCATGAAGAAGTGACGGTGACTGCCGTTAGGGGCCATGGTCTGCCATGGTCTACTGGTGCGTGTTCAACAGGTTGAGGCGATTTCCGCAATTGAAAGGGCACTCCTTTCACAAACCGGCCATTCAGCATTCTTCTACGTTCGTTGGAATCATATTTTTCCCGGCCCTTATAACTGATTATAGTCCATATTAGACTCTATATTCAGTACATATCACTTTTGCTGTAATGCTGTATATTCCCATCATTTATTCATTAAGAATGTAGAAGCTTATTAGATAAATTACTGCCCTTCTTTATACAAAAAAATGATTTGGCGACAAACTATATTAGGATTAGAATTATTTAAGCTTCTTGTCAGGAATAACTAGAACTACTTGAGCATCACAAGGAATGTAATCTAAGCCCTCTTACCTAAGTGTTGATTGCTTCAAACATGGGGAAACCTATCGCATTTACTCGTTAAGCAGTTATGGCTTAGGGATGATGTAAATTACACGGAGTATGCAAATAGCAAAAACCATTACTGGATCTGTAACAAGAAAATGGGTAAAAGACTAAATGTGTTATCAAAGAAGACCTATAGTCTCGTCCATTCTAGCAATAAACTTGATGCATAGAGCTTTCTAATATAATTTGTTACTATCAGTTAGTCATGTGATCATCATCATCATTTTTTTCCCCTTCCTGATAAAACGATGCGCTGATCTGTTTGCACCATGCTGTATTTTAACGTTATGAACCCTTTTGTGTAGCATTTTTCTTTCCAAAAGAAAATTTTGGTCATATGAGCAATTACTGAGTATCGCTATTGATCTTACAGGTATTAGTTGGCATTCAAATCTCCAAACAGAGTAGAATCTTATCACCAAGGGAGATTTGCCTCGGTTTGTCATGGATTCTTACAAAGAATCTCTGGGCCGCCTATAGCTTTCTAATATAATTTGGTTTTTTAGCATTCTGTTTGACAATAGCTTTCAATTTATTTCTAACTTTGAATATTGCTTTTGCTGTTATTGTAGTCTGGCAATAAGGATGATATTGAGAAATTTAGTAAACATACAGTGAAGGTTGGTTTTAACTTTTGAGCATATGATTTTTTACGATAATTCTTTAACGTCTTTTTTAACTAAACAAAAAAAGAAATTCATCAAATAAGTTTTTGGTGTTCTGATGACTTGTACTTTCTCTGTTATAGGTAACAAAACAACATAACGATGATCGAAAAAATCTTTTAAGGCTTATGGGAGTGCCTGTCATTGAGGTAACATTGCCGATTACAAGTGTTGGTGCTCTTACATTATTCTCAAGTCATATGAAGCGTGAGTGACTTATCTCTACCTGTCTGTCAATTTTTGTAGGCTCCATCAGCACCAGAGGCAAGTGTGTTGCCCTTTGCAATTAAACAAAAGTTTATTATGCAATTTCTACTAAGTTTTGTTCGACAGATCGTTTGCATTTAGTTTATTGATTTGGAACAAGCTGTTCAACATCTCCCTTTTCGTTGTTTTAAATCTAAACACCAACTGTTGATCACCTGATATAGCATTCACATTCATAATTGGTCAATCACCAATTTCTTGCAGCCAAAAGTAGCGGAAATAGTGGCTATATTCTTGCCTGCGTTTGTGACATGTGGAGAAGCAGCACTTACCATGAAGGATAATCACGAGGTGTCGCAGCTTGGAGAGTCAGTAGCCGAAGGGCATTTGTTAACTGACACAATTTATGCAGTTGGACATATCTCCAGTGCACACATGAAACCTACTGTCACACTAGCCTTTGCAGCTGTTGGGCATTTCCTTGGGCTCAGGTACTTAACTACACGAACTATACTCACAGCACGTTATTGCGTTAGCACCACATATTTGGCTGGTTATGGGGGTTGTTGGAGGGGGTTGGTTTCAGGGGTAAATAGTCTTGGGCCGAAATTTCGCAATAAAGTCTTGATAATTTCATTTAATGACCCAATTCCCTATCGTGTTTCTAGATACACGAAACATGATTGCACTTGTGTTTTTGCAAGATAAATGTAGTAGCGTCATTGTTTTAGAAATGGTCAACCTCATCCAAAACTGAGAAATGGTCCTATTGTTGTTTCTGCTCATATGTTAAAAATATGTGTGTGTGTGTGTGTGTGTGTGTGTGTCTGAGTGTGTGAATGATGTAATGTGGAATGTGTTGTTGCAGAGGACACCCTGTGGACTGGGATCCAGGGAACTATACGAACCCAGATGCTCCAACTGCACTATCTGAGGTCAGAAAACTTGTGGATGATGGAAAATATAGGAAGCTACTAAGGCAGTAGTGAAATTGCCAGCAAATCCATCTGATGTAAGCTTCTTGGCTATCTTTTTTATATGATTCTCCTCATTAAAAATGACTGTGAGTTAATAGGGAGTTTGGATGTGCGTTTTAGAATGCGAGTCGCATGTTTTATCGGGGTCGAATGGGATTGGGATTGGTTCTTTTGCTACATAACTACCATATCACATTCTTCTCGAGGTATCGTTTTTTTATTTATTTATTTTTTGTTGTTATTTTGAAATTTATATTATGGAGGTCGATTGGAATGTTTTGTGCTTCATTCTATGAATTTATTGCTTTTATCAATAGAATCAAGAGTGAAGCTGCTTCTATGAGGGTTAGATTGAGAGTTAATATAGTATTTTGCAGTCATCTAGACAACCGATGTTGATGCCTTATTTCAAAATTGTACACTTGAAAATTTAATGTAGACAAACTACTGAGTTCATCACCAGTTTTAAAAGCTTGGGAATTTTCCTGATTTTAATCTTTCTAATCCTGATTTTCGAGATAACCTTATGATTTACTTTCATAACCCTTCCTTTAGCCAACTGATGCTGCAGACCACTAGGATTATTGTATCCCAGACCACTAGGATTGGTGACCGATCTACGACTGATGTTGCTAAAATTAAGCACACCTGATAGCATTGATGAGTGGATATACTATCACTCCCATATTCATATATAAAAAGGCAAATATTTTGCTGATATGTTATCTGAAACCTGACCCACATATCAATTTTTTAATCTCGCAATTATGTTGAGGTCTACTGTCAAGAGCATGATTTTGACTGCCACATCATGGTATCTGTCTCTCAAATGTGACAGTAGAACCTACATATAAAAATGCTTAACAGATCAAAAACGAGTTTTACGCTTGCGGGCAGTGTATTTGGTATACCGGGGCACAACATTTCCTTTGCTCCTCATATGTTCCTTTTTCGTTAATACCCATGATCTTGTCTTGTCTTTCTTTGTCAGTTTTTGCCTTTTTCGTGGCCTGTTCCTGTCTAAAATACCCACCTGCAGAATGGGTTGAAAAAGACTTAGGGCAGTGGAATAACTTTAGTGTGTTTTTAGTCCACAAAATGTAAAGTAAAACGATTGATCGTACTATCATCAAAAGAACTGGAATTACAACTTACAGTTTGGTTACTACCCTCATCATTATCATTTGAACAACCATTTTCGTCTTCACCTTTAGCACTTGGTGTGACGGTGTTCATAGAAGGCTGCACGCAAGTAAGCACAAGGTACTCTATTCTTTTGATGGAGCTGTTGTAGAGATTGTTGCAAATCAGTGGAATTTTATACGTAAAAGTTCAACTTTGCATTATCTCATCAGGTACTTTGTGCGTTTGAAAGATTTGAATTTTATTTTAGTCAGTTTCAAAAGACTTTAGGAAATTTAATGTGTACTCAGAAGCTCCATCCTGTTGTAATTAGTCACTACTGCCAACAATTTGGCATTTGGGATAGATTCATCCAATCCACAAACTTTTTTGGCAAATTTGGCTAAAATTGACACAACAAATGTCCCAACCCATTCTTCTTCCAAAGAAAATTCCCCTAATAAAGTATTATATTCACCAATTCAGAAATATTGGAGTGGAAAGACGTTAGAAGGGACAACATAAATGTGACAACATAAATGTGGCTGGCTCAAATAAAAACGACAATGCTACTTCCACCATTGTGATTAAGTAAAAAACAATTGATACAATTATTGATGCTGAAGAAAAGAGCAACGGTTTGAAACGAGACAGAAAGCGTAAGATAGACTTAATTACTATGTAGGCGGTTCATAAACATGTTGGAAAACCAATATGTCAAGCTGCCGAGAGTGTTGGTGGTGAGTCCTCATTATGTCTATTTACATTCTTTCATTAGTTCACATTTAGATGGCATAATCATAATTTTGGGCTAAACATGCTTTTTGTTTTTTGCTTTTGTTTTGGTTACTGTTGCTGAGCCGGTTAAGGAGGTTGATCCGTTGGTGGAAGAAGTGGCACATGCGAGTGAGGAGAAAAAGGACTTAGTTATAGTAGTACGACATTGTAGTATTTTATTATGAATGAAAAACTTCTACTATCATTTTATTATGAATGAAAACCTTCAAGTTGAAAAATGTATTAGAACCCTGTCACGACATTGTAGTATTTTATTATGAATGAAAACCTTCTACTATTATCAGTATTATCAATTTATGCAATAACTTAATTTCAGAATTGTAAGAATTTCCAAACACCCCTTCTTTATGTATTGACCTGATACAACTTTTTTTTTCCTATATTTCAAACATAACTCATTACTACAGTAACCTACATATCATAATGTATTTTAGTTTGCAAAATTGTTGTTATTATAGGTATAAAGGAACCTCTTAATATCATCGGAAGCCATACTATATGTATGCCATCCACTATCGACTATGCAACAAATACATTTGAAAATGTACTTTCTCTTGCCACGAATGATGTAACATTCAACTGATTTCACATTGCGAGTATGTACTTTCTCTTGCCACGAAAGAAGGAACACCACTGTGATGGAGACCCTGAAGTGTTATCTCTGGGTTAAGTAAATACCAAATTTCTTTGCAGCCAGGGTGACATCCGAGCATTTCTATGACCCGACCTCCATTTACAGATATGAGTATAATTATTTATTAAACCGCTATGTATGTCTCTGATTATATTTGCAACACGGATTACACCGTTTCTTATAACTCATTACATAAGCACAAGCATTACAGTCAATGTGGGCAAATACAACACCGTTAATCAACATTTTCTATACTAACATGGTTGACTCGTCCTGCACGTATCTGAAAATGCTGTTTTGCTGTAAAGGTACCATGGGTAAATACATCCAAGTTCATCAATATTTTCTCTTTACCTTTAAATGTCGTTATTAGCTTACATTGAAATTTTATGGGTAGATTGTTGTTGCAGGGGTTCAGTAAACACGTTAAACACGTTAATAACATATTCAACCATCCAATTATTAGATATCCGTTTATAAACATGGGTTCAGTAAACACTCATGGTACTACGTAAACACTCATGGTACTATGAGGCAGCGATGTCCATAGTTTAAAGACATTTAACGCCACTGATTTGTCCATATAAAGTAACAGTGTGTATACATAGAAACTCAATAGCCTTAAATGTCACTGTAGTTAAAGTTCAAGTAACTTTACAACTAAAGTAAAATAATGATAGAGCAATCCATAGAGGGTTGATTGGCATGACAAACTTATAAGACTAATTTTATGCCTAATAAACAGATTGAAACACTTGGCTAGATCAATGGTAGATATGAAAAAAAAAATTAGTGGAATCCATGTGTCACACAATGAATTGTTTAGTCATATTTTTTGACATATAAGTTAGGCATGAGAATCATTTTCCATATAAATATAGATGGTATGATGTATTTGATTAGCTTTGAAAATCATATATTTGTTCTACTAAATCCTAAAAATAAAAACCACAAATCAAAATACTTACCTCTTTTAGCCGTTTTATGGATTATTCAATTATTTATTTTAACCGTTTCATTTAACTTTTAATTACATTTTAGTATATAATTTTTCTACTAAATCCTAAAAATTAAAACCAAAAAATCAAAATACTTACCTGCTTTTAGCCGTTTTATGGATTATGGTAACATCAAGATCTTAACCGTTTTATTTAACTTTTAATTACTTTTTAATATATATTTGTTCTACTAAATCCTAAAAATAAAACCACAAGTCATACCCGTCCATCGGACTGTTTTACCACTATATATATATATATATATATATATATATATATATATATATATATATATATATATATATATATATATATATATATATATATATATATATATATATATATATATATATATATATATATATATATATATATATATATATATAGTGAAACTTTATTTTCAGAACCTACTTTAAGTGCGAGAACTGCGAGAACCTTTTTAAAACCGTTGGATAAGTAGATCAATGGCCAAGATGATGTATGGCATAATTGTAATAAATCAAAAACTAAATATTAATCCTTAAATAAAAAAAAGGGTAGTAGTGGAATTTCGTCTCCCCCTCTCTACAAAACCGTCCCAGTAAATAGGGTTTCACATTTATCACTTTAATTTCACGCAGTCAAAAAATCCTCTCATCCTAAAGAAAAAACAAACCATAGCAGATCAATATTCAGTGAAGATTAAATGCACACTTCAACAAAAAAAATATCCACAGCCGATCAAACGCATCACTTTTTATATCTCCATAAATCAAAACAAATCACAGCAGATCGCAACTTTTGTTGTTGTGTATGATGAGATCCAAATCACAAACATAAGATCATCTCTTGTTATCATGCGAAATCACGAAGACCACTACTTCAAGATGCTATACACGGTCTCGGTAAGGTTTTGATATAATTTAATTTTCTGTCATTAAGATCTATAATGGGTGTCTTTGGATCGTGTTTTTTTTTAGATGATGATAATCGATTTGATAAAAATCATAAGTATCTATGATTTGTGAATGTTAAACCGATTGTTTTGTATGTTCTAGTTGTTATCTAATAAGGATCCATTAAATCATAAGCATTTTTTTAATTAATGGGGGTGTTAGACCGTTACCATGGGCCTCTGGGGAAGAAATTTTGAAATGGATCTCAGTGTATAATTTTATTTATTACTAGCGAGTAAATGGTTAAAACAAAATCAGAGAGATGGTTGCTTTAATTTACTCAATATGTTTGCAAACCAACACCGGACTTAAGTAGTACAATCGAGGTAAATGGATCTCAATGTATTATTTTTTTAGATGATGAAAGGTTAAGGTTAATAAAGATACAAGGATATGCATATATGTTTTAAACTGTGCTAAACATGTATGTTCAAAACATACATGTTCAAAACATGTATGTTTATATGTTTTAAACTCTGCTAAACATGTATGTTCAAAACATGTATGTTTTAATTAGTGGGAACTAACTAATGAAAACCATATATGTTATGTCTTTTTAACAAGTGTGCATACATGTTTTAGTAGTTGCATATATGTATTTCAAACACAATTCTATTTTAATAATATCATTGTTGCTAATTTTTATATTTTTTTGTATCAGGTGTAATTACAAGAATGTTCATGGCTACGAGTGTACATATATGTCCGACTTTTAAAAATGTTGTGGCGACTTTTAAAAATGATGATAACAATGAGTGTACACATATGTCCATTTTTGTTGAATATTACGTGTATAGATCGATTAGATTCATGTATTTATGCTTTTTAAAAATTTGTATTTAATTGTATTTCAATCGATATCGAGTTTGTGTATAACATTATGTTCTTGGTTTGTTATAAATTTCATTATATTAAAAAACCCATATGCACCAAATTATTTCTGGAAACATATATTGTACAAAATCTAGAAATACAAAAAACATATATGCACTAAACATGTTAAGCTTAAAAACATATATGCACTAAATCTGCTAGCTTAAAAACATATATGCACTAAACATGTTAAGCTTAAAAACATATATGCACTAAATCTGCTAGCTTAAAAACATATATGCACTAAACCTGGAAAATGCTATCTTAAAAAAAAAAATGATTTAGTAAAAAAAGTCAAAATAAAATTAAATAAAATAAAAATTGTGTTTTACTAATATACCCTTTCTGATTAAATAAAAAAATTAATATTTTTCAAAAAATATAGATATTTTCAAAAATGCCATTTTGCATTGATATGTTGCACACTATGCATTATTAATAGTACATAAGTGGTTCTCTTGAGATAAGGTGGGTTCTGAAAATAAAGGGACTCTATATATATATATATATATATATATATATATATATATATATACACACATATATATATATATATAATGTTTAGTTTATAACTTTTTCTAAATATGTTGTATTGTATTTTTATTTTAATAAATGAATTTAGTTTATTTGAAAATTTGAATAAAAAAGATAAAGTTGTAAGTGATGTCCCCGAATGAGTAAGTTAAGATTAGTTGTTAGTGAGAGGTTACTTCTGGAGGTTTGTTATAGTGACGTGTCAATCCGTAAGACCCGAATTACTAAGTCGGACCTTGTGCTAATACCTGTTGGTGTACATTTGACCATCTCCCTCATCTAGTTATACGCACACACTTGCTTTTCATTCATTTCATTTCACACACACTAATTACACCATCAAACACACACACAATTATCTGTCAAAAAAACCCAATTAGAATCAGCCATCACTTTCAATGATCTAATCTTGTTCACTTTCAAGAATTTCACTCGAACAAAGTTTCGGTTTTGAGTCATTTGTGTTTGCACGCCAACTGTTTGATAAAATGTCCCATTGACTTAAATCTTGTATTTTTATGGGGTTTTGATTAGGCTATGCTATTGTTTGTTATAAGATGAAAAAGGGTTAGTTAAGCTGTTTAGTTAGCCTTTTTTTTCCCTTGATTTTGGGATTTTTTAAAGATTATTATAAGTTTTAAGTGTTAGTTGGTTGAATTTTGAAACCTTAAACCAAACCAAACCTTAATGGCACGCACCAAACATAAGCTCGAAAAAACCAACGTGGGGGAGGAAGTGTTAGACTTAGTTATACCTTATATACACAATGTTAAGGACCAAAACTCTGTTTCTTTAGTTTCCCGTAAGTTTTGCGAGATTGATGGCATTACGCGTAAGCGTGTAACTATTCACACAATTTACTACCCAAACCCTGCCTCTTTAAGTAAAAGATTCCCATTCATCGAGTCGTTAACACTCAAAGGTCCCCCGTCTGATTTTATACGCACATGTCATCATGATAACCGAATCACCCCATGGATAGAACAATTAGCTCTCGAGTTTAGGTGTTTGAAAGAACTTCATATCCGTCGTCTGTTTGTTCATGATGAAGATCTAGAGACATTGGCGAGAACACGTGGTAAGGATTTAAGGATTTTGAAGATTAAGATGTGTAAAGGGTTTTCGACAGATGGATTAATGCATGTCTCTAAGTATTGTAACCAATTGAAAACTCTGTGTTTAGTATCTTGTGTTTATAATGCACTGAAAAATGACATTTGGATACATCAATTGGCATTGAATAGCACGGTTTTGGAAAGGTTACATCTAAGGAATACGGATATTTCTAATACAGAACATCTTACACTTCTTGCAAAAAACTGTTGTAACTCATTAATATCGTTGAAGATTGGATCGTGCTATCTACGTAAACTAGTAGATGCCTTTAGATATGCTGTTAGGTTGGAACATTTTGGTGGTGGATTAATCTTTGATGAGGAGAGTGTGCTTGTTGGTTTCCAGTTTCCCCCAAATACGCATTCATTAAGTATAGGGGATTTGCCAGTAACTCGATATTCAACTGTACTCCCTTTTTTGAATCAGATAAGGATATTGAAACTTGGTCATTGCTCATTGGATTATGGGTGCCATTGTTTATTGTTTAAGAGGTGTCCTAATTTGGAAGTTCTATGTTCCCAGGATGTATGTGAAGACAGGGGATTGCAAGTTATTGGTCAGTTTTGCAAGAAATTGCGTAAATTTACCTATACTTTGGAAGCGACCCACGTAGGATTGATTGCTCTGGCAAAGGGATGTACTAATTTGGAGTCTTTAGATGTTAACTTTACAGATATTTCAAATGAAGCTCTGGAGTGTGTAGGAACTCATTTAAAGAATCTGCGTGATTTCCGTATAAGGGTGGGTAAGGAAGATGGTATAAGAGATTTACCACTAGACAATGGGGTTAGAGCTACGCTAATGGGTTGCAACAAACTCGAAAGACTACATATCAGTCTCTGGCATGAACGATTGACGGATGTGGGTTTAGAGTATATCGGAAAGTATGGTGCTAATTTGAGGTCTTTGTCTCTTACTCATATAGGAAATTCTAATGCAGGACTTGTGAAGTTATTAGAAGGGTGCCCAAAATTAAGAAAGCTAAATCTGAGAGGTTGTCCCTTTAGCGAGCAAGTTGTTACCACTTCTGTGTTTGATATACCTTCTCTAAGGTATGTTTGGGGTAACAGTAGTGATCGCACTGTTTTGACTCTCATTCGTCCAGAGTTTCAACTTTGAAACATTGGTATGTACAGTTCTTTATTATTTACTTCCAAATTATTGTTCTTTTCTTATTAATTTTGCTTTGTATTACTTTCTTTTAATAAGGTTGTCTTACTTTAAGAGTTATATTTTTTATGAGTTTTCTATTAGACCAAATAAGGGTGTCTCATGAGCCAAGACACATCCAGAGTGAGACCGTGTATAAATGAATGCTCCATCCCATTTTTTAAATATTTCTGGCAACTTGGGACCAAATCTTCCAACTGAGAGGTGATAAATGGCCTATGCATAAAGACAATGAATTAAAAAGTGGATAAAGTTTAAGTAATTGTTTCCAAATATTAATGAAGATGGCCTTAAAATTACAGGAAATATGCACTACTTGAGCATAGTTGCAGCACCATACTGTCTGATGGTGAGTGCATAGTCATCCATACTTGGAGTGCAGAGGATATACAATTGTGAGCTGTGTACATTCGAGGGAACTTCGTGAATGTGTTGATGAGAAAGAAATTTGCCAGCTTTGAAATGTCAATTAAATATATGTTTCCACCTTTCTTACTATCGCCCTCTGAATTTGTTAATCTTTATTGCTCATATAGGAAGGAGCAAGTCGAAAAGGAAGTCTCCAATGAGTGGCGGAATTTAGAAAGGAAGGTAGAAGTTGATGTAATTGCATGAAGAAGAAATGGCTTAAATATGTAAACTCAAAATCCGCATCTGGAATGACTTGTTTGTCAAGACTGCTATTAGCTTATTTCGTTGTAGGTCGTGACTTGTAAAATTTTAACTCGTTTAGCGTTGTATGTCATGCACCTCCTCTTCCATTTTTGGTTATCACTTCATGTGTGCATTCTGTCACTCATTTTGTTTAATTTGCAACACATTAATGCATGATGGGATCAAAAAAGAGATTTTAAAAGTATTATTAGATATTCATTGTTTATATGGTACAGAGAGAGACACAAGTGTTTATGTGTCGATCTAACCCACTTTTGACGTGTGCTGAAAAAACCTACCCATTTTGACCCAGCAAGAAAGGTTGAAACATAAGAAAATATAGTGTATGGTTGCAGAAGGAGAATTGGATTTTTTAGTCTGTTTATTTTGCTGCCATTCTTGCTGCTTTGAAGATGATTTGACTAAATAAGACATATATGATTTATACAAGATATTATGGTGCATCAAAACCTTCTTTACCGTTGTACCTGCTTTTGAAAATTCCAGCAGACTCCACCGTGTTAGCTTTGGCATAACTAGTAAGTTAGAAATTTGCTTATCTTTTAAGCCGCTCGTTTCTTTGGTTCTCGATAAAGATCTCGATCCATAAGGAAACAAAATAGTTGGTAGCCATATCATGGGCGGACGGATCTTGATGGTTGCCGGAATATATCAAATCATAAATCTTCTTGTTTGATTTTATAGTTATCTTTAAAGAAGTTAAGTGGTTAAACAATAAGTTGGTTTAAAGTTAAGAGATTAAACCATTATTTTTACCGTTTTAAACTTGGTGTAAATATCAAACAAGTTTATAATTTCATAAGGAGGGCGGCTATCCTCGACAAGACACAAAACTTACACAAAAAATAAACAGACTTGAGTTAGGGGTGAACGTGTTCAAGTAAAAAAGATGTCACCTGTTTGACCCGTTTAATAAACGAATTGTACGTGTTCGAGTTCAATCTTGTCAATTTTTCGTCCTATCGGCTTACGGCCGTCACACTTGTCTCGTTAAATCTCCCGATGTGAAGGCCACGAGAGGGCTTTTGCGTCATTTTACGTTTCATGTTCTAATTATTTCTTTGGTTTTATTTTCACTTTGAATGAAATTTAAGAACACTATAACCTCATTTGTTTCTTGAATACTTTTAATCAGATGAAGTCTTAAGAACAATAAATTTTTAAACAATAATCAATTATCACGCCTTATATAGCTTTATGCCACTGGAGAAACACGTTTGAAGGTTCAAACATTTTTCAAGAAAATTGGTTTTAAAATAAATGTGATTATTCAAGTGAATTGTTTTTACTCTAAATATAACAACCGCGTCAACAGGAGCAACATATGAAACTTTAAAGATAAGGCTAGCCCCAATAGACGAATCGTGTGTCGATCGAGTGCTCCTGGCGATCGAGTGCAAGTCGATTGACTTGCTGTGTGGCTTGTCGATCGCCTCATGTTTAGGCTGCATTCAATCGTCTTCAAGATCGACTCATTTCTTGTATCCGTTGCATATTACCGTTTAAACATAATATTTAAAATGTTTTAGGCTTAAAAAAAAAAAAAAAACCCTACTAAACTACCCTATAAATACACAACATATTTACACACTAAACTCACAAATCTCATTTCACACATTCTTTATATTCTTTCCACACTATGAGTTTTAATTCTTACGAGCTATTCATTGCCGATTCGTCATCGGATGATGAAAATGAAGCCAGTACCGAGTTTATGATGTTTGCGGAAGAGTGTTGGGAGGCTTTTCAATCCTCACAAAAACTCTCCTGGCACTTGTTACTAGGGATCGTTTTGGTGCTCATAACCGTTTAGTGGATGCTTACTTCGATGAGACCCCATATATGGCGATCTGACATTCCATGATCGTTTTCGTATGAGCCGACGACTATTCACACGAATTGTCCGAGATATAACCGATCATTCACCTTATTTCCATCAAACTCCTAATTGTGCAGTGCCAGGTATTTCTCCATTGATAAAGTGTACCGTCAATCCGTCAATTGGCACGGGGTCAATCGTGCTCTAGATGAATATGTGCAAATGGGTGCGTCAACAATTCGTGAGTGTCTTCAAAAATTTTGTGAGGTCATAATGGAGTTATATGGTGCGAGTATTTGCGAGCCGACGGTTAGTGACATTGACAAACTCTATGCTCATCACTACCAAAGTCATGGGTTTCATGGGATGATAGGAAGCATCGATTGCCGAGATTGGCGTGGGAGAATTGCCCACATGCTTTAAAAGCTCAATTTTGTAGGGGTGATCACGGGCAAAGTCCTTTCATTTTATTGGAAGCGATCGCGTCACAAGATTTATGGATTTGGCATGCGTTCTTTGGTGTCGTAGGGATGAATAACGGCGTAAATGTTTTTACGTGCATCGCCTCTTTTCAATGATCTCAAAGCGAGGAGAGCAGGATGTGGAATTCGTTGTTAACGTGCCTTATAAACGCGGATATTATCTTGCGATGGGATATATCGGAATGGTCGGTTATTATGAAGTCCATTAAAATCCAGGGACGAATGATCACAAGCGAATATTGTATAAGGCGATGCCGCGAAGCACAAGAAAAGAAGATGTGAGCGTGCTTTTGGTGTACTAAAAAAGAAGTGGCTAATGATTAAATATCCGGCTAGAGGGTTTGACAAAGAGCGTCTATCGCATATAATGTACACATGTATCATATTACATAATATGATAATTCGGAGACTGACAGTATCTCCGTATTCTTTCAGTGAGAGCGACCGTTCTTATGATCCCATAAGAACGCATGTGGAATCGTTGGAAATTACCAAGAGATATCATGAGAACAACTCATCTTAGCCTCAATGCCGATTTGGTGGAAGACATTTGGCATCGTCAAAATCAAAACTAGTTTAGTCGTTGTATTGTCATAATGTTTTAATTTTATTATGTAACGTTATTATTAATGAAATTTTATTTTGTGTTAAAAATGTTAAAAAAAAAAAAAAGAAGAACTTGGTCGCCCTTACTGGGGCACCTAATAGCCTGAAGGTCGGTGGAGAGAGAAAACTGATGTGGCAGGGAAAATGAGGGGATTAAATCCCCTTACTGGGGGCAGCCTAACTAAGCAGCATCTCTACCTTTGGTAGGGGTAAGGCTGTCTACGTCTCAACCTCCCCCATACACCGTGAAAAACGATACCGGGACCCATAACCCGTGAAAGACGGTATTGAGAGTTACTTTAGTTTACTTTTATAAAATCAAACAAGAAAATTTATGATTTGATATATTCCCGCAACCATCAAGATCCGTCCGCCAACAAGATATGGCTGCCAACTATTTTGTTTGTGATTCGAATGCTAACTCTACATGTTTATGATTCGAATAAAGAAATGTTAGTTGTAAAGTAGGTGCTCAAAAAATCGAAGGAACTAATATAATACTAACTAAAGACCTTAAAACAAAAAAGTGTCTCAGAGGCGTGTCGATTCGGGTAGCAAAAAAGTAGATACCGTTTTTAGCCGATACTTCATTTTATCGACCCAATCCGCTATGTTCGTTATTTTTGGTTCGGGTACCCGTCGGCTTTGGGTCGGGTTCGGGTTGGTAGATATGACACCTGCCCCGTGAATATGATACTACATGAATTTACCTGAAACCGTGAACATCCTAGATCGTAACGATCAAAATAATATGTCAAAAGTTAGAGATACAAACTTCAGAGTTTTTGACCAACTTATTGTCTTTTAAAAACTTATTTACCATTGTATGGGTCTCACAAAAATATTGACAAATGTACAGTGTCACTTTCCAATCTTAATAATACAAGTTAGTTTTATGTATTTTTTCATTAAGCATAAATAAAACTGTAAAATAAAAAAATAATAAATATATATATATATATATATATATATATATATATATATATATATATATATATATATATATATATATATATATATATATATATATATATCTACGTCTACTCCCTTCGCGACTACATGTACGTGCATCCTCATCTTTAAATAGTCTTTATAAACAAAGGTACAATTTTATTTACATGCATGTTTTGAGTTTAATTTGTTTTGGTTTGTAATCTTGATATTGTGCATAAATCTAATGGTTTGTTTGATGACTTTTAAATACGCTTTTTGTCAAGTTCTATAACAGTTTTTAGTTGCGGGGTGTGCTGAATTCGGGTTTCAACAAAAAAAATCCCAAAAATGAAACGGAACCAAACCAAAAAAATATAACCGAATTTGCTAAACCGAACCAAACTAAATTAAATATTCGGTTTTTGGTTCGGTTATGGTTTTAGCAAAATGAAAACAGAACCAAACCGAAAACCGAATTCACATAAATATATACTCCTTTCGTCTCATATTAATTGTCCAGTTTGAACTTTTATAATCTTTTCTCTTCAATTTTGACCTTAAATATTTTTGTTTGTGTTAAATAATACTTGATACAAAATATATGAATGAATTGTGTTTTAAATGTATTTTCAGTAGTATAATTTTCATCAAATATTATATAACACAAACAAAAATGTTTAAGCGAAATACTACAAAAAGTTAAACTGAACAATTAATATGGGACGAAGGTAGTATTATTTATATATTTATATTCACAAAACATTAAAACTCTTTCATAGTATAAATACAACATTTTTTAAGCTTGATTTTATTTACTACGTATTTATTTATTTATTTCAAAAAATCTATATAATTAAAAAATAAATAATTAAAATAATATAATTTGGGTTATTCTGTTCGGTTTTTTTATTTTACTTAGAAAAAATGTAATTCGAACCGAATAAACCGAAGAACCTGATAACCGAATCGATAAACACCTTTAGTAGCGTTAATAAAATAAAGTAATAATATCACCATGAAATAAAGTGACAATATTAACTATAAACCATTTTCTTAATGATATACACGCATGGGCAAAACTTGGGTAAAAAAAACACCAAAGTTGATTCTGGTACGTTAAAAAACACCAAGGCAAAACTTGGGACACAATTTAAAAGTTAAGAAAAACATAGAATAGTAAATAAGTTTTTGAAGAACAATTAGTTAGTGAAAAACTCTAAAAACTGTCATGCCGTTTTCTAATAGGAAAGTGATCCTTATATTTTGTGGATATTTTTTTGTTTTATTAAAGTATTGTTGATGTAGCATTGTTCATTCTAGGGGATGATCCATTATGTAGAGGCTTATAGGATTGACCAGAATTGATGCAAATAAATATTGACCCGAGTAACTGGACTCGAATAAATTTTATTGAGTTCGAGTCTAGGTCGGGTCGGTCTTTTTGACGCCCCTGATAAAGTATCTCTTTATTTAGTCACTTTATATTTAAACATGACTTAATTTAAAATATTAAATAAACAAGCCCTAAGAGATATGTACACATTCCTGGCTGGACATGAGAAAAGCAAGAAATGTAACGAGAATACCTCATTTAAGCAATGTGATTTTGAGCCAAATAATCACCCTATTTGAATAAGCTAAACAAGAAAAAGTCTTAGTCGTCCCTTTTTAATATTTCTTTCCCCTTATCTTTTAGTCTTTCTTTTATCCTCGGCCGCTCCTTCTCAAATCTTGCTGGTTCTCTCTTTTCTCTTTTTGCAATGATTTGCTCTTTTAGAAAGATATCAAGAAAGTATATAAATAAATAATAACAATTAATAATTGCTACTTTTATTGCTCTTTTTAGAAGAACAATTCAAGAGAAGTTCGTAAGCACTTGCATATAGTTGGACGACTTTCCATTAATTGACTCGTTACATATTTAGCAAAGGGGGCGATATGCACACCACTAAAAGTGATGTACACATCACCAATCATGCATAACAGTGTTGTATTGCGTGCATTACCAATGTAATTTAGTGGTGAAAAAATAAAAAAAAATGGTGTGCATATCAATACTCATATAGCAACCTCTTTTTTTTTTAATAGATATTTTGATGAATAATAGCATGCTAGTCGATAAAGTTGTGAGTATTGTGAAAATAAAGAGGATAAAAAGAAGATAGGATGATAAGAAAAACAACAATTACTACGTAATTTTTAATAGATATTTTGATGAATAATAGCATGCTAGTCGATAAATTTGTGAGTATTGTGAAAATAAAGAGGATAAAAAGAAGATAGAATGATAAGAAAAACAACAATTAAGAGCAAACCGAGAAGTGCATTTTTATTTATTTTTTCTTGCAAAAGTTAACATTATATTGATACAGAGATCAAATAATCCCAAATGGATAATACATGTGAAATTGCAACAACGTAATGTTATATATATTAAGTGTATAGCTACAAGAGACAAATAAAACGTAACATGGAAACATAAAAAATTTAGAGAATGATATCGTAAGGAAAATGTTGAGGTCTGTGATGCTCGCAGTTTTTTTAAGATTCGTCTTTTTTACGGTGCCTGAGAATCGTGAACATCTATCTATCAGGATACAACAACAACAACAGATAACTCCGTTAGCACAAACGGGTTATCAAGGCGGACCAAAACCGTGCCTTCCCTCTATGACGAACCGGATACACAAGAAATATGAATGGTAACACAAAAAGAGAGGAGTGATGAGTTGTGTATTTTTCGGTGTAAGTAGACAAATGAGAAAAACTCTCATTTATAGGTAAAAGGGGATGGGGAAAAGAATAGTAACAATTAAATTCTACTAATGGCTCATGAACACAAAGTTAATTCGGTCGTTACAATTGACCAAACATTAATCTTGTTCTTAACTCCCATTACTACACATGATGACTATGTCTCGATATTGTAATATAGTTTTGCTGTTGATATTTTCAAAGGATAGGTAGGTGTTACCCTTTGAACCTTGTCTCGTGAAATATACTTAGACTCCTAGAATCCAGTAGAACTCGATTTCTTTGAACTGTCTGATGCTTGTGGAGATGACAATATAAATTCACACAAATATCTCTTTGAGACTTTTTGGTTCACATAGTTATGTTCCTTATGGTCATGAACATTAGCCTGGTTCTCATAGTTATGTTCGTTGTGGAAACCGTGGGGGAGGGGTGAATACGTTTCCGTTTAAAACTTAAAACTTTTGTATCAAATTAACTGATCAAGCTTGACGTAATATGTAAAGTGTCACATATAGTCTATGACTATATGAATACTTAGAAAGCATAGAATAAGACAAGTACATAACACAATCATAAACATCAAGCACAAAGACAATCAACAATATAAAGCAAGAATAAAAGTAAAGCGATAAGTAAAAAAGATATGTAAAACGACACGATGATTAATAGTGGTTCGGTCACGAAGTTCCTCTTCGCCCTACTCCACTCCCCGAGTACCCAACTCGAGAGTTACTTTACTAGATCAACAAGCTTCATTGTCGGCGGAGAACACCTTACACAACGTTGCTTACACTTTCTATGGTACAAAGCTAGATACCGGGTTCTTCCACAAGGTAGAACCAAACCTACGTCGCTTATACTTTATCCGGTACAAAGATAAATACCGGGTTCTTTCACAAGGAAGAACCAAACCTACGTCGCTTTCAGTCTATCCGGTAGAAAGCTAAATACCAGGTTCTTCCACAAGGTAGAACCAAACCTACGTCGCTTACACTTTGTCTAATACAAAGCTAAATAGCGATTCCTTCTTCGGGTACAACCAAACCCGTTATGTTTTGTGGTCCAACATAACAAACCTTGTGTTTTATGGCACAAACACATGAACCATCTAATGATACAAAATGATGTTACAAATGATGATACAAGACAATGTGCCTAATGGATATAAATGACTAATATAAATAAACTTCTATTGATGAGAAGCCTTCAAATGGATGAAGATAATAAGATCACCAATCTTGTAGATCTTTATATATATATATATATATATATATATATATATATATATATATATATAGTGTAAGGTTATTATATCAAACCAAAAAAATGCGAGAACTGCGAGAACCGATCTTAGCCATCCAATTTATTAATCAACGGCTATAATGATCAGTGGCATATCTGTAAATAAATTAAAATTCGAATATCTTATAAAAATATTGAGAAGGGCATTTAAGAGATTTTACATTAAAGTATTAAAAACCGTCCCTATTAAAATGGATTAATAATCCTGTAAATCACTTTGAAACCTAATCACAAGCACTCTCTCTCTCTATCTTATTCCAATTGCAGCCATAAAAAATGATTTCTTTCATTTTGATTTTGATAGTGGCTGGAAATAAACAAGAATCGCCGTTGTTAGATCCGTATAGATCTTGTTTTTGTTTTTTCGTTAAAAGAAAAGAAAAGAAAAAACCAATCATGACAAGAAATCATGGTCATCCACCATCGTAACATTAAACATCCATGTTTAATTGGTGTAGAATTTATATGGAATTAATTTATTGTTTTGTTTTTTTATACTTAAAGTAAATGAATTGTTGAATGGCGGTTATATTTGTACGTATTTGATAGATGTTTGTTGAATTAGTTTCTTTATTAGTTTTGCGTACGTGCGTGTTTATTATCTGGATCTATGTGTATGGTTTTATAGTGTTTTGGAGTGTGCTAGTAGGTTTGCAGTTTGTGATAACGGACAGGGTTTTTTCTGGTTTTCAAAATCGCCGGAAAAGTGCCTGTTGTGACCAAACCTGTTTCTTGAACTCTTGATCTTTGTAATTAATTATTTCTGCGTAACAAGGGTTCTTTTGTAAACAAAACAAGAAGAATCACAAGGTAATATTTACTTTTGCATTATATTGTTGTTTTAATTATCACTATATTTAATTTTTTGATACAATGAATTGGTGGTGAATTAAAAACTGTTGTTCGTCGTGATATTCATAAAAAGTTGCAAATTATTTGTTTATAATGGAACAATGAGAAAATATTTGTTTAGTGTATGGGAAACATAAATAATATCTTCAAGAGAGGCTCTAGATGATTGTTTAATGAATTAATGGTGTCACTGTTAAATTTATTAAATAATGTACTTCTTTTGTTGTGCAATTTATGTCTACGGATAAGGATCCTCTAATGTTCATTTGAACATTAGAGGTAATGTTGTGTTTATTGAGATTGTACATTGCTATTAAAATAAAATAGATGTTTTATAATAATGACAATGTACAATCAAATAAAGCATAACATTACCTCTAAAAGTTATATGTAAATTTGTACTTTAGGATTTTGTCACAGCTCTTTGTTTACTCAAAATATTGATAAAGATGAATGTGCACATGTGTTTTCATGGTCAAATCTGTGACAGTTTCTTTTGATTACTCCGTAATATTTTGTAAAATGGTTTTTTTACTCGATGCTAGTAGATTGTCATAGTTTTTTTTACGCTCGTAGATCTTTACATACTATTGTAAAAGGGTTTAGAAATTAAGATAGGACGGCCTGTTGCTAAAGGGAAACAATAAAAAGTGATTTGCAGTTCATGATTATTGCTAGTATATATGAGTTTTTAATGAGTCTAAATCACGTATATATGAGTTCATGATTATTGATGCACATGTGTTAAATTGATATTTGACATATTTGTTTCATAATATATTTGAGTTTTTAATGAGTTTAAATCAAGTAATATTTATTTGGTGATTTAATCCGTATCTTCATGTTTGTTTGGCATTCGAAATTTAGCGAGATATGTAATTGGTGTCTTCGTGCAAGTTGGGTCAATTTTTACAAGGGTATTAACATGGAAAGCATTTTTTAGGTTTTGATTATTAAAAATCATATTTGATACTCGCACTAAAAATCATATTCTATTATCATAGGAGTGTGATTGTGCTATATACTATATACTATTGTTAAATGTTACTGTATTAGTTAGTTCATATCTTTTGTTTTAAAATTGTCTTTATAGATGTTACTTTTTATTGCTCTTATTGTCTCAGTGTGCATACATGTTATTAAGAGTGCATATGTGTTTTTACAGTTTTTGGTGAATTTGAAACCTTCTATGCATATGTGTTTTTACACTTTCACGAACTTGTTCCTTTTGTTTAATCTCAGTTGTTATGAAAGGATTGTGCAATAATGTTTTGTTAGTTGCAATGATCAAATAATTCGTCTATTATTTGTTTGAGGTTACAGTGAGTAAATAAGCAACATGAGAGTGCACATACGTATATAGAAGGGCATATGGGCCACGACTCAAATGCACATATGCCTACAAAGAGATTGAGAGCGGCCAATGAAAAATACATGTACACAGGATTAAAAACCATGTGCAGCAATGGTATTAACACGTGTGTAGATTTCATGGGTTCTTGAATCAAGTGAGGAATACATTCGCACACCTAACAGATGTGCACATAATGTTAAAGATACATGTACGCTTCATATGTTTATAATAAAACAACTTTATGTAATAGTTTTAATAAAGTTTTGTTGTTTAGATAAAATTGCATAAATCTATTAATAAAGTTTTGTTTTGTGGTAGTACATATTTATGTAATATTTTTTAAAGATAAATGTACAAATGCAACGTATGCATAAACGAAAAATACAATTGTCATAATACATAACATGTGCACATAATGTTTTTTTTTAAACGTATAATGCAAAAATAAATAAATAAATAAAATAAAAAAATAAAAAATCCAGAATTTAGGGAACAAAAAAACGCGTTTTTGTAAAAGAAAATCAAAAATAAAATAAAAAGTATTTTTACCATTAAACCCTTTTGAATTATATAATAAACTTTAAAATCAAAAAAAGTTTGATTGGTTGATGTTGGTTCTCGCAGTTCTCTATTTTTATTTGGTCTAACCTCACCCTATATATATATATATATATATATATATATATATATATATATATATAGATATATAGATCCAGGGAGAAGTAAATTAAAATAAGAAGTGGTGAGAAGTGACCAAAACCACGCATTTGAGATGCAACGACTTACATTAGATGCATTTCTATTCATATAGATGCAACATCTTAAGTTTCGAAATTTAATTTGATGTATAGATGGTGCAAATTGATTTTCAAGATTTCGGCACATGCAGAGGAACAAAAAACAAGAGAAATCATGAAATGCATCTAATATACATATATGCATCTGATTAAAGCTAGAAAACAC
This sequence comes from Chrysanthemum makinoi, assembly GCA_910596185.1. NCBI lineage: Eukaryota > Viridiplantae > Streptophyta > Magnoliopsida > Asterales > Asteraceae > Chrysanthemum > Chrysanthemum makinoi. The sequence goes on along the minus strand of OU343217.1, from coordinate 115,224,784 downwards.
ACTATGGTGCATTATAATGCATCTAAGATTATAGGGATGCATCTAATTTAGGTCGGTGCATCTCGGATTTGCGGTTATAGTTCTTCTTATTCCTTCTTATTTTAAGTAATCTTCTTATTTGATCCTGACTATATATATATATATATATATATATATATATATATATATATATATATATATATATATATATATATATATATATATATATATATATATATATATATATATATATATATAGGGTGAGGTTATTTTCAGAACCAAATAAATTGCGAGACCCACATCAACCAATCAAATTTTTTTTGATTTTAAAGTTTATTATATAATTCAAAAGGGTTTAATGGTAAAAATACTTTTTATTTTATTTTTGATTTTCTTTTACAAAAAAACGTTTTTTTTGTTCCCTAAATTCTAGGATTTTTTTTTATTTTTTATTTTATTTATTTATTTATTTTTTTGCATTATACCTGTTTAAAAAAACATTATGTGCACATGTGTTATGTATTATGTGACAATTGTATTTTTCGTTTATGCATATGTGTTTTGCATTTGTACATTTATCTTTAAAAAATATTACATAAATATGTACTCAAACAACAAAACTTTATTAATAGATTTATGCAATTTTATCTAAACAACAAAACTTTATTAAAACTATTACATAAAGTTGTTTTATTATAAACATATGAAGCGTACATGTATCTTTAACATTATGTGCACATCTGTTAGGTGTGCGAATGTATTCCTCACTTGATTCAAGAACCCATGAAATCTACACACGTGTTTAATCCTTGTGCACATGTGTTTTTAATCCTTGTGTACATGTATTTTTTCTCATTGGCCGCTCTCAATCTCTTTGTAGGCATATGTGCATTTGAGTTCGTCCATATGCCCTTCTATATACGTATGTGCACTCTTCATGTTGCTTATTTTACTCGTACCTGTAACCTCAAACAAATAATAGACGAATTATTTGATCATTGCAACTAACAAAACATTATTGCACAATCCTTTCATAACAACTGAGATTAAACAAAAGAGAGTGCTTGTGATTAGGTTTCAAAGTGATTTACAGGATTATTAATCCATTTTAATAGGGACGGTTTTTAATACTTTAATGTAAAATCTCTTAAATGCCCTTCTCAATATTTTTATAAGATATTCGAATTTTAATTTATTTACAGATATGCCACTGATCATTATAGCCGTTGATTAATAAATTGGATGGCTAAGATCGGTTCTCGCAGTTCTCGCAATTTTTTTGGTTCTGTATATAACCTTACACTATATATATATATATATATATATATATATATATATATATTTGGGTTATTATGAAAAGTTTCTTAGAATGAAAAGAATGAGAAAGCATGTGGAGGTGACATGTGTCACCTTTGCCACATCACCATACCCCCGCGTCAAAAAAGTTTTTCCCGCAAAAAAAATTTTTTTTGGGGGAAATTTTTTTTCTTTTTTTCGCGCCAAAAATTTCCCGCCAAATTTTTTTACTGCATCACAGTTATAAAGTTACTGCATCACAATCATGATTTTAGTGCATTAAGGTTATAAATTGCTGCATCACAGGTATAAAGTTACTGCATCACAATCATGATTTTAGTGCATTAAGGTTATAACCTTGATTTTAGTGCATCATACTTGATGCACTTAACTATTAACTATGATGCAGTAACTTATAATAAAGATGCACCAAAACTTATTAGTGCATTAAGGTTATAAGTTACTGTGTCACAGTTATGATTTTAATGCATTAAGGTTATAAATTACTACATCACAGTTATAAAGTTACTGCATCACAATCATAATTTTAGTGCATTAAGGTTATAACCTTGATTTAGTGCATCATAATTAAGGTTATAACCTTGATTTTGTGCATCATAAGTGGCCACGCCAACCTCCTGAAAAAGGAGAGCTTTACCTGTTTTGAGTCTGTATGGCGGTGGGTTCAAACCTCGTGGATTAGTCGGCCAAACGGTCGGAAATCACGGTTAAAAAATAATAATAATAATAAAAAAGATGCATTAAAACTTATTAGTGCATTAAGGTTATAATTTACTGCATTACGGTTATAAAGTTACTGCATCATAATCATGATTTTAGTGCATTAAGATTATAAGTTACTGCATCACTATTATGATTGTGATGCGTATTTTATAACATGATGCAGTAATAAATTTTGTGGGAAAAAAAATTGCCCAAAATTTTTTTTTGGCGGATTTTTTTTTTGCGGGGGGGGGGTGGGGGGGGGGGGGGGGGGGGTGGGGGGGGGGGTGGTGGGGGGGGGTGGGGGGTGACACATGTCACATGACATGTGTGTGGCAAAGGTACACTGTCACCTCCCATGCCTTCTCATTCTTTTCATTATAAGAAACTTTTTATTTTAACCCTACCCTATATATATATACATATATATATATATATATATATATATATATATATATATATATATATATATATATATATATATATATATATATATATATATATATATACTAGTTTTCGAGGCACGCCCAATGGGCGGGCATGACTTATAATTATCGTTGTCATATTTTTCTATGACGAAAGAAGGTTGGTAAGTAATGGCTGGAAAAGTGGAAATGTTGAAAAAAATCGTTATATTTTTATAACAAATTTAAAATGAATGAATACAGATAAAAGAAATTTACTCTATCAATAATTCCACGTTCAATAAGCTTCCATCAAAGTGCGAAAGCCTGTTGTTGACCTCGTTTTGGGGGTCGTAAATGTAGATCTGCAAGAATATCGGGTTTAGTAATTCAGCAAGACAAAGGCCTCCAATCCAATGATATATTTGGGCCGAAATTCTGAACACGTATGGCGTGAGGCACCCGTTGTTCGTGTATATCAACCCCAAAAAAGGCGTTAAATTTCTGTAGCATATAAGCATCTGAAACACATATAACAATATTCCAGAATAGTGTGACAAAATATAATTTAAATTATAACCCGTTGGTACAAACGCAAACTCAATCACTAACCTGAATTGGCAGATGTGAAGGCATCAGCTCGAGTCGCCCTCGCCCGCGAAGGTGTGTTGGTAAAAGCTGGTGTTCCATTCGCCTGAGCTGCTGTAAATGCATAACGACAAAAATGTGCTTATGTCTCCGATGATAGACCTATAGGAAAATATTTAAAGAAATGGCTAGAAATTGTACTCGAATTTGTGATACCAGAAACGCCTCCAGTGGATGAGGACGGAACCGAAGTAATGACACCCGTAATAAAATCCAACGTTGTAACTGCAGCCGAACCACAGACCGCACTTGCTCGGATCGAGTTTGTTGGACAGGGTGTAAGAATATGACGTTCTTGAGATCCTACATGCATGTTAGGCAATTCAAGTAGTAAGAAGTATTCCACATGGTCATGATTCATTAACTTATACTTGTGCCAGAATGGGTCTACAAAATCAAGCAATGTAACCTGAATGCAATGATCGAGTCTGTGTGTTATTGTACTCAAAGAATTTGCATCTTATTACGATGTTTCTGATGCTTACACTAAGCTAAGGTTTACTTTGAAACGTCCTTTTTTTATACATTATTTAGTGCTATGGATGTTTTACTATAACGTAACTTGGGGGTATTTTTTTAGATACCTCTCGTATATAATGGATGTTGCTACCTCGACAGCTGATTGTCTGTCACTGGTCTACGACATGTTATCACCCTTTATGATGAAAGAACCAAGCAATTCTAAGCTTAGTAACTTAGAGGTCCGACCCCACCAATTATTTTTTATCGTCTGTATCTTATAAATGGGTATTTTGCATGAAATACCAAATGATGTATTGTGTTTAGTACATTTGAAAAACAGTATCATTCATTTATAGCTAATGTATTGTTTTGATGATTTATAGCTTTGTAACCATTAGAATCATTACTAGTTTATAATATGTTGATATCTGGTTGATTTGTTTCTTCTGGTTTGGGGTTTAACTACTGCTAACTAAATGTTAAGTGGAAAAGAAAAGGGACCTCGGGTTACATAGTGTTTGTAATCAGATGTGGGAAAAAAAGTTCAAATATTCAGAGCCCGCTGCTTCATCTATGTTTGTTTTGCTGCAATCAGTAATATTCAGGGCCTTGCAAAATAAAAACATAGCCAGTAATCCGAGTATTACCATCAATCGCATGTGCAGAACATGAAGAGAAATACTAATTTACCTTATTAGGTTGGGACATAGTTGGCCAGACTAATATGATTGGATGGTATCCTATCTGAGAATCATAGCCAATTCTAAGTTGGCCGTCACATTGTTTGTCAGCCATCAGATACGCCATGTTTTCTGAATGGTGATCAGCTTCCACTTTCCTTTTACCCTTATCGGAAAATATGACGTAATTCCCTTTCCCAAATATATTCATGTCACAGTTATTCAGCGGAAGCGACTCACGTATAATAAAGGCACTGTTCTACTTACCCACTGCAGGACTCGGACCATTTGCGACATTTTGAAAGCCCATAACCCATTGTGTATCAGACAGTGTTGTAGCCTTTGTACGCGCAGACCTATCAATGGCAGCATTATAGAAAAAAACAAAAACACCTAATATTAAGAAAACACAACCGATAAAATCTTGGAAAAGATGCAATATCGTACCTTGATTCATTAGTAGTAATACGACTCCAGTATTTATGATCATCAAAATTAGTTATCTAGACCATTGAAATATATCGACATAGAAGACTTTCTTGTACCTTTATCTAACAAAACTTTCTGAAAAATATACAATTTCAAATGAATAAACCCCATTATCATCAAATGATTTTAATTCAACATACAAATGAATAACCCCCATTATCATCAACTGATTTCAATTCAACATAATATCAAATTAAAGACTTAAAACATATAACAAAGTTACACACTTTACCCAGCTATGCACTCTTTTTATCCCATTAGCCATTCCTTCACAAACCTATAAACAGATGGCGTGATAACTTGAGGCAAAAGTAAACCTATCAAAGTCGAGCAAAGCACCAAAATAAGTCATTTGAATTGCTTTTAAGTCTAAGGGAATTTTCTTTTGCTTACTCTTATTTTGGTGATTACCAAGGGGTAAATCATCACCATTCATCTAATTTGATCTAATGGTGGGAATTAACCTAAGATAATAGATAAACCTAAGTCCATGTTTTTTTATTGTCTTTTTGTCTTTTTTTTTCTTTACTTTTTTTTTGTCTTTTTATTTTTCTTCATTTTTTTTCACGTTTGTACCTTTTTTAATTCGCGTTTACTTTTTTCGGTTTCATCCGTTTTCGTCTGTTTTCATACATTTTCATACGTTTTCATCTATTTCCGTCCGTTTCCATACGTTTTATCCGTTTTCATACGTTTTCGTCCATTAATCATACGTTTTCGTCCATTTTCGTCCGTTTTCATACGTTTTCGTCCGTTTTCATTCGGTGATGTTATTATAAGACAGGCGAAGATTCTGCAAATTAAGAAGACTATCGAAAATGTCAGGAATTGTACCGTGTATATTGGCATTTCAAGCTTCAAATGATTGTAAAATGGTTCTATCAATAAGGTCGTTAGGGAGACTCCAAGGGGACAGATTTGAGTTGTCCGAGATGCTAAAAATCTGGAGATTAGTGAGACCATTAAAAAGGCCTGAGGGGATTGAAGTAAAGTTGTTACTATCGAGTATAACTTGTTCAAGGGAAGCAAGGTTATATAGAGTAGGTAAAGGACCAGGTAATGAGTTGTCTTAAAGGGTTAGAGTTTTGAGATGTGAGAGGCCGTTGAGGTCTGATGGGGAGGGTTCCAGTGAGTGATTTATGAGCAAGATTAATGGAAGTAACATTGTTATACCTGTCACAAGAAATTCCTTGCCAAGCACAGAAATTATTCCCATCCCACGAGGACGGGGTAAGGGAAATGGATGTGGAAAGCTTAGCCATGATGGCTGCATCATCAGCAGTTGAGAATCAGATAATGAGGAAGGATGTGAGTCCGAAATTCAAACCGCAGCAGTGGTGATAGTCCATTGTTTCAAAGGGTGGAGTTAGCGCACTTGTGCTAACTATAGATAGCACTTAATCAGTAGTAAACCTCTCAGCATAGGTCACTTCAGCTGGATCAGATTCCGGCACAACAACCATAGGTGCTTCAGTTTCTTCAGTCATTTGGGTGTCCTCTGACACGAATGTGTTTCCACTTTGAGCAGCATCTGTCTTGAGAGCTTTTGGCTGTTTAGGTTTTAGCTTTGGGCTTGATAACCGATCTCTTCCACTCAATAGAAAAGCTTGATGTTCGTTCTCAAACCTCGCAAATTGATCTTGCATTTTCAATAATTAATTCTATAACCTTAAAATAAAAAATAATAATAATAAAAAAAATAATAATAATAAAAAAAAAACATTTAATTCTTTTTATAGGTATATTACTGGAGCCGATTTCATGAACTAAAAATAATGCATAATTCTAAATTATTTATATGACTTTCGACCCATTTGACCCATTAGCATTTTTTTTAATGTTACCCATTCCACCCGTTAGCAACTTTTTTTATGTTAAGCATTTAACTTGTTAAATATCAAATATTACCCAAACCTACCCTTTCATAAGTAAAAGAATCGAAATTACCAACTCTAATTTTCTGCATTACAATAACCGTAACAATAATACGTTCAAAAAACTAAGTCTAAATAGAATGGAATCAATATTACATGCCAATAAGGCTTTTCTCAGATAGTAATAGCTAATATTACTTACATGTGAATGTATCATTCATTCGTAACAAATACATGTATTTGGTTTATTAGTTTATTATAGAAAACGGAATGAAATAGCGTGCGTGAATATAGAGCGGTCATTTAGGCCAGAGGTTGTAAGCAGGTAACTACATTTCAGGTCACTTTTGACCAGTTTTATTTTTAGCTAAGTTATTCAAGTATACTCACTTGACCAGTTATCACAAACAATAATCAAAATTAACCAAATCTATGTAAACGGGTCAAGCTGCCACATTAGTACCTTTAACCAACTTTTTTGTCTTCTTAAAGTTCCTCCATCTAGAAGAGCCATAATAGTGCACGACTTATCTTCTTGTACAGCTTAAAGACTTTGAAGCAAGCATGCAAGCAGCTTTTGCAACCTTTTGTCTCTGAATCTTTATAGGTGTGACATATCTGACTTCTTCAATTTATAATGATTGAAGTGTTTTCCAACCTTTTGTATACATTGATATTGAAGGTGTTCTTCAACACATAACTGATACTTAAAATAGAGTGTTTTATGGGTGGTAAATGTTGAGAATTGAACGCACCTGGTTATCTGGGATCGATGTATGCGAGTGAGTAAACATGTTTGTCACCAGGGCCTAATGGACCTGATGTGCTTCTTATAGACAACTTGTATGTAACACTTGAAATTTCACCAGATACTTGACAATAGAACAGTGAGTATTCAATATTAATCAAAATGTTCAAAGAGTGGCGCATGCCATCATTAAGTATATAATCTCACAAGATGTATATGGCCATGGATAGTTAGACTTGGACACAGTCCTCCACAAGCACTATTTAGTATTAAAGCTCACTTGATATATTTTAAACTTGACGTCTATTACGTATTTTCTATATAGCTATAGGAATCCTTTTGTTTCGACTTCACAGAAATAGATATTAATGCCAAAATTATAACATGGTTTTTAATATCAGCTAAAATACTTTTATTAGTATAGTGCTGATAAAATTCTTTAACCAACATATTCCTTATCTCCATGTGTCTGTAATTGTTCAATACACAACACAACCATATTGTATATGCGTCTTTGATTCGTACCTAATGCCCTTCAGAATGGAAGAGTCGATTCTGCAAAAGAGATAATAGAAAGGTGGTTTAGCTCTATTCCTGAGGTTCATCATCCAAAATCCAAAATCCTAAATATCAGCTCCTAGATATCGAGTTCTGCCCAAACTAACATTGTGTTTGGACTGCTTAATCTTTCCCTTCATAAATAGTTGCAAAATGAGCCTTCAGAAGCCCGCATTGCCATGGAGCAGGTTCTAAGAAGTTGCTTCTTCTGATGACTATAACCATTGTGTGACGGCAACTGTTATACAAAAAAAAAAAAAAAAAAAAAAAATTTAGATAAATGTGATTATGAACTATCCTGCAAAAGGTAAAAGATGCATAGAAGACCAGAAATACAACATAACCGAGATAGGAGAATGAGCTGATTACCACTTTGTCTTGTTGAAGCAGGATTCCCTTTGAAAAAATATTGTAAAGATCCTCTTTCTTGATGGTAGAATACATTTCAGGGCACTTTGACATCTCGATTATTTCTTTATAGTCTTTAGGCAATTTGGGCTCCCATTCCTCATGATCCTCCTGTATATACAATAATCAATTAATACACTCATGTTTCATACAATTACTTTCTTACAATTTATAAAATAGTTAAAGGCCATAGTTTAGATACATGAGCATCAAAAGTCAGCCAATTTTGTCTAAATATAGAAACTTACTTGAAATTCCAATGATTTCTTGAGTTCTATGACCACTTCACCGGCTGTTGGTCGTCCTTCTAACTAAATACTTGAAAAGTGATTTGACTTTGCAATTCAAAATGGGTAAAAAGTAGTTTACACTACTAAATAAGCTTAAGCCAAACACCCCTTTATGCGGTGTTAACTGTTTTAAAAACTGATTTTCAAAGACTAATCTGAAATTTTCTTAAGTAAAAACTAAAATGTACTTGGAATGATACTTAAAAACAAATTAAGCAGAGACAAATAGCTAATAAGCACTAAAGTGCTTATTAGTGAAATAAGCAGTAAGCAGAAAAATAAAAACTTTTTTTTTCATTAATTGAAAAGACAGAATACAACTTTAAAACATAAAACTAAACTTTAAATCTACTAAAATAACCACTTATCAGTCCATCTGTTAGGATCCACAACTTCCTTAACCAATTTAAGATTACCATGTTTTCAAGTGGTGGGTCTAAAATCTTTAGTATCTGAATAGAACAAATCAAACTTATTAGATATACAAAGTCAATAAGATAGATACTAAAAGTCTTTCCATACGTATAACCTACAATTCCTGTAATATTCTCAGCCGAACCAAACTTTGCAAATGAATTGTAGGATACCTCACTATTGGTGACTTCTCCCTTCCATATATCATCAAGAATAGCTTGTGATTAATTAATGAAAATGTCAAATCTCGACAACAATAAAGTTAGGGAGAAAAACTGTTAATACACAGTTCCACAAATTAATCGAAACTTGACTATGTAAGAATACTTTAACATACCTCCTCCACGGAAAAGATCGTTGTAGTGACCAAAGAAAACATGTAGTCCAATTTCAATATGATTTCCATCTTTATCAACAAATGAATCCACTTTTCCACCAATGAATGTCCTTGACTTGTATATATCCACCTGTAGAATAAGAAAAGTTTAAGTTGCGTGCGCCTGCAACGTGAACTGGTAAATCAGCCCAAAAAAATCCTGGCTCAAACCATGAAATGAACAAACTCAGCTCCTCGTATGGGATGCTGCTGGTCAAATGTTTATTTATACTACTATCCAAAGGCTGCATATTTCCGGTCCAGTATTGCTCAGAAGATGGTTTGGAAAAGAGAGAGTTCGGATCGTTAGGAAGTTCGACATTTATATCAAAGGCAGAAGACGGTCGGTGATCATCAAATAGTTGATTCTTGACATAAGCTGAATCCGCAACTTTGAGTTTAGATGCATTATCATTGTTGCTGCCTATAATTCCACTTTCATGATTGGTTGTTATTCCATGGTAGGACTCCATTCCTGAAATCATTTTAGGAACTATTTTCCCTGAAACACAGTACCAAGTTACTTATAATGAAGTTCTAACAAATGATATGTTTATATTCAAATTGCTGACTCACCCCCGGTCAAGTTGGTTTTAGGACTATTTAGCAGTAGCTTACTCTCAGGGTCTGTTTGATCAGTCCATCTGTTAGGATCTACAACTTCCTTAACCAATTTAAGATTACCATCTTTTCCAGTGGTGGGTCCAAAATCTTTAGCATCTGAATAGAACAAATCAAACTTATTAGATATACAAAGTCAATAAGATAGATACTAAAAGTCTTTCCATACGTATAACCTACAATTCCTGTAATATTCTCAGCCGAATCAAACTTTGCAAATGAATTGTAGGATACCTTACTATTGGTGACTTCTCCCTTCCATATATCATCAAGAATAGCCTGTGACCAATCGCTCATACGTGTCTTATGCACGCCTATACTCATCTCCACAGTCACCAATCGCTCTCTGAAGATCTTTTCCTCTTCGTGCTTAACTTCTGATGCTGGTTACATTACATCTTCTTCATTAAGTTTAAGTGAGAATATTCGATACCTCCCATCCCTTTAGTCAGGTCAGGCAGCCCCAAATGACAGCCTTCTTACCCTTCTTTTTAGCCTTTGCAGGAACGCACCATCAACATCATTAGGATAAGTTTATAATGTTAGTTAGGGTGTCTGCTCCTTGTTCTCTTCTATAAACTGTGAGCAGAATGCCTAAAGTTAACCGCCTGCACAGCATGAGTTTATAATGTTAATATTGAGGAATACCATAATCATTAGAGATGGCTAGACGAGTCAAGAAAATACAATAACAGGTCAAAGCGGGTTGGGTACATGATTGCAAATAGCCACCTTTAATGATGATATGACATTAAATAAGTCGATTTAGAAATATTAATTCACCTTACGATCTTTTCATTTTATGTCTCATGAGCATACACCAACATATCTGATGCCTTCTCACTTGCGATCCCAACCATCAATAAACCCATGCTAATACCAGAAGCTTCACCAGGAACAGAATTGTTGGTGTAAAGTAGAGCCGCCAAGCCTATAACTAAGCAAGCACCGTGCTGAACAACCTGCGCTAACCAATGGGTGGTGTAAATATAGGCTTCAAGAATCTAATGATCTTATTTATGTTAGCAGACAAGCACCTCAACGCTTCACCAGCAACAGCACTGTCGGTGTAAAGTACACTCTTTATCTCATCATAGATATCTTCAACAGCAATTCCTAGAGCCACCAAGCCTAGACCTAAGCAAGCACCGTGCTGAACAACCTGTGCTAACCAAGGGGTGGTGTAAATATTTAATTGGTCAAATTAATGATCTTATTTTATGAAAAAAAATCCTTAAAAAAACCCAAATCTGGAAAACGTGTTTCCATCCTTCCTTAAATTTAACTAAATTCTCGACTACAGGTGTCCAATTAAATTTTCCATCCATGGCTTTCATTGCCTAGCCGATTCATCACTGTTATAATTCACAAAACCAAATCCCCTGGCCCTCCCTGATTCTGTCAGTATGTACACACCTACATCACTATCCAAAACATGAACACACACGAATTATGATTTAGAAAATCCAGCGGAAAAACATTTCTTCCCATGATAACATAACATGATTATTATTGTCACTCATTAAACGTCTGAACACTTTTACACACAATAAAAGATAACTTGCAACAGTGCTATCAGTATATGCCATGAACGGAACAAACTATTGAGGCTTCAACAATCAAGCTAGAGTTTGCATGGGTCATCGGCTATAAGCTACATAATAAATATACAACCTAAGGCGCTTAATCTGTTATGATTTTTGGAAACTTTTTTATAAAGATAGTACGCAAACATACCTGAAGAACATGATCGTTTCGTCCATCTCTACTCCTTTTTAATAATCTCATGATAAATTATCGATTCAGCACCACCCGTGCTTCTTGTGTTGTCGTTGTCACTTGCTGAACCGACTTCTCTTTAGGTAAATAGTTCTTTTTAGGTACCAACAAACTGTCATTTATATATTTTTTTGCAAACACCAATTAACGTTAACGCCAGTTACGTCATTTTTCCCAATTATCTACAGATGTCGATATAAACATTTATGTTGAAAGAGAGAGATTACTATTTAGTGTCCTACGAGCTCCATTGGTGGATTCGTTTCAACCTGTTTGGTTGATGCTCTTGGCCATTGTTTACTTTCATATCTGAAATGTTAAATAATGTAATTATAGAACTTCTATTAGTATCAAATAACAAATAAGAAGCATAAATGATATAGGCTCACATAAGAGTAAACTTTTGCATAGTTCTAATGATTCACGAAGCGTAAATGATGACACTGAATACCTTCCTCCACCTCCACCAGAAGCCTCTTGCCCACTATCTAACAACATCAGAATGTTTTGAGTTATGACCAAAACGAAAACACGTATATCAATAACTTTTCTTTTCATTGCTTGTGTCAGTTCTGCAATTACATCCTGACCAACCTGTATTTGCGTACGTCTTCAGATAAAATGAGGGATCAATGCACGTCTTCAGGTATCTAAATTACATGAGATAACAAAACATATCAATGTTTTAATAAAAAAGAATATCAATGTCGACTATCATTATGAAAATATATTGTTGCTATATAAAAAGTGATCATGACAACTTCAAGCAACACAAGGGCGGACTTTAGTGCTGGAAACTGTGCCCTAGGAAGAAATAGCTGCATGATGTCACATCTATACAGGTCAATTGTAAGATTTTTTAATTGATGAAGCATTCAATATAAAAACTGAAAATAACATAGATGAGTAAATAACAATACCATAGCTTTAATACCGAAACATAAATGAGATAACAAAACATATCAATGTTTTAATAAAAAAGAATATCAATGTCGACTATCATTATGAAAATATATTGTTGCTATATAAAAAGTGATCATGACAACTTCAAGCAACACAAGGGTGGACTTTAGTGCTGGCGACAGTGCTGGAAACTGTGCCCTAGGAAGAAATAGCTGCATGATGTCACATCTATACAGGTCAATTGTAAGATTTTTTAATTGATGAAGCATTCAATATAAAAACTGAAAATAACATAGATGAGTAAATAACAATACCATAGCTTTAATACCGAAACATAAATGAGATAACAAAACATATCAATGTTTAAATAAAAAAGAATATCAATGTCGACTATCATTATGAAAATACATTGTTGCTATATAAAAAGTGATCATGACAACTTCAAGCAACACAAGGGCGGACTTTATTGCTGGCGACAGTGCTGGAAACTGTGCCCTAGGAAGAAATAGCTGCATGATGTCGCATCTATACAGGTCAATTGTAAGATTTTTTAATTGATGAAGCATTCATTATAAAAACTGAAAATAACATAGATGAGTAAATAACAATACCATAGCTTTAATAGCGAAACATAAAAGAGATTATGAGGAAAAAAAAGGATATTAGGGTTTTTGAGAAAAAAATATAATGAACAGTATATAAGTTTTTACATATATATTTTGTTTAGGGTTACCTAAGTTGTAGGGATTCTCCTACGTTGCATATATTTATAATTTTGGACTTGCAACATATATTCCAAAAAGTTGTGTTGCCTTAGTGGTAAACACACATGTTATTCAACCAAATAATCAAGGTTCAATCCTTGCAAGGCTCATTTTTAAAACAATTTTCCAAAATTAATTAAAAAAAATCCGAAATTTACTTAATATTAAATTCGAATTTTAGAAATAATTGCTAAAAATTTCGAAAATTAATACATAAAATAATATTGCTTAGTTGGACAACAAATGCTTATGTAGCATGAAATTTGATTATTTGGCATTGAGGTGACATTGCGGTGGCATTAATGCCAAATGCCTCATGTTATATATATATATATATATATATATATATATATATATATATATATATATATATATATATATATATATGTATATATATATATGTAGCGGATGGAATGGAAAGGTCTTCTAAGACTTGCTTTGGTGGATCATTATAGAAGTATGCTTACAACAAAATGAGGTTTAGAAGCATTATGATCAAGGGTTTTACATTGTGAGTGATTAATATTAATTTTGGATATAATGGTTACTAATATATGCTAAAAACTAGTGAAAATGTAGTATTTAAGTATGTGGAAGTGGGTGTGCAAAGGTTGATATTTATAGACAAAAAACCAAAAATATTTTTGTCCCCAAGGATCCCTTTGAAAAGGGATCCGGCTGCCTAGCCCAAAGGGATCGCGGGATCCGCCATAGCTGGGTAACAAATCCGGGTTTTGGGTTATAAATTTCAGGTCTTGGGTTATTGGTTTTTGGGTTTTGGGTCATGGTTATCTAATGTGATGACATGCAGATGTAAAGAACATTTTGGGTCATGGGTCATGGACTTTGGGTCATGGGTACCTGATGTGCTTCGTTGTGTATAGGAAATTTATTGTTATCAAGTTTTAAATTTATATTTAGCCGAATATACCTATGACAAACACTTACGGACAGTTATCCGATCGATGGTAAGCTAGTTGGTAAGTAGTGTGTCGAACATTAAAAGTGGAATGTTAACACTTAAATCTATTAGTATTTTAATTCTATAGGCTAGTCTAATTAAACCTAATTTTAACGCTGCAATGGGGTTTCAGCCTGATAGACTAACACAAGGTTTAGATTTAATTGTAAAAGCAATGAGGCAAATAACACACACAAGCAGAGGCACATATAATAAAGAAGAGGTCAAGATGATAGTAAGGAAAATGTATTAGCCATTGTTTAGTCATATAAGATGTTTGATAAGTCTAAAACCTGTAACGACGGTACTCACAACTTGGCGTATCTCGTTCCTAAACCTAGCTCGTCACTAGGATCTAAATTCTTGTATTGTGCATTTTTCGGCAGATATAATCCTGTCACGATTAGTCGGAATCTGCATAAAGTCTGCCTTAATGATTATCATTTTTATTATTTATCCCTTCTAGGGCTTAAATTAACATGCAAAATAATATTAATGAAGTAATAAATATAATCAAAACCCAAGCTTAAGCTGCCTATCGAATTAGTAACAAATTAAAAACATCAAATAATCATTAAACATGGCTAATACCTACACGTATTAGCCCATAATCTCAGTCATAATACACGATAACATGTTCTAAAATATTCAAGTATAAATTAAAAGAGAAAAATACGCTAACCGAACGATTGTAGAGTATTAAAACGAATTAAGTGAATTATCCTATGTAAATATGCACTAGCAGGACCTTCTTGGTCTTCTTTATTTCTCTGGTATCGTATTTGGTGGTTACCTCCTCTTATGCCTCCATAAAATTCGTTTGTAGGTCTCCTATTTATAATTTCTAGAAACAGGGTCAATATGACGTATTAGGTTATCTGATACGGTGTATCAAGGTAACTTCGCGTGTGGTCCAAGATTATTAATTATATTCTAGAATATTCGTACACCGCCATAGTAATACGGCGTATCACAAATCTTCATACGGCGTACGTTGTCTTCTTATTTTGGAATTATGGTGAAGTCTTGAGAGTAGATATGGCATATGTTGTTAATGTCATACGGCATATCTGGAGTAAAACAAGTCAGATCTTCTCGTTGACCAAAGTTTCATGTACGACATATGAAAAAAATACATACGGTGTATTCTTCAAAGTCAGGCAATGGTCTTTATAATCATCCAAGTCTTGGCATACGGCATATCTATCTAGAATGATACGGCGTATGATTCGTCAGTTCAATAGACTTTTCTAACTTGATCAATTTTTCTCCAATTTACCTCCAAAATAGCCAATTTTCACCAATTTCTTGATAATAACTGAGATTTACAAAAGTAAACAATTAAGTATCAAATCTCATATAAAATAATGCAAAACAGGCAATATACATAGGATAAATGATGCTAATAATATGACGTTATTTGATGTCATCAAATATCCTCCCACTTTAACTTTACTTGTCTTCAAGTAAACTTTAGATAAAACTTATGAAAATGTATCCTACATTCGTCCAAGATTTTTCTAGCTACGCATTTATTCATTTAATCTCAAGTGCACAACCAAACACCTCACGAAATAAGAAAATGAAATCACTCATATCACTCAACTAATCTATGTGGTAACCTTTAAGTAGTTAGCTCGTTTGCTCAGTCATGACGAGTATTCTATCATAAGCTTGGCAAGGATACACATCTCCACCACTAAAGCTAAGGAGTAACAAGTCTAAAGCAGTAATTGGGTTAATTATTATAAGGCTTTAAGGGTTATGTCAAAATATCTAGTATAAAAATATATTAGATCGCTAGTGCGTATTCTTGATTTACTCAAACAATAGATGGTCACTAGAAGGGTATAATTTGGATCACTGGCGCATTATTCACATAACGGATGGTCACCAAAATATACATCCTAGATCGCTGGTGCATCATTTGATCACTCAAAAACCGGATGGTCACTAAAATATTAGTACATTAGATAATTTTACAAGGTATGGAAAGGAAAAGGGAAAACATACATAATTGGTGTAAAATAAAATCACAAAACAAATAGATTATAACAAACATGTGGTTAATTACTTCCCGACCTTCCCATAAAAAAGACACAAATTATAGACTAACTCACGCTTTAACATGAAAACTCACGCTTTAATTGGTAGACACGAATTAGACTCAATGATGTCTTAATCATCATATCACAAACCTTAGTTGGCGTTCCCATAACGACCAACTCCCTTGCAAACCATAAATATAATACAACAAATAGTGGCGATATCACCACTAATGCATAACTTACATCGTTGTTTTATAACACGTACCAACGAATAATCGATTAGCTCAAATATAGAATCAATTATGTTTAAAAGAACCGATCATCTCACTTTCTCACTTTTTCTTCTTACTCTTTTTTTTTTTCTTTTCTATTTTTCTATTTTTTTTTTATTTTTTATTCAAATAAACATCTAATGGTGTAAAATTTCACCACATCACCATCATAATAAATATGGATGATTTTTTCAATCACTTCAAAACTTCAGATATAAAAATAATAGTGACAGTAGTAAACACACGAAAATAAAAAATAACTATTATCACATTCTCATTGCGATGTGCAATTCCAGACCTAACCATAGATAAGAAACATACACACGAACACAGGAAATACACACTTTATAGAAGCAACCAACCACAGACTTTAATTTATAAGGTAGGCCAAGGTGTATAGGTGCAACGAAACAATTTAACATTGGTGTAGGAAACGAAAGGAATCGCTCTAAGGTGTAGGATATTGGTTTTCACAAACACATAATCAAGAACATATAAGGTTCAAATGAGATAGATTTTAGAGAGAGAAACTGGAAGATGGGAGCCTTTCTAGAGAGAGAAAGTAAACAAAAGAAAGAAGGTTAGATTGAGTGAAAGGTCCAACCCTCTACCTTGGGAGTTAGAGGGTATTTATAGTTACATATTACACGTCCTCCTTCGGACTGTGGATCAGGCGTACAGTGGGTAAAGACCCGTCCTTCCTCCATGGTGTTGCTCTAAACTAATAACTAACTAGCTTACTAACTAAATAACTACTAAATAACCTAAAGTCTACGAGCTAAGATATGCTAAAACAATAATTGGGGTGACCGACACTTCCTTATGGAATTTCCAATTCCTAACAATCTCCCCCTAAGGGAGGTCACCCCATGATTTAAATTTTGAATCCAAGCAATCTATCTTTGTCTTTATGCTCGAGCTCGTAGACTTCAATTCTTCAATGTCCGCAGTCTTTGTGCTTTAGCAGTGATTCTTCAAAGTCCAATTGCTTTGTACTTTTAGTGGAGGTCTTTGTGCTGATCCACGTTTGGTGATTCATTAAGCCAGGTTAGAGATCATCAGCCACAACAAATCTCTGACTCATCCATTGTAGTATCGCCATTATGTGAAGTTGAGACTTTCGGACCGACATGCTCACATTTTGGATCATGATATCTTCTCATCAGAGTTGCGGAAGCTTTTGTTGATTCATAATATTTCTAGCAGTGTAGCAGAAACATGGATTGAAAATATCAGAGCTAGTTGATTAAGATATGCACCTATCATGATTTCTTTAGAAGTGAATGTAATGTGTGAGCATGCGGCTATGGATTGACTCCTCAATTCTGATCAGCTGCAACCGTTGGGTGTTCCTGCATACAACAATTAGCAATAAAGGACACGAAAGTGTCTTTGATCACTTTCTTTGAATTGAGGTGCACGGCCCACGATTCCCCGTTGATCGCATAAGTACTGCGTGATCGGTATAATTCAAGAATCTCCGAAGCCGTTCTAATGTTCTCAAACCGAACGTCTCAAAGAAGAAAACACGGAGTGAGTGAACCGTAATTGAGATTCAACTGATTGATGAAAAATTGATTTGAAAATAATCGCGTATTGCTTAGAAGAAAGAGTTTTGCAATACGATGAAGGCTTTATGAGAAATATCAATTTTCAATCAGAAATACTTTTGTATTTGAAAATGAATACACATTCGATGTGCTAGAGAAAAGAAGAGATTTGCACATCAAACGGTTTTTTCAAAAGTATTCGTCAATTCATTTCCTGGACCAAGGTTGATTCAAGAATGAATCGCCCCATTGTTTCTATATAGTTGTCACAAGCTTGATCTTTAGAAGAGATCTCACATGTCACCCACCAAGAGCTTGTTTGATGTTGGCTCTAGAAGGATTTCCATCTTCATCGTGAATACTTTTACATATCACTCGGATGTTTTGGCAATACCACAAGGATAATGCGTAGGACTCTTAAAATATATTCTTACTTTCCACATTGTGTTAAACAACAAGTTTTCAAGAATTTAGTGTCCTAATGAGATATTGTGGATGATCTCTTGGCTCTAGACTCAATTGTGCACATTTGGTTCCTATACCGGAGACTAGGGAGAGGGTCTCCTTCTTCAATATCAACAATCTCTAAGAGAAAGTCGATAGATTATGTAGGTTTCCCGTGAGAATGAAACAAGTCCTTTTAAGAGGAACTTGAGTAGCTTGGGAAGTTTGGTGCAGTGCGTCACTGGGTCCATGACGTCTTGTCTTCAATACCAGTGTTACCTTAGTAGACACTAGTAGCATATGTATTGAACCCGGTTTCTGCCCTAAGGTTGAATTAATGGAGGGTTATTTCTTTTCACCCTTTTCACATTCAATTCTTTTTCATTCTTCAACCCCTTCAGTGCTTACCGAGACTTCATAACTAGAACCTTGTTGGGTTTATTCCATTTCTAGCTCAATCTCAGTCGGCACTCTTCCCATTTCTCACTTTTCTCCTTTTT
The DNA here is from genome assembly GCA_910596185.1 of Chrysanthemum makinoi. Lineage (NCBI taxonomy): Eukaryota > Viridiplantae > Streptophyta > Magnoliopsida > Asterales > Asteraceae > Chrysanthemum > Chrysanthemum makinoi. Next base: position 115,205,593 of record OU343217.1, on the reverse strand, counting down.
TCATCATACCAAAGAACTTCTACACTATCTAGTGGATTGTCCCTGGGTAGATCCCTCCGGCCCTGGCGGGATCGTGGGAACGAATACCTAACCTAACCATCCTTATAAGACCATGCATAAAGTAAATTGGTCGGTCTTTTGGTATTGTTCATTCCTTCTCAAAACCAATTGAAAAATCATTTGAAAAATCAATCAAGGTACTTGTGATATAAAATCAAAGCATTTTGCACCTTAATTGTTTTGATCATTTAGAAATGCTCCCCCTCAACATGTGCATATGATTATGAAATTGTTTAGCACATGGAGGCAAGAGTTCTTTTGAAATAATTTCTTTGATCACAATTTCCTTAGAAAAAGCCTTTTGATTTTCTTGGTAAATTCTCCCCTCAATATGTGCGTTGGATATTTGAAAATTATTTTGCACTTGGAGGCAAGAGGTTTTGAAGTACTTTTCACGATTGCCAATAGAAACCATTCGCTCCCCCTCAATATGTACATCGATATACAAAAGAGTTTAGCACATATTAGAGAGAACTTGCACTTTGAATCAAAACGATCATCTTTTATCAAATTTCATATTAAATCACAAATTGTCCCCCGATCAAAAATATCAAACCCTTTGAGATTTTGGATCCCAAGTGATTTAATATGGTTTGGAAAACATGGGAGAATATGTGGCCTTGCTTAAATACTCTTCTAGTTTTTGGTTAAATGCTCCTCCACAATCATGTGCATTATGTATTTGAAATCGTTTGGCACATGAAGAAAGGAGTGCTTTTGAAAGAGTCACCCTTTAAAACCGATTTGAGATTTAAATTACTATCTCTCCCCCGATCAAAAATATCAAACCATTTGAGATTTGTGATCCCAAATGATTTAAATCATTTCGAAAATTTTAGGGGAAAGACGTGGCTCGATTTAATTTAAAAAAATGATTGATAAGGATCAATTTTTCGACATTAAAGATTGTTAGTGTAAGGTATGATAGTTTTAAGAGATCTTTAAGTAAAATAAAATAATTTCACAATCAAACTAGAACAGAAAAAATTTCATTTTGAAAGATCTTTGAGTTTTAAATAGAATCATACCATGACATAAAATTAAATATTTAGATCACCACTTATTTTGTACAAACAGACTTGATTGATGAAATATTGTTTGAAAATATTTTATTTTAAATCACTCTCCCCCTCAATCGATGACCGTAGTCGTTGATTGAGTGACTCAAGTTTTGATAAAATGAAGTCTAGTGATTTCCAAAATTAAGTCCAATTTATTTTCAAAACCAATATTTTTCCATTTTTCAAAACAATATTTTCAAAATTGTTTAAAAATGGTATCATTCACTACTATCTTGCACAAAGATACGTTAGGTTGGAAGTAGCTGTTGTTGCTGTAGTTGGAAGAAAACCGTCTGCGATGCAAGAGACCTTGACGTTGCATTTGTCATGTCAACTCTTCATAGAGGTCCAATTAAGCCCGTTCTTCATTTGATGATGTGGAAACCATCACGATGCGAGACCTATTACGCCATTTTCATGCCAACTCTCCATAGAGGTCAAATTAAGCTCCGTTTCTTCTTTTGTCGACCCAAGATATAGTTACCCTTTCCTTTCAGCATCCAATAATATTCATTTATGGGATCCGGATCGGGAACATTCTTTTAATCCATGATATCTGCATACGTTAGTAGACATACAAACAGATATATGGTGGTCGGCAACACCAAAACATCAATTGACTAATAAAAGTCAATTCAACATATAAATCAGTTCATATCAAGCATGGGAATAATGTGTTTATCAAACTCTAATCATCCAATCCTAACAATCATATCCTAGGCACCTAGTCCTTCAACTTAGGTTAACATGTTTTACATTTAAGTATATAGGATAATTAGATAAGTTCGTTAGATGATATATATTTGAAAACATTCTCCCCCTCAATCAATGACTTATTTTTTGAAAAGTTTAAAAGCGCTGAAGTCATTGATTGAGTTTTTATTTTTTACGAAAACTCTGAAACTGATTGATTTACAAGCAACTCATTTACCACCATTTTGTTAAAACAAATATTTTTCTGAAGAATTTTGAAAAGGAAAAATATTTGAGTAGGAACAGCAGTCCTTCGACATACTTTCCTCATTAAGTTTTAGGATAAGTGCACGAAATATTTGAAAATTGGTTTAGCACAACACTTTCCTTTCTTGAAGAGCGGGTTGCAATCTGAAATAATAGCAAACCATGGTTTAAGCGCGGGTCACAGTCTGAAATAACCGCAAGCCATAATTTTAGACATGTTTTGAAAAAGAATATTTACACCTCTTGCTCGAACTTCATCTAAAGTCCCGTGCCATTATTGAATGACATTTCTAAGACCGTAGATGTTATCGATACCAGAAGACATGTCTAGAAAAACAACAATTTTTTTTTTAATTTTCTGACTTTTATGGGTTTTTGTTGATTTTATATTTTTGTATTTTGCTTTTTGATAAATATTAACAGATAGAGTAATAGTTTAAGAAGATGATGATACAAGTACCGAGATAAGGAAATCGATCAGCACTTTGTAGAAGATGTAAGTCATCATCTCTTAAACTTTTACCACCAAAGCATTCGAGGCTCTTGAATTGTCGCAAGAACTTGAGCCTTCTAAAAGTGAATCTTTGGTAGCTTCCCCCCAAATCGACAATCCTTGGAAAAAGACCATTTCCCTCAAGAAGAAGAAGTGAAGCAAACAGTCTCATTGAATGAAGCTCAACACCTCAAGAAGACGATAACACCGTAACAAGATAACACGATCATCTTTGCGTTTATCAAACCCGAATAAATGATTAAGCCCGATCACATGATCTTGTTGTGTCCCCATGTACACATTATTCTTTCGAGTTTGAGCGTCTCGGGGAACAATATATCAACATCTTCATTTTACCAAGTGCATTCCAGTTATCTTCCATATAACCAATCAGCCCATAATGTACACAAGTACCCACCCAGAGTAGAAACAACGACATCACAGTAGCTGGTTTGAGTCATTGATCTTCTCTGCGGATGTCAAATCCGAAATAACTGATTAAGCTCGATCATGTGAACATGATGTGCGACATTGATGTACACATATCTCTCCCTTGATGGTTGCGATCACATCGGAATCATCATTACATTGTGTACATGAAGTAATAGCCGGAAGCACTACCATAAATCATATAGAAGATGTCGATAAGCAATGTCATATCACTCCAAATATTTTCTCATAATTCATCCAACTGAACGCTGAAGTAACACAAACCAAAAGTATCCAGAGACCACTTCCCTCAAATGGTTGGAATAATACATCCTTCCCCCAAATAGTTGGAATAATATATCCTTCCCCCAAATAGTTGGATTCATACACCAAAGGCTATGAGTAAACATGAGTTTATCTACTTATGACATTTGTCTTTCCCGGGATTAATTCAATAGAAAAGAAGTATTAGGTTCATCACGTGTACTCGTTGTGTATTTAGATGTATGTCTTCCCCTTGCTGATTTTGATACTTCAATCAAAGAACACATTATACATACCAAATATTCTTGAAAAGAGAAGAACAAAAATTAGCTCATATGAATCCGTGAGAATCAATCACAGTAAACTCTCCTCGACTATCTTTACCAACCCATATGTGGACAAATTGAAGTAACCAGTGATGAAGCAAACCCGGCATACCAAACTTGAACAAGAATTTCCCCGTAGTTGTGACTTATGCTTGCACTCATGTTGGAAGAACGGTGTAGAGAATTCATGCATCATGAAAATTTCTAAGTACTCAATACCCAATGAGAGTATGAGACATTAACACCTCTTTGCATTATCCACACCGTCATCTGTATGTGACCGAGTAAAACAACGTAACTCCTAATAATGTTAGTTAACAGGTCTTTAACCATCCACCCGACTGCGGTAACTAGATAAACCAAGTCTTCAACTCAAATTCTTAAGCCCGAGCAAGTTATCAAATAAGAACACACCTTTGTGAAAGTCAACTTCAATCTCAAATGAGTGATAAATGATTAACTCCAAAGTAATCAACTTGTGTCAAATGCCCAACACGTGAATAAACATACAATCGAATGTACATTGATCCACTGAATGAACCGGAACAAATGATTCCTCAACATCAATGCCTTCTTCCTAAGGTATAAATGTAGAGACTGATTCACCAATAATGTTTTCGAGCAGATGAGGTAGTCATTTTCCTTAATGTCCATGTGGTTGATTTATAGCGTACACAATGTGAGGAACAATAATCAGTGAAGATTTGGCCAAGGAATACTAAAGAGCAGATCATTATTCATGAGTGCAACTTCAATATTATGATAGTCATTATCAACGCCTTGAGGAATAACTGGAGATTGGGTTTCTTGAGTAGTCTAAGTTGTACTTCTTAGATGGTGCATCTTGATCAACATTCTTTAGAGGTTGGAAGTACTCATCAAACATATCTTGAAACAAAGAATCCCAAACAATGAATCCCAGTTATCCTTAGTGAGTGAAGCATTAGGCATTGGAGGAGAGTCGTATGACCATAATTCAAGCATCCATCAACATGTAGTATATGCACTCTTCTCCCCCTCAAAAATTGCAAATGAAGTTTGCCGTTTTTGATTGAGCAAGTGAATAAGAATATACACCAATGAACGTAGATCCATTTGAAGGTTGAAAGAGCGTGGGAAAAACATGAAGCTTGTTGATGAAGAATGTCGATGAGAATTGTCATAAACATGAAGATTTCTTTGAAGATAAAGCGCATGAAGCATACACCTTTCTTTCTGTGAAGAACGGGCCTGGTGTTATCTGCAGACGCTACAATGATGAAGTACTAGGCCCGAATCGGTGAAACGACGTCATAGCGATTGAATATCAAGGTTGAGTTACTTGAACCCGTGAGTTATGAGATATCAATCCATTTGTTATCCATACTTTAAGCCAGCCCATGTAGTGAAGGATCGAAGTATCTTCAACTGAGTAGGGAATACCTGCACTAACATTACAAGCTTGATTGCATATATATTGGTTAGTGTCATTAGTATCCAAACCCTTTGGGGTATCACGGTCAACCTTGATTTTGCCATCGGTAAACAGCTTTCCGGTAGGAATCCACCTAAGTCCAACATCCTTAAACATTCTACCAGATGGTATCCATTTATGGCAAGGTCTAGGATTGTTGATATTCTTATGCACAGTGGAAGACTTATTGGTATTCCTAGACTCCAAAGATTTAGCAGTTGGGATCCATCTAGGTGGAGTTTTAGGTTTGTTTTGCTTCATGACATATTGAACCTTAGCCATGTTAGTAGTCTTAGTGGATTGTACCTTAGCATGTGAGTTAGGAAAATGTTTCTTATTTGGAAAAGACTCAGAATTTCTAATTTCATTTTCTACATGCTTAGCATTCTTCTTTATATAACTACTCTTAGATGCAAGCCAACCCCTAGGTTTTTGAGTGTTCCTAGGTAATGGTTTACTACTAATAGCAGTGCCTTGAAATCTCGTGAAATTCATCACCCTAGGTATTGCACCTAAAATTTCATCTTTTCAAGATCTGTGCCTTTTTCCTAGCTTCTTCTAGATAATAGTTCTTCCACAAGTCATTCATATCATATGAATTCTGGTTTTTAATGCTTGGTTTTGACACTATTTTCGAACTAATCCTAGAGGTGCTGGGAGTAGAAGTGGCTATTTGTTGAGGGTTAACGGAGCTAGAAGCCTTATTCTTAGGTAACTCAGGTGAAGTGATTGGTTTTAACAAAACTTGTTTCTCATCAACTTAGGAGGCAAACCGTGTTTTTGAAAATTTTGGACTTTCGGATATAAACGCAGTAGGCTGCCTAACAACGGACCTGTTTCTAATGGGATGAGAAACTGGTTTCCCCAAGGTTGATGGTTTTGTAAACTTAGTGTTCACACTTTTCCCTACAGTTTTCCTAAGCTCATTCTTTAAGGCAACAATAGCGAAACTCTTTTCCTGAAGTTGAGCTTTGAGTTCATCAATTTTTGCTATCAAAGAGTTTGTTTTTTCTATTGACTTAGTTCTAGTTTCTTTGACAGAGTCACTTAGTTCTATATGATGCCTTCTCAAAGACTCATTTTCCTTTTGTAATTTGGCCACGCAAACCGCTAATTCATCATTTTTTATTTGAATATCATCAATAGCATTAACATCAGAATTACTTGTAATCAAATTACTATTCACATGCATATCAAAAATGTGTTTCTTCAAATTGTTGATAGTCGAGTTTTTGGCATGAAGCCGATCTTTTAAATTTTTTATTTCAAAATTCATGAAATTCAGGAAATTCCGGATTTTTACATGATTTGTTAGTTTAAAAACTTTCCTCCTTTCTTTGTATTGCAATTTCAAGTGAAATGCAATGTTTTTCAAGTTTTGAGAATTTGTTTGAAAGTTCATCAAAAGTCCTTTTATCAACCATATCATTTGTTTTGAAATTATTAGACTCAGCCTCAACCAAGGAACATTTATCAAAATCATGTTCAACATTAAGATCAGTATGTTTAGGTTCATTAGCAGATGCACTATGTTGAACAGTTAAGGGTACCTCATCATATGATACCTGTTCATTTATCTGTCTGATATCTGCATCCACATCATGTGTAACAAGAGTCACTAAACTACTGGCTGTTTCAAGCTTATCTGCCTCTGAGCCCATGTATTCAGTACCAACTGATCCATCATCTGGTGCTTTACCCATCTTGAAAGACATTTCAGTCATGTCTAGATCATAATCTGATGTGAATTCCCTTCTAATGAATGACTGAAAATGTTTGTAGATCACTTGAAGTGCAACACTGGAACTATCCTTTTGAACCTTCTCTTTGTCAAGTTGTAGCTCTAATTGCTCTAGGTTTAACATCAAAGTTCCTGTTAATGTGGATAAGTCCCGACGGAATAGGGCACATGTTCGTTCCATTGTTATGGATAGAAGTAGCATGAGGTGAGAGTGAAGTTGTTGATAAGGTTCAATGCTGCTTTCCTTTTGTATGGCATTCTGAGTCCTAACAGTGCAAATCTTCTCATTGGACTCGAGCATGAATTACTCAAATCATCATTGATTGATTCCATCATCTTTAACCGTTCAGTATAGCTAATATTCTCATGGTTGTCTACATCATCATACGTTTGAGTACTTCTGAAATCAATGAATCGAGTGTAAGACATGATGTTGATGTACACGGATTTTACAAGTCTGTGATTTAAACCGAGAAATACAATCTTCATGGATTTTTACTAAAATCAAGACCAAACCGTAAGAAAGTGAGAAGTAGAATGTAGTAAAGGAACTAGAAGATGATTAGGAAGTGAAGATAAATTGGTGTTATGGTTGAGTTTGTGATATTCCCTAATTCTTTATATATACCCCCTGTTCCGCGGATCGAACTTGACAAAACGCACTAGAATTGACAAATCGCAAGGGTTTTGTATGTTAGGTTTAGAGACAAATCGCAGGAATTGACAAATCTCAGTCCTTGACAAAACGCACTGGAGACAAATTGCACAAGAGACAAATCGCTTCTTTGACAAATCGCTTCAAAGAAGTGAGACAAATCGCTTCATTTACAAATCGCTTCTTTGAAAAATCGCTTCAAAGAAATGAGACAAATCGCTTCAAAGAAATGAGACAAATCGCTTCATTGACAATAGACAAATCTTCTTTGTCTCAATAGACAAGTCGCTTCTTTGACAAATCGCTTCAAAGAAATGAGACAAGTCGCTTCTTTGACAACAAACAAATCGCTTCTTTTTGTCTCAGACAAATCGCCTGCATTAACAAGTACACCTACTACTTTTTCCTTTTTGTCGTTTTGTCTCAATAGACAAGTCGCTTCTCCAAGAATATGACAAATCGCTACCAAACAATGACAAGTCGCTTCAACAAGCAACAACAGAAGGGACAAATCGCTTCAACAAATGATCCAACCAGGGACAAATCGCTTGGATGAATATTTTAACGTGGCACAAATCGCTTCCAAGAAAAGTTCAAAAACACAACTTTTCAATCCAAAAACACCTTAACCACGATGATTCAAGTCTTCCAAATCAAAACCTAAGCACTTATAATGATTCTAAACACAAAAGTACAATCAAAATCCAAACTTTAACACTAGAAATGATCCAAATGATGCTAACCACTCTAAACTCATTCAAACCCAAAAACCTTATGAAAACCACTAGAAATCCAAGAACATGAAAGATGAGTGATCAAACCATGGCTCTTGATACCACTTGTAGGATATTGGTTTTCACAAACACATAATCAAGCACATATAAGGTTCGAATGAGATAGATTTTAGAGAGAGAAAGTGAAAGATGGGAGCCTTTCTAGAGAGAGATAGTAAACAAAAGAAAGAAGGTTAGATTGAGTGAAAGGTCCAACTCTCTACCTTGGGAGGTAGAGGGTATTTATAGTTACATATTACACGTCCTCCTTCGGACTGTGGATCAGGCGTAGAGTGGGTAAAGACCCGTCCTTCCTCCACGGTGTTGCTCTAAACTAATAACTAACTAGCTAACTAACTAAATAACTACTAAATAACGTAAAGTCTACGAGCTAAGATATGCTAAAACAATAATTGGGGTGACCGACACTTCCTTATGGAATTTCCAATTCCTAACATAAGGGTTTGGTATCTTACTCTAAAAATGAGAGTAACAAATGGGTTTATACAGAGGTTAACTAACCAGTGTAGTTAGTTAATATGACATAACATATAAAGGTTATTTGGGTGTAATCCTAGAAATTTACCTAGTTAGACAAGTTACTCCAATTATATCAACAATACTCATTATGGTGGTCTCGAATAGTATACCAAGCCAAGTTCTAAAGTTTACTACAAGTCACCAAAACACTCATATTTTTGTGGAATTTGGGTAAAATAGTGGAAACAGAATAGGCTTAATTCTCACAATATGAAAATAAGGGTTATGTGTGCGAGTTATTCAACTTTTGATTTCACCAAAACATGCTAACAATTTTAAATTTAAGCATATATTAGGCATATTTTTGAAAAGTTAAGGACAATTAAGCGTTCTAATTATCCATCCCCCCACTAAGATAAACAACGTCCTCGTTGTGTAGATTGAAAATTAAATACATGAAATATAAACTATTAGAACGAAAAACTCTCCTAAGATTTGCTCGGTATGATCCTCCATGGTGCGTTTATGAGCAACTTTTTGTTTTTTTTGTGTCTAGGCGTCTGATGGTCTTGATATGTGATGCAAGATTTCTGACCAGGTTTTAATTATATTGTTACTCGTCTACCTATGGTCTACCTTATGCGCTAACGAGCAGAGAACCTGGTCGTGTGTAGTGTAGTATTCGGTAAAACTGAGGTTGTCCTAAGAGCTATGTGAGTGGATTCTAACTTAAGTCTATGTCACGTTTTAAAAGGGGTTTTGAATAGTTTGATTAATTAAGCTAAATAACTGAAATGAAATGATGAAAATAAATTAAGATGAAATCGATAGGGAGAAAGTTTACTAGCCTAGTTGTTCATCCTACCATGCAATGACCACGTTTTTTAATTAAGCCTTCCATCGCTTCAAGTGGGGCATAAGATTCACTAGACTCCTATGGTCAATTCGCCTAGCCTATCTCCCTAGAATCCTTTCAGGAACCAAAGAGTTTATCTTTGTAGTAAGAGAAAGTATATTAGACTATTTTGAGTCATTAAGTGCCACTCCATGCTAGATTATTTCTTTGTGTGGCCCGGCCTCTCGGATCCTAGACCACACATCTAACTTCTTAAGTTCATCCAACCCGAAGTATGATCCTATGGTCCATTAGCACACAAGGAATTGGCATTCCTCGCAACCAATTACACCAGGGTCCTATGGTCAATTCTCCTAGTGCAAGAAGTACAACCGGTCTTCAAAACTACCGAAACTAGAGGATCTATCGAGAAACTAAGCATGCACAGACTAGAAGCAATAATAAAAGCACGAAAACATAATCAAGACATGAAAGGAATCATAACTAGGCTAGCACCAAAGGTGCTTAGCCGATCATATTATATAGAACACTAGATTCAATGTTTTGCAAGAAATGGAATCGTAAATGTAAAATAAATAAGAATCGCTAAAACTTATTGATGTTATAGTGTGATTTCTCCCTTGGAAATGGCTCCGTATGTTGTTGGAGATCGTCCTTGTGGAACCCTACGTTGTTCTATGGTGATTTTTGGTGAGAAAAGATATGTAAAATGCATGAAATAGGGTTTGTATTTATAGGCACGACACAGCTACGGCGTAACCTTAAGTTGTGGTTACGCCTTAACTAGTGTAATTATCCATGATCTTATCCATAAATAGATATTTACGGCATAACCTAGATGGATAGTTATGCCATAACCTCCTAGGGTTTCGTCTATGTCGTAATCTTCATGCTTGGTTACGTTGTAATCTTATCAATATCTCAAGTCCCCTTCTGTTCAATTTTACGGTGTAACCTCATGCATTGGTTACGGCATAACCCTCTTAACATAAAAATCTCTAAGTCTTTAGAATATTACGGTGTAACCTATTGTGATAGTTACGTCATAATCCTTGATTAGCGTTGACTTGGTCTTCATGTTTGAATTCACAGTTACATCGTAAATGGAGAGTGGAACTACTGCAATACCTCTTCACACATCAAGATACTAAAGTGTATCCTTGTAAGTTCTTTTCCAATTCCGCGTCTCTTTGTTCCTATGCTCATTTACAACCAGGAAATGAAATATAAAAAATCAAAGCATATATCCATATAAACGATACAAATAATGAGCATAATAGAGGGAAATTGACACTTAAATATCATGATTATTTGATGTCATCAAATATCCCCCCACTTAAACCCTACTTGCCATCAAGTAGACCTTATTAGAATCATTTTTAAGAAGATATTCCCCAATTTTAATTAGAAAATATGAGATTAAAAACTTTCTATGCTAGAATTTTCAAAGCCGAACACCTCACGAAATGGAAAGAAAACACTCATACTCTCTCTAATCTAAGTGTCAATTTTGGGGTGATCACTCAACGCACAGTCATAGCATGTATTCTATCATAGGCTTGGCGGTTACACATATCTCCACCACTGGAGCTAAGGTCAAAACAATCTTCGAAGGCAATATTGGGTGAACATTTTATATCGAAAAAGGTGAATTGTCATTACTAACGTGCCATGAAAAAGTGGACAAAACCAATGATACATGACCAAATCCATGGCCAAGACACCAATGATTGCTCGCTTCATCACCTAGACACGCTTCATGACTAAAAGGTAGGGTAAGACATGGGATGCACATAAATGGTCTAAAAATAAAATAAGAAGCAAATAGTCTTAGCCTATAACCAAGTCGTCACCGTCGGCCGGCCATCCAAAATCCAAGCTTTAAGACGCAAAAACCGGATCATAATGCCACAAGTAAGTATGCCATTAGCGGACGTCATGATCAAAGACACTACTTGGTCTTCAATATGTTGGTGTAAACACTTGACCAACTCAATCTTCAAATGTGATAGAAGTGGCCTCCTCGATACTAATCCATTAAGCTTATATTAGCTTAGTGCTATAAATTTTGCACTATGACTTCATATTCAATAAATAACAAACAAACTATTTTTTTTAATCATAACTACATAAAATAATATCATCCCCTCCCCCCACTTGAGATGAATCGTATATGAGAAACTTTGGGGGGTCTTCAATGATCTTCAAATAAATGTCTTTGACGTAGGCGTACTTCCCGAATCTCTCTACTTGAACCTTAAACTTGAGCAAACGATGACTTCCCAATCATGAGCTAAGACTAAATGGTAGGCTAAGGGGAACAGGTGTATCAAAACAATATTGATAACGGTATGAAATGAAAAGAATGGCTCGAAAGGATGTATCTAGGGGTATCTTGAACTAATGATGAGTGAACAAACGGTTTTTAAAACGAGGGTCGAAGAGTCGAGGTGACTAGTCGATCAACGCACACAATTATATACACATATGAGCTATTTCGGTGTTAATCCTAAAATATTGCCTTCTTGAATTATCTCTCCCAAATGTATCAAGCTAACTCAACACACTACTCGTCTATGGTCTCGAAATGATGTAAAAACCAAGTTCTAAAGTTTACATACTACCAGGACACTCAATATTTGGTGGATTTGGGGTAACGAAGGGCAAATGGAAAGGCTAAATCTCACCATGGAAATTAAGGGTTATAATGTGCTCGGCTAAGGTCTATTCTAGTTAGCTTAGGAAAAATATGTCAATTGGTTTTAAAAAATGGCATAATTTTTCAAAATTAATTAGAAAAATGAGGGCAAGCAGGTTCAAGTTATAATTCTACTCCCGTCCCCCCACTTGAAATGTATAAAGTCCCTTTTGTATTAAACATGAAATAAAGAAGAGGAAAAGTAGAATTGGAACGAGAACTACCCTAAACTTTGCTCTAAAATGAAAGAAGGATCACGTTGAAATGCGTGCCTTCATCTTGCCTCCATGAGTAAACTTCAATTCCCTTAAATCACGACACTACCAGCAAGCATAATTCAAAAAAGAAAAAATAAAAAACAAATAAAAACCTAACTCACTTTCATAGGACTCACAGTTGCATTTAGCGCATGCACAAGCGTTTTAAACCACTCGGTGTCTCGAGTGGACGAGTGAAGTCTCGTGAGGCTTTACAGGAAACACACCCACAAAGTTCATTTAGAACTAATACAAGGTTATGTTAAGTCAGATTAAAATTTAAATTTGGTTACAGGATAGGTTACAGCGTAATCTCATTGCTAAGTTACACCGTAATTTGAGAAACCTAGGAGTTATCCGATATCGGGAAGATGGTTACGGTGTAACCATAGACTAAGGTTACGCCATAAAGTCTGCACAGAATGGAAATTTCCAGTATGGTTCTATCTTCCGAGAGCTTTACACTATCCTCCTTGCTCCAATTCCTGCAAAAATTAAAAACAAACATACCAAACCCAAAAATGTTGATAAAATGGAAAAGAAAAAGGAAACTCGGGTTGTCTCCCGAAAGAGCACTTTTGATTTTTTATTTTACCAGTCTTTAAGTTAGACTCAAAGCCGCGGTCATTCCGTCATCCACCACCTAGAGTGGTGTCCAATGTGTCCATGATTACGTGGTCTCTTACAAACAGATCGCACCACACCCGGAGAATAAATCGATCATCCATTATCCAATAAAAACCTTGTTCTTGATCTTTTATCCGCCTTTAAAGTTATAGATCAACCTATTCGTAAGCCACGGTTATCGATATAGTAAGAATTAATTCCTCAAACTCTTCATCTATTTACCCATGAATTGGGAATCATTAATGGTTGTGAGTTTGTCCGAACAATTATCCCTTTCGTTTGTATTGGAACCCTCATCAAGTAGCTTATCATGTTCAAAGCGATAGTTGGCGTAGTCGTGCTGGAATCTTCTAGTCATATTTTCGTTAATAATAGTGTTTCAATACCTAATTTTATACCATTCAAGGAGCATAGATTTCTCGATTTCAATATCACACTTTCTAGACCAGGTTACGTCTATTTTAAATGGGCTCTTTGGCTTTCTTCTAACTTCCCATACTTTTCCCCATTCCATTTGTTACGAAAAGAGTTACAAGATGGCCATGCTTCCGCAGCTCCTTCATTTACCATTATCAACGGATTGCAATAATGATTTGTTAAAGCTGGCATTTTCTCTTCTATAATTATGTCCACAATCCGATCATGCCTAACCAGTACTTGCTTAGAATTTTCAACATTCTTTCTACTATTTTCATAATTCAAACATAATGGCGACTCAAAATAGAACAGATCGGTGTCAATCCCTTGGATGTCTAAGGATTCATCAGGACCCTCAATAGTATGGATTACTTTGGAAGATCCAGGGTTAGGGTTTAAAAATTCGTTCATATCAAAAGTTATTTGGTCCCCTCCCACTTCCAAAGAGATCTGTTTTTCTAATACATTAATGTGTGCATGAGATTTTGCTAAAAATGGCCTTCCTAAGATTATGTTGTTATGTTGTCTCCTAGCCATGTCTATAACTACAAAATTGGAGGAGAAAAGGAATTTACCAATTTTTAGTAACACATTATCAATAGTTCCCTTAGGCGTAGTTCTAGTGGTATCAACCATTTCAATCGTCATTGTTGTTTCTTTAAGATTGGTTAGTTTTAAGTGTTCAAAAAAAGAAGAAGAAATGAGATTAAAACCAGCCCCAAGATCGTTCTAAAGCATGCATACATATTAAAGTTTCAATAGTGCAAGATGGTTCCAGGATTGAGCTCCTTTTCGGGAGTCAAGTGGGTAAACTTTTCTTTCATCTTTGGTGTCATCATTTTCCTTCAAGTAATTTATTCCACAAAATTTATTAGCAAATCCTGAAATGGGTTGCACTTCATCTTATTCATCCTATGCGAAAACGGCTCTACATGCTTCCGTGACAGTTTCAAATTCCGTAGTTTTGAAATCCTTAGCAAGTTGCCCAATTTGAGTCTCTAAATTTTTGATTGCGGCATCTTGATTTCGTAAGTTCCTGTCGGTGTCCTCCTTCACTTTATTCATCCATTCCTTAAACTTGTCATTTTTCCTTGTTGAATCATCAATATTGACCATTTCTTCGAGGTTAGGTCCCTTGGTTTCGAACAAAGTCTTGTTGTTGATCCTTGTATAATATCCAAGTGGTCCTGCATGATACTTAGCTCTGTTACCCCCCATATCCTTGAAATGGTCTATTAGCCTCACCATATTTGACTTCTTCAACTCTCTTAGCCTCTTTCTTCAATGGGCGGTCCTTGGCAAGGTGAGCTCCTCTGCAAATATCGCATCCTACTTGTATAGCATGCACATTTTCCTTTAGTTTCTTCATATCAATGACAAGACTTTCAAGTTTGTTAGTAATAATCGTGATACCGTCTAAACTTTCTCCAATGCTTCTGCTGCTGCCTCTTTCATGCCATTTTTGTGAGTGGTCAGCCATGTTTTGTATAGCCTCAAGGGCTAGAGTATGAGTCATTCGATCTACTTAAGAATCGAAAGACCGCCTTGTTTCATAAAAATACACCTTATAGAACAAGTGAATCTATGTTGGTTGTTAAGGTCATAAGTTGGACACCTGTAAAGAAGATCATTATACCTATCCCAAGCTTGGTATAAAGTTTCATCCCCTTCATGTCTGAAATTATGATTTCTCCTCTAGTTGTTTTGCCATCTTTAGGAGTAAGCAATAGCCGTGATAAAAAATTCTTTTAAGGAGATTCCACGTGTTGATGGTTCCAGTCGGCAACCTATCAAAGCATCTTTTAGCGGCTCCAGTGAGTGTCATCGGAAACACTCAAAGCATGATAGCATCTTGAGAAACACATGGGATGTTGAAGAGACTCACAATGTACAAGACATTTTCCATGCTCATGTCTTTAGTCTTGTTCCTAAAAAGTATTTGCACGTAATCTCATGAAACCGTTCTGATCTTGAAATGGATATCCGCCCAAATATCCGCCTTAATAAGCCTCGACCCTTGCTCTTCTTTAAGTCATAGCAAGGTACTCCTCCGTGAGTAAGCTGCAATATCCACACAACTTCCATGATTCCCAAAACTAAAAGAAAAGAGTGAGAAAAACATAAATATTAAAATTAAAAACTCAAACAAAAATCCAAATTTAGCTCCCCGATAGTGGCGCCAAAAACTAGATGCAGTGATTTCACCGGTTTTAATACTCTTATACACGCCTAATGTATGGTTTACCTTATGCACTAACGCAAGCAGTAGAACCTCGGTAGTGTAGTAACTGCGAAAGTCTGTGGTCGCCCCAAGAGCCATATGTGAGCGGATTCTAACTTAAGTCTATGTCACATTTTAAAGAGGGTTTTGAATAGTTTGATTAATTAAAATAAATAACATAAATGAAATGCTGAAATTAAATTCAAGATGAACGATAGGAGAAGTGTACTAGCCTAGTTGTTCATCCTATCATACATCACTACGTTTTATAATTAGGCCTTCTATCACTCAAGTGGGCATAAGATTCACTATAATTCTAATGGTCACTTCGCTTCTAGCCTATCTCCCTAGGAATCCTTTCGAACCAAAGAGTCTATCTTTGTAGTGTTGAAGGTAGACTAGTTTAGTCATTAAGTGCCGCTACAGGCTAGATTTATCATTGTGTGGCCCGACCTCTCGGATCTTAGACCATACATCTAACTTCTTAAGTTCATCCAACCTGAGGGTGATCCTATGGTCAATTAGAAGTTACCAATTGGCATTCCTCGCAACCAATCACACTAGGTCATATGATCAATTTCCTAGTGCAAGAAGTGCAACCTGCCTCAAAACCACCCAAACTAGAGGCAGCAAAAAGTAAGTTGCAATTCACTAGAACCAAAAATAAAAGCACAAAACATAATCTAGAAATGAAGGAATTCATAATTCAGGCTAGCACCAAAGGTGCTTTAGCCAATCATATTGCTAAAGAATATGATTTAATGTTTTGCTTGGAATTGAAAGACATGGAATCATAAATGTAAAATAAATGGAACCAAACCTTATTACGTTATAAATAAGTGATTCTTTGGAAATAGTCGCTGCATGTCGTTGAGATCGCCCTTGTGAACCCTACTTCGCTCGTTTGTGGTGAGAAAAGATATGTAAAATGGTGGAAATGGGTTGGTAATTATAGTCTCAGTAGCCGGGCGAACCTTGAGTTGTGGTTATGCCGCGTAACTAGTGTAATCATCCACGGCTTATCCGCAAATAGATATTTACGGCGTAACTAAGATGGATATTTTGCCGTAACTCTTGCCTTCGCTTCACGCCGTATCTTCATGCTTGGTTACGTCGTAATCTTTCCAATATCTCAAGTCCTTTTCTGTTCACTTTTTACACCGTAACCTCATGCATTGGTTACGGCGTAACCTTATTGATTATAAAAATCTCTAAGTCTTTAGAATATTACTACAGAATCATTTGTTAAGTTACTGCATTCCTTGATTAGCGCTTGACTTGGTCTTCATGTTTGAATTCACAAGAATAAATAAAATGGAGAGTGGAACTACTACTTCAACTCTTCACAAAGATACTAAAGTGTGTATCTTTGTAAGTTCTTTTCCAATTCCACGTCTCTTTATTCCTATGCTCATTTACAACCTAGAAACGAAATATAAAGAAATCAAAGCATATATTCATATAAACGATACAAATAATGAGCATAATAGAGGGAAATTGTGTTGGGTTCAGTAAATACCCAAACCCCTTAATCTAGGATTTGAATAGAAAATATCCTGTGTAAGCTTAGTCCGTTAAACACTCAATGGTCACTGAAAGGCATAGTTCTCAAAATGTAGCCATCTTCGTGACAACAAGAAGAGGCAAAGAAGAAGTCTCTACTCAAGAAGGTGAAACTTAAAGGGTGAAGACTCGAGTCAAGATGGTGGATTCGTGAGTGATGACAATAACTTCACCTAATCCCTAACTCCTCCAACTACATACAATCAAGACAAACTCAAGTAGAAGATCAAGGATACAAGACTGAAGAACGAGCGGATAAGGAGGGATATTATGTTTGAATCGATAAGACGTAAGTCCTTATCAACCAAAGTCAACTTTCCTGAATGGTAAACGATCGTGCTCTGTCATCATGACCTTGGAAAGGCCTTTGTCTTCTTGGGTTTCCAAATTAGTCTTTAGAACAGAGACAAAATACACCGTATTGTTTCTTCTATAAGTTGTCAGCTTATTTCCTAGAAAGAGTTAAAATCATATTTGTATAACAGACAAGAGATGAGCAAAGATTTGCTTGTGGTTTCGTAAAACACATACACACACGCAAGCCATTCAACACTCCAAATACAACTCAATCCCAAGATAGCTCAAATGGGTATTTTAGAAGAAGTTCTATCTAGCTCCTGAGCTTAGAGAGGAGTCACCAACCTTTTGTTTATTTCAATCCCAAGTACTTTTCCATGAAGTACTTGGGTAATGTATTCTTGTTTTGATTTATATCTAATAAAGAATATTATTGTTAGGAATTAGAAATTCCCGGTATTAAAGAGTCGGTCACCTCAAGTATATGTAATCGTTAGAATGCTCGTAGTCATAGTTATATTTTGTTAAGTAGTATTTAGTTAGTAACACCGGAGGACGGACGGGTCTTTACCCATCTGATGCCCGATCCACGCTCGTGTGGCGTTTTATGTAAGACTATAAATACTCTCTACCTCCCAAGGTAGAGAGTTGGAGCTCATAATAATATCTTTCACTTTCTCTCACTAAGTTCCCTAAACCTCTAACTTTCTTTCTCTAGAACTCACCTATTATACTCCACTTTGTGTTATGGTTTGATGTGTATGTGAAATCCAATATCCAACAATTGGTATCAAGAGCCATGGTTAGATCATATCTTGCACATCTTTGGATTTCTAGTGGTTTTAGGTGGTTTTTGAGTTTGAAAAAGTTTAGTGGTTTTGCATCATTTGGTTGATTTCTTGTGTTAAAGCTTGATTTTGTTAGTACTTTTATGTTTAGAATCATCACAAGTGTTTAGGTTTTCATTTGGTAAGCTTGAATCATCTTGGTTGGGTTGTTTTGGATTGAAAAGTGATGTTTATGTGGTTTTTCTCTAGCTTACTGATATACGGATTCTTCTTCGTAGCGACTTGCTTCACAATTTTGTAGCGAAGTTACAGCTTTGAGCTAGTTTAATTTAGACCTAGGACATTACAGTACAAGTAGTGGACTCTCCACTATGGGTAGCTTATTGGTGGTAGCTTACTTTGTCTCTAGCTTAGTTGCTCTTTAGCTTAATTTCGAAAGTAGCGTAATTGTCGCCAAAATTTTGCTAGCGACTTGAGGGTTAGCGAGTTACTACTTAGCAACTTGCATTTGTCTAGCGAATTGGGACTTTAGCTTAATTTGGGGGTGTGCTTAATTAGGTGTTAGCTTACTGCATTTATCTTCTAGCGACTTGGGTGATTGTTTACGGTTTTCTCTTGATTTAGTAAAATCTCGTGAAAGAATCTATTTTCCGGTTTAATCATAGAGTTATAAAATCCCGTATAATCTGTTAACATGTCTACCAACTTTCCTACTATCATCTCCATCGCTTCGAGGATGTTCAAGCAAATGGTTCAGATACTCGTCCACCCATGCTTGATAGAACTGATTCTTGGGCTCAACGAATCCGATTGTACTGCCTTGGAAAGGAAAATGGTGTCAACATTCTCAAATCCATTGATGAAGGACCTGACGAGTTGAGACGACTAGAGATGTACTTGATACTGCTGAAGATGGAACTCTGATTTACGGAATGGACAAACCAAAGATGTATGATGAGCTTGATGATAAGGAGAAAAAGAGATTCGATGCCGATATCGTGGCTTCTAACATTGTTCTTCAAGGTCTTCCTAAAGACATCTACAAGCTGATCAATCACAACACCGAGGCAAAGGCTGTATGGGATAATGTCAAGATGCTTCTCTGTGTCTTAATTAACTATGGAAGACAGAGAATCACAACTCTATGATGAATTTGAACACTTCAAGATGAAACCAGATGAGAGTGTCTATGAGTACTATGTGAGATTTCATAAGTTGGTGAATGACATGAGGAACATCCGAATGACTATGCCTAACATTCAGCTGAACTCAAAATTTGTGAACAACATGAATACCGAATGGCACAAGTTTGTCACCTCTGTGAAGCTCACTAAAGGATTGAAGAATACAAACTATGAGCAACTCTATGCCTTCCTTCTTCAGAATGAGAGACATGCTATGTTTGAAAAATTGGTTCTTAATTAGTTCAAAACCAACCAGTGGAGAGACAAGCTCGCCTAATGACTCAACCGCCTTCTACTCAAAACATCGAATCACAACCAAAGCCTCACAAGTCATACCCATGGGAAATGGTAATCACAAACTAATTCCTGATCCTATGTTCAAACAAGCCGAGCGTGATGCACACGCGGTAATTTCATTAATCAACTAGCTCTTCCGATTAGTCAAAACATGAATTCTCTCCACCAATAACAACCTCGAACAACATCTAACCCACACAATCAAGCTACTGTGAAAGATGGGAGGATCGTGGTGCAACCAGTTCAGGAAAGACAGTATGATCAGGAAGAGGTGGAGTGGTAGAGGTTATGTTGTTAATCAGAATCGAGGAAGGAATGGTAATCAAGGTCAAGCTAAGCCGATCAAATGTTATAATTGTGGTGGTGAGGGACACATTGCAAGGAACTACACATCTCCAAAGCGCCCACGAATGCCGATTACTCGAGATAAGATGCTTGTGCAAGCTCAGGATAATGGTGCTACTTTGGATGAAGAGGAATTGTTGTTTCTTGCCGAGGGCAATGCCAAGACCTATGATGCAGATGTGGATGAGCAGCCTATTCAGGAGATAGGTCACAATCATCCGAATGCCTTTCAAGTCGCTGATTGTGATGCATACGAATCTGATGTGGATGATGGACTCATCAGACACACAATCTTTATGGCTAGCATTTCTCCAATGGTTTCTCCCAAGGTCTCTTCACACACAAGCTGGCCCATCCAAAGACACACTCATCTCAGAGGTACTAAAACTATACGATGATGCTGATGTGCAAAAGATGCATGACAAAGTACTATCAATGAAACTTTGTATCAAATATTGAAAATATGGGTAATATCAATGTTGTCCCATATGATCAATATGTGAAACAAAGTGAAAGTGAAGTTGTACCAAGTGATGCATCTCCTGCAATCAACAATGACTATATTTTTGATGAATACACTGCCTGTGCCCCGATGATTCAGAATATCTCAATTAAATGCCTATAAAGAACGTGTTGCTATATATGAACAACGTGCTAAATTTGAGTTGACCACTGTGAGCGGAAATGGATGACCAAGTGCGCATAATTATTAGAAAAGTAATTTTAGAGAAGAAGTATTAAAACAAGAGTTAAATTCCTTGCAAGAAAAACTTTCTAAAACCGCTAAGCAAAAACAAGAACTTCAAGAAAATGTGAAAATGCTTAAGCAAGAATTTAATGCAAAGGAATCAAAACTCTTGAAAGATTTTTCTAATCTGAAAACTTTGAAAACAAACTTGAAAACAAGTTGTACATACAAGGGAACACCATTCAGACTGCTCACATGATCACTAAGCATAGGGTCCTACGCGATAAGCATAGCATTCCCCTTGTTGAGGAACCAAATCCAGAGGTCATTAAAAGGGCTAGAAATGCTCATAAGGTTCTTTATGATGGCAATGAAAACCTTAAACCTAGACAAACCTAGTAGTTGAGTGCACCGAGGAAGATAAGAAATCGATGAAGTCACTAGGAAAAGATGAACAAGAAATTAGATGATCCTAAATGTAGAGAGAAGAAAATAAAGATCACACCCCATGATTACAAGAAGGAAAACTGGATTTCATTGAACATGTTTAAACCTCGACATTGTTGACTTCAACAAGTTTTCTCGAAAATGGATTTAGATAAGCGAAAGTGAAAATATTGTTGAAACAAACCCCCCTCTTTGGAAAATGCCTAGAGCGACTGTGTATCCTCCCAATACACCAATGCATCTTGTTCCTAGAACAATTGCCACTAAAAGCAAGACCTTAATTAGCCAATATGTTATACTTCAACTATTTGTTGATTTTGAGAAAACTTGCTAGAAAAGGATCACACCAATGGTATTACGAAGGAGAAAGAGGTTTTGAGCAAATGAAAGAATGTTATTTAACTGAGGTCATGCCTTTCTTTAAACTTCTAAAAGATCACTTTGAGAGTCTTAAAAAGGGGATAGAAACCGATATTAAGGGAATGGAAAAGGAATTTGATGCAATGATAGTTGAAGTTAGTGACTATGAGCGAGCACTAAAATATAATGAGATTGAGAGGAAGAACTTGCATACACTAAATGAGAACCTGATTTCTGAATGTATTGCTCAAGATGTGTTTTTCACCGCTACAAATTGTTCCATTAATGCTTCCAAATTTCATGAATTATCGGTTGCAATGAAAGTCTCCCATGATCGTGTCATTGAGCTTGAAAAAACTAATTCTGAACTAAACGAAAAATTGAACCGATGATCACGACAATTTGGTTAAACATTTTTCTAAACTCGAAGTTGAGCATTTTAATTTACAACTAAAATATCAACATCTTAAAGAAAATGTCAAAACCTCATATATCAAGACATCCTCGTGATGCTCCGAGTTTGATGCGCTTTTCAAATTAACAAACGCGGATGAATGATTCAAGCTCAGCATTGCAACACGATCGTAAAGTTGAAAGCCCAAATCTCTCAATTAAAGGGTCAAACGAACAATATGACAAGGCTCCCAAATGCCTCCTCCTTTAGATTCTCCGAATTCTCAAACTTTTCATCTTCAAAACTTAGTTGATGCCTTACAAAAGGAAAACAAGAGTTTTCTAGAAGAAAATGAAAAAGTTAAACGACATTTTAAAGAGTTATATGATTCAATAAAAGTCACCCGTGACCAAAACAACGAAAAATAACGTCTTTACAAAAGGAAATTGAGAATCAGAAGTCGTGGAAATGGGAACCGCCACTTGTTTTCAATAAGAATGTTGTCTCAAAGTCACCCTTAGATCAAAAATACATCGTGATGTTAAATATATTCCTCCTCATCTTACGAATAATGAACATGCTTTTCATGAATACTGTGCTCACCTTAAGGATAGTCTAGAATGTCTCCGTGAGATTGTCCAAGAGGATTTCATTAACAAACCTCTTGATAGTGAAATTAGGTTTGCTTGCCTCCATGCCAAACGATCTCAAGAGTTGCTAGAATGTGTAATTGCAACATGTCCCAAATCCTTAACCTTAGGTGCAAAAGGCAAAGCTGTGATGCCTTGTTCTAGGCCTAGTGCCAAGCAGAAACCGCCTATGCCCAATTTTAAGAAAGGAAACACTAATGTGCCTTCAAGTAGTTCAGATACCAGATATGTTAGTACTAAGAAAGTGAACGTGTGCCCCAAAAAGCTCAAATCACAGCCTAAGAAAGTATACACTAATGTGCCTTCTAGTACTTCGATCCTTGCACATCAAGTTCATGAAAATTAGATCAACCAACTAATGTTTCCATTCCCTCTACAGAGTAATCAAGGACATTAAAGCAAGGTGTCAAAGTCTCAAGACAATACAAGGAATGATAGGACCTTGCAAGCTAAGAATGTGCATTGGAAGAGAGTAGAAGACCAATCTAGGAACTTTAAGCTTGAGTTGAATAAACGAATCGTGTTGATTCTAGTATTAGCCTTAGCGCATCAGAATTAATTCATTCGATACTATTTGCAAACCTTGTAATGATGTCCGCTTGAATTCTGCTTGCTAATCATGAATGTGGTGTGAATGCTTTGTCTAATGCTGTCAAATGCCCGGTTAAAATTGTTAATGCTAATAATCGTGCAAATAAGGCAAAAGGCAAAAACGAAAGATTGTTAGAAAACAGTGGAAACCCACAAGAAGAACTTTTATAAAGATAGGTTATTATTGGATACCTTTTGGCCATAAGAATAATCAGCTTTGCTCTCAAACTGCTAAGATTATGCCCTCTAGAAAATGGATGCCTACCGGTAGAACTATTCCTTTAAGAAGTGAACATACTTTGAATAGGTCAAATACGCACACCAAGATTGCATCTATTCCCAATGATTCCATTGCTTCTACTTCGATATGGATGTTTCTATTTCGATGTGGGTGTTCAATTATCTGTACTAACCAAGTGGAACCCATTCTTGCATGGGGATCCCAGTTATCCAGTTATCCATTCTTGTCTCAGGTGTTCAACCGCAGATCGTTCAAATCGCTGTGGTACCGGACTCAGTCGCTCCAAGCATATGACCGAGACCGTCATGGCTCATGAACTTCGTGAGCAAATTCATCGGGACGCTTAGATTCGTAATGATCATTTCGTGCAATTATGGGTTATGGTGATTATGTTGTTGGTGATAGTGTTATCTCTAGAGTATACTATGTTTAAGGTCTTGGTCATAATCGCTCTCCTGGTCAATTCTGGGTGACTCGATCTAGAAGTAGCCTTCAAAAAACATACTTGTTTTGTTAGAGAACTTGATGGTAAGGAACTTTTAAGAGGAACTCGTGGTTCAAATCTTTACACCATCTCTCTAGAAGATATGATGAAGTCTTCTCCAATTTGCTTGCTGTCAAAGGCTTCGAAAACAAAGTCATGGTTATGGCATCGACGTCTCAATCACTTGAACTTCGGAACCATCAATGATCTCCGAAAGGACTTAGTTGTTACCCGACTAAAAAGTATGAAAAGGATCATCTTTGTTCAGGATGTCAATTGGGAAAAAGCAAGAAGTATGCCCATAAACCCAAACCTACTAACTCGGCCACAGAAGTTCTTCATACAATTCATATGGATTTATGTGGACCAATGAGAGTGCCGAATATCTTTGGGAAGAAATATGTGTTAGTTATAGTTGATGATTACTCTAGATTCACCCGGGTCAAGTTCTTAAGGACAAAGGATGAAACTCCCGATATCATCATCAAACTCATCAAACAGCTGCAGGTTCGTCTTAACAAAACCGTCGTAATTATCCGGACGCACAATGGAACCGAGTTTGTTAACAAACAACTTAGTGAATTTTATGAAAGCATTGGAATCAGCCATCAAAGAAGTGTTCCACGAACTCCTCAACCGAACGGTGTAGTTGAAAGGCGAAATCGAACTCTTGTAGAAGCCGCTAGAACAATGCCGATTTACTCAAAAGTTCCAATGTTTCTCCTCAATGGCTATTGCCAATGCATGCTACACACAAAATCGCTCCCCGATTCACACTCGCTCATGGAAAGACACCATATGAACTTGTCCACAACAGAAAACCTAATCTCTTTCCTTCGTGTGTTTGGAGCATTGTGCTATCCAACTAATGAGGGTCAAGACTTAGGTAAACTTAGAGCTAAAGGCACATTGAGTATTTGTAGGGTATGCACCAAACAAAAAGGGATACCGAATCTACAACAAAAGAAACATCATGGAAACAATTCACGCTACGCTTGATGAGCTGACGTCAAACGGCTCCCACAATTCAGCCTGACCCAAGACTTCAAATCACCCAATTGGTTCATCCCTTGTTCCAAACTCTTCTCAAGAAACTCCATATGTACCTCCATCTCAAGATGATTTAAAGAAATTGTTTGATCCTATGTTTGATGAACTTTATGATCCAAGTACTAATGAGGTGTTGATCCCTACAACAGAGGCTGCTCATATTCCAGCAAATGAAGTCAATCCTCGCCTCAATATCTTTAAGTCAAGAAGTGCCTTCGCCGATCCTTCCGCCTCATCAACAAATCATCATTCTTCAAATGTACATCATGGAACTGTTTCTCGCATCAATGATGAAGTTAATCCCTTTGCTACTCCTGAAGATGCTTCGTTTGAAAACATATTTGCTCTGAATCTTCATCGAACCATCTTCTTCAGAGACATCGACTCTGCTACTTCGCCCTCAACAACTACCACATGAACACCTCAAAAATGGACTCACGATCATCCATTAGACAACATCATTGGAAATCCTCTCGCCCAAGATCCACACGAAACAACTTGCAACCGATGCCTTATGGTGCTTC
This sequence comes from Chrysanthemum makinoi, assembly GCA_910596185.1. Lineage (NCBI taxonomy): Eukaryota > Viridiplantae > Streptophyta > Magnoliopsida > Asterales > Asteraceae > Chrysanthemum > Chrysanthemum makinoi. The sequence continues at coordinate 115,179,919 of OU343217.1, read as the reverse complement.
TTCAACTCCGTACTCTCTAAGATCGAACCAAAAGATGTTAAAACCACCATGAATGAAGATAGTGGTTCAATGCTATGCAAGAAGAAATTCATGAGTTTGATCGACTTGATGTATGGGAATTAGTACCGCCCAGATTGTGCTATGATTATTGCTCTAAAATGGATCTTCAAAGTGAAACTTGATGAGCATGGTGATGTGTTGAAGAACAAGGCTCGATTAGTTGCTAAAGGATACCGCCAAGAGGAGGGTATAGACTTTGAAGAATCTTTTGCTCCCTGTGCTCGAATCGAGGCAATCAGAATCTTTTTGGCTAATGCTGCAAGTAAGAACATGGTAGTCTGTCAGATGGATGTGAAGACGCATTCCCGAACGGAGATCTTAAAGAAGTCCTACGCCACCAACCCGAAGGATTTGTAAATCAAGAGCACCCACGCTTATCGCTTGAAGAAGGCCCTTTATGGTTTAAAGCAAGCTCCAAGGGCATGGTATGATACATTGTCAAAGTTTCTTCTATCAACCGGATTTAGCAGCGATTGATCCAACATTGTTCACCAGAAGTCGCAAACATTTAATTCATGTTCAAATTTATGTTGATGATATTATTTTGCCTCGAACTCCAATGGAATGTGATCGCTTTTCTAATGAAATGAGTTCAAAATTTCAAATGTCAATGATGGGACAAATGTCATTTTTCTTGGGATTACAAATTTCACAAAGTCCCTGAGGCATTTTCATAAATCAATCTAAATATGCAACTGAGATCTTAAAGAAATTTGTATTTGATTCAAGTGACTCATTGACACTCCCATGATTGATCGAACCAAACTAGATGAGGACCACTCAGGATCATGATTGACCAAACAAAATATCGTAGTATGATTGGATCCCTGATGTACCTCACGGCTAGTAGACCGTACATCTTGTTCGCTGTTTGCATGTGTGCTAGATACCATGCTAAGCCTACTAAAAAGCACCTTGAAGCGGTTAAACGGGTCTTTCGGTATCTCCAAGGAACCATCAATATGGGACTTGGTACCAAGGACACCGTATGTCACTAATGTACCATGCGATGCCGATCATGCGGATGTCAAGATACTCGCCGAAGTACGCCCGAGGTGCTCAGCTTTTGGGTGATAAGCTTGTGAGTTGGTCTTCAAAGAAGCAAATGAGTACTTCTATTTCTGGAGGTCGAATACATAGCCATGTCATCTTGTTGTGCTCAAGTCTTATGGATGAGATCTCAATTATCTGACTATGGCTTTGTATTCAACAAAATCTCTCAGACTGTGATAATAAAAGTGCTATTGCTCTCTCATGCAACAACGCTCAACACTCAAGAGCAAAGCATATCGACATTCGACATCATTTCATCAGGGAACAAGTGGAAAAGGTGTGGTGGAACTCTATTTTGTGAGGTCCAATATCGCTAGCGTACATCTTCACCAAAGCTCTTCCAAGAGAACGCTTTGAGTTTATTCTTCCACGCCTGGCTTGAAAAGCCTTCAACCGAAACACTCAAACGCCTTGAGGAAGACGAGGAGTAAAGGTCTATCTTCATCTATCTCTTGTATATATCTATTCAAAATACAAAATTATAAAACCTTCAAAACCATAAAAATCAAAAATTCAAAAAATCTTCAAAAATATTGTCATTTTGTCATGCTTTCTGTTCGATAATATCTACGGGCTTTGTGCTGTCATTCAAAGAATGACACGGGACTTTAGATGTTGTTCGAATTTAAAAAAAAAAAAAAAATCAAAAAATCAAAAAATATTTTTGGGAGAAAGAGAAAAAAATAGTTTATTGTCATTTCGTGCAAGAACTTTTCAAAGAAAGAACAGAGCCATACTTTATCATGTTTTCAAAATTCCATGCTCTGATACTTTAAACATTTATCCTCCGAAAACTAATGCTTTGAAAAATAACTCACTCTATTTTTGATAATCATCTGGACTTATTTGTCAATAATCTCTCAATCAACAACCTATGTCATTGATTGAGGGGAGAATGATTTCAATTAAATTAAAAAGTTATTTGGCATTCAATTGTTTTCAAAAGATATTCATGCATGTTTTATCAATGTAGTTTAAAGTCTTAAACGATCATTATCGCTTAAAACGCTTTCATAATCAAGTCACAATTCTCCTTAAAAGCTTTCAAAATCAATTTAAATCTATAAGAGATCACAAATCTCAAATGATTTGATAATTGTGATCGGGGAGAATGTGTGATTTAAATTGGATTTAAACCGATAATTCGGTAAATGGTTTTATAAGGATGTACAAGCTCTCCTTCCCACATGTGACAAACGATTTCAAATTTTCCATGCACATGTTGAGGGGAGCATCTATCTTAAACCTATGATTTGAAACGTGATAACTTATCTCAAGGTGCAGGTTCCCTCTAGTATGTGCAAAACTCTTTTCAAATCTCGAGGCACATATTGAGGGGAGCAAAATCATGAAAACCTCATCCTTCCCCAAAATGCTTTATCTACTTGATTCGATTAGGGAAGTGATGTTGATATTTCTTTAAAATGGTAATCAAAGAAGTTAATTCTTTCTCTTGCCTCCGGGTGGAAAACTATTTCAAATACTTGATTCACATGTTGAGGGGGAGTTCTTCTTCAAAAATATCAAAAACAATTCAGGTACAAAATGCTTTGATAAAATATCATAAGTATCCGGATTGATTTTCAAATGGTTTTCAATTGGTTCCTATGGCAGATGAACAATACCAAAAGACCGACCAACTTTACATTATGTATGGTGATATAAGGATGATAAGGTTAGGTATGTGTTCCCATGATCCGCCAGAACCGGAGGGATCTACCCTGGGACTATCCACTAGTTAGTGTAGAGTTCTTAGGTATGATGATAAAAGGAGAAAAATGAGATATGGGAAGATTGCGGACTAAGACTGAAGCTAGTAATCGAATAAACCCAACAAGGTTTTTGCTATGAAGTCTCGGTAAGCACTGAAGGGGTTGAAGAATTAAAAGGAATTGAATGAGAAAGGTGAAAAAAAATAGCCCTCCATATTCAACCTTAGGGCGTAAAACCGGTTCAATTCATATGCTATGATGGTAACATATATTAGACAAGACGCCATGGACCCGACGATCTGCACTTCAACTTTCCAAACCACTCAAGTTCCTCTTAAAAGGACTTGTTTCATTCTCAATGGGAACCCATATTCTCATCTTCTCTTAGAGATTGTTGATATTGAAGGAGAGACCCTCTCCCTAGTCTCCGATATAGGATCCAAATATGCACAAAATGAGTCTAGTGCCACGAGATCATCAATAAATCTCATTAGGACACTTTCAATGAAGACTCTCTGTTTTACACAATGTGGAAAGAGAGATTATATCTTAAGAGTCCTACGTATTATCCTTGTGGTATTGCCGTAACATCGAAAGTGATGTGTTTACATATTCACGTGAAGATGGAAAGCCTTCGAGCCAACATCTAACAAGCTCTGGTAATGTGAGATCTATTATACATCAACCATGTGACAACCGAACGTAAAACAATGGGGCTATTCAATCTTTGAATCAATCCTCGTCAAAGTTATGGATTGACGGATACCTTTGAAAAACCGTCTTTGTGCTTAAAACTCTTTTCATTAGCACGTCGACGGTGTACTAATTTTTCAAATCAAAAGGTGTTTTATGATTGATAATTGATTTTCATTAAAACCTTCAGTATATTGCAAAAACAATTTCTATTGAGCAATACACGATTGTTTTTCAAATCTCTTTTCATCAATCAATGGACGAATTACGGTTCACCTCACCCGTGGTTCTTTGAGACGCTCCGCTTGAGAACGCCTAGAGCAAATGCGTAAACCCCGCCAAGGAAATTTTCTAATTATACCTCGATCACAGCATTACTGTAATCATCAACGGGAACCGTGGGCCGGTAATTTCAATTCATCGAAAGTGATCAAAGACACTTCGTGCTTTTTATTGCTAACCGCCTTATGCGTGTACACCCCGACGCTTGTACCGATCGTAATGAAGCGGTCAATCCATAGCCGCATGCTCACCTAACACATTATCTCAAAGAAATCATGATTGTGCATCAATGACTCATATTCTAACTTCCGCTTCGCCATATCATGAATCAACTAAAGCTTCCCGCCTCATGAAGATATCATGATTCGTGCATGAGCATGTCGTCCCAAAGTCACAACATCACATAATACCAACACCACAAATGATATCGATTTTCTATTAGCCGATGATCTCAAAAGTCGCTCAACATTATTATCACGTGGATCAAGAAAAGACTCCACTTGATTAACCAAACATGCAAAGAGAGGAATCAATGACTACCAGCTTCTGAGCAAAGTACTACATCAAGAATGCAAGATCAATTGTTAATGTAATATCAGATTGTATTCATTGTAAATTGAGGTGACCTCCCTTAGGGGGAGATTGTTAGGAATTAGAAAATTCAGTCATTAAAGAGTCGGTCACCTCAAGTATATGTATTCGTTAGAAAGCTCGTAGTCGTAGTCATGTTATGTTAGAAAGTAGTTTGTTAAGTTACACCGTGGAGGACAGACGGGTCTTTACCCACTGTATGCCTGATCCACAGCCCGTAGGAGGCGTTTATTTGTAAGACACTATAAATACACTCTACCTCCCAAGGTAGAGGGTTGGAGCTTCAATACCATTTTTCTTTGTTTCACATAGTTCCCAACTCTCTTCCCTTTCTCTCTCTAGAACTTTCTCTCTCTAAACAACTTATACGCCTCATATGATTATGGTTTAGTGTGTTTGTGAAATCCAATATCTTACAAGTTTGTATTATTTTATTTGTTTGTTTTTGTGTTTAGTAGCTTGTTTGATTTGTACAATGTGTTTGATGACATCAAATAATTCTGATATTTAAGTGTCAATTTCTCCCTAATATGCTCATTATTTGTATCGTTTATATGAATATATGCTTTGATTTCTTTATATTTTGTTTCCAGGTTGTAAATAAGCATAGGAACAAATAGACGCGAAATTGGAAAAGAACTTACAAAGATACACACTTTAGTATGCTGACTAAGAAGAGATTACAGCGTAGTTTCACTCTCCATTTATGCCGTAACCGTGAATTCAAACATGAAGATCAAGTCAACGCTAATAAAGGATTACAACGTAACTATCACAATATGTTACGGCGTAATATTCTACAGAATTAGAGATTTTTATTATTAAGAAGGTTACGCCGTAAACTAATGCATGAGGTTACGGCGTAAAAAGTGAACAAAAGGGGACTTGAGATATTGACAAGATTACGACGTAACCAAGTATGAAGATTACGGCGTATATGAAACCCTAGGAGATTAAGGCGTAATTATCCATCTAGGTTACGCCGTAAATATCTATTTATGGATAAGATCGTGGATGATTACATTAGTTACGGCGTAACCACAGTTCAAGGTTACGCCGTATCTGTGTCGGGCCTATAAATACCAACCTTATTTCCAGCATTTTACATATCTTTCTCACCACAAATCACCAGAGAACGAAGTATGGTTCCACAAGGACGATCTCCAAAAGCATACGGAGCCATTTTCAAGGGAGAAATCACATCACAATATCAATAAGTTTTAGCGATTCCTATTTATTTTACATTTACGATTCCATGTCTTTCATTTTCATGCAAAACATTGAATCTAGTGTTCTTTATAATATGATCGGCTAAGCACCTTTGGTGCTAGCCTAGTTATGATTCCTTTCATGTCTTGATTATGTTTTCGTGCTTTTATTATTGCTTCTAGTGTGTGCATACTTAGTTTTTTGATAGATCCTCTAGTTTCGGTAGTTTTGAAGACCGGTTGTACTTCTTGCACTAGGAGAATTGACCATAGGATCCTAGTGTGATTGGTTGTGAGGAATGCCAATTCCTTGTGTGTTAATTGACCATAGGATCACCCTCCGGGTTGGATGAAATTAAGAAGTCAGATGTGTGGTCTAAGTCTCGAAAGGCCGAGCCGCACAA
>OU343217.1:115153022-115173816 GCA_910596185.1 Chrysanthemum makinoi | reverse complement strand
CGTTCAAGCGGCCCGCGAGGATTCGTTTTTAAGTATATTTTCTAAATATCAAGGCCAAAAATTTATGTCTATATTCGGATTTTCCAGAAAATGATTTTAAGGACAGACCCTTTTATATACTTGTCGAAAATAGTTTTTCTCGTACTAAACCTATTCCAATCCCTTCAGATCAACTCCAAAGCTAATCTAATCCTACCATACACCTTCTTAGGGTGTCATGGGTTCCTTAATATCATCAAGACCAAAGAAGTATACAAGGGGATAATTATAGGATGACCATATATATAAATAACTCTAAAATCATGTAAAATGGTATAAACAACACAAGTCTTGCATGTTTTTGCTCAAAAATGATGAGATGAGTATGGAATGAATATGTAAGATGAAAAATAAATATGAGATGCTTACAAGTGATATGATGAGGTGATTAGAACCAAGGATAAACCTAAACACCCTAGGTTTTTATTTCAAAACCTTAATGAGAGTGTTATCTAGATTGTTAGACTTGAACTTGTAAAATTTTTGATGATCCCTAGCTATCTTGATGATAACGGTTCTATGGAGAAAACAAAGAGAGATGAACTTTTCTAGACTTGAATAATGAGTGTGAATGAGATCCCATGAATGAGGTAAAGTTTGGAGTATATATTAAGATATGTAAGTAAAATTTCAACCAAACCATAAATGCAATCTATGGCGGGATTTTTAGGGGCAAATGTCTCTCAAATATCTTTTTTAAAAGTATTGTGTAATTTGTTAAGGTGTAAAGAGGTAATGGTCAAGGTGGAGTAACTTGTAAAGTTTAATATACCTTTGTGTATTTAAGGAAATTTTTAGGTGAAAGTAATTTTTAATAGATCAAATTAGAGTATAATGATATTATAAAAATTGTAAAAATACATTCCTTGTGAAATTTAGGTGATAAGATAATTATCGAGTTTTTAAGAAAGCGTCGTAATAATATAACTTTAACGATTTATGTACCAAATAAATTTGAAACATTAGGAAAAACTCAAAATATAGTTTATATAACTAAATGTAAGTATAAAAATATATCGGGATCATTTTTGAAAGTAGCGGATTAAATATTTAAAATAATAACTCACGCGTTAACGTTTATTAAATATAAAAATTACGCGTTAAATATGAAATGAAATGTCATGAATGAACTAATATGATGCATATTTAATTTAAGAAATGACCGGAAATTGAGAATTGTGACAACCACCTAGAGTGGTGTCCAATGTGTCCATGATTATGTGGTCTCTTACAGCTGTATCGCACCACACCAGATAGCAATCGATCATCCATTCAATAAAAACCTTGTTCTTGATCTTTTTATCCGTCTTTGAAGTACCGAACCGATTCGTAAGCCACTCGTTAAATGATAAGAATTGTTCCCCAAACTCTTCATCTATTTACCCATGAATTGGGAATCATTAATGCTTGTGAGTTTGTCCGAACAATTATCCCTTTCGTTTGTATTGGAACCCTCATCAAGTAGCTTATCATGTTCAAAGCGATAGTTGGCGTAGTCGTGCTGGAATCTTCTAGTCATATTTTCGTTAATAATAGTGTTTCAATACCTAATTTTATACCATTCAAGGAAAGATAGATTCCCGATTTCAATATCGCGCCTTTCTAGACCATGGAAACATGTCCATTTTAAATGGGCTCTTTGGCTTTCTTCTAACTTCCCATACTTTTCCCCATTCCATTTGTTACGAAAAGAGTTACAAGATGGCCATGCTTCCGCAGCTCCTTCATTTACCATTATCAACGGATTGCAATAATGATTTGTTAAAGCTGGCATTTTCTCTTCTATAATTATATCCACAATCCGATCATGCCTAACCAGTACTTGCTTAGAATTTTCAACATTCTTTCTACTATTTTCATAATTCAAACATAATGGCGACTCAAAATAGAACAGATCGGTGTCAATCCCTTGGATGTCTAAGGATTCATCAGGACCCTCAATAGTATGGATTACTTTGGAAGATCCAGGGTTAGGGTTTAAAAATTCGTTCATATCAAAAGTTATTTGGTCCCCTCCCACTTCCAAAGAGATCTGTTTTTCAAATACATTAATGTGTGCATGAGATTTTGCTAAAAATGGCCTTCCTAAGATTATGTTGTTATGTTGTCTCCTAGCCATGTCTATAACTACAAAATTGGCGGAGAAAAGGAATTTACCAATTTTTAGTAACACATTATCAATAGTTCCCTTAGGCGTAGTTCTAGTGGTATCAACCATTTCAATCGTCATTGTTGTTTCTTTAAGATTGGTTAGTTTTAAGTGTTCAAAAAAAGAAGAAGAAATGAGATTAAAACCAGCCCCAAGATCAGCTAAAGCATGCATATTAAAGTTAGCAATAGTGCAGGGCAGCATGAAGTCTCCAGGATTGAGCTCCTTTTCAGGGAGTTGGCAGGGTAAACTTCCTTCATCTTTGGTGTCATCATTTTCCTTCAAGTAATTTATTCCACAAAATTTATTAGCAAATCCTGAAATGGGTTGCACTTCATCTTATTCATCCTATGCGAAAACGGCTCTACATGCTTCCGTGACAGTTTCAAATTCCGTAGTTTTGAAATCCTTAGCAAGTTGCCCAATTTGAGTCTCTAAATTTTTGATTGCGGCATCTTGATTTCGTAAGTTCCTGTCGGTGTCCTCCTTCACTTTATTCATCCATTCCTTAAACTTGTCATTTTTCCTTGTTGAATCATCAATATTGACCATTTCTTCGAGGTTAGGTCCCTTGGTTTCGAACAAAGTCTTGTTGTTGATCCTTGTATAATATCCAAGTGGTCCTGCATGATACTTAGCTCTGTTACCCCCCATATCCTTGAAATGGTCTATGCTTCGATACATATTTGACTTCTTCTTCTTTTTAACAACCCAATGGAAGGTCCTTGGCAAGGTGAGCTCTTCTGCAAATATAAGCATCCTACTTGTATAGCATGCACATTTTCCTTTAGTTTCGCCATATCAATGACAAGACTTTAAGTTTGTTTAGTAATAATCGTGATAACCGTCTAAACTTTCTCAGTAGCCTGCTGCTGCATCTTTCATGCCATTTTTGTGAGTGGTCAGCCATGTTTTGTATAGCCTCAAGGGCTAGAGTATGAGTCATTCTGGGGATCGGCCCCTAAGAATCGAGCATCTGCCTTGTTTCGATGTTAATACCCTTATAGAACAAGTTGACCTTATGTTGGTTGTTAAGGTCATAAGTTGGACACCTGTAAAGAAGATCATTATACCTATCCCAAGCTTGGTATAAAGTTTCATCCCCTTCATTATGCGAGAATTATGATTTCTCCTCTAGTTGTTTTGCCATCTTAGAAGGAGGGCAATAGCGTTAGATAAAAATTCTTTTAAGGAGATTCCACGTGTTGATGGTTCCAGTCGGCAACCTATCAACCCATCTTTTAGCGGCTCCAGTGAGTGTCATTGGAAACACTCAAAGCATGATAGCATCATGAGAAACACATGGGATGTTGAAGAGGCTCAAGATGTACAAGACATTTTCCACATGCTCATAAGCATCTTTAGTCTTGTTTCCGGGAAAAAGGATTTGACGTAATTCCCTCATGAACCGGTTCTTGATCTTGAAATGGATATCCGCTCCAATATCCGGCCTAACAAGCCCCGACCCTTGCTCTTCTCAAGTCATAGCAAGGTACTCCTCCAGAGTAAGCGTACCAATATCCACAACTTCCATGATTCCTGAAACTAAAGAAAGAGTGAGAAAAACATAAATATTAAAATTAAAAACTCAAACAAAAATCCAAATTTAGCTCCCCGATAGTGGCGCCAAAAACTAGATGCAGGATTTCTGACTAGGTTTTAATACTTATATTGTTACTCGTCTACCTATGGTTTACCTTATGCACTAACGGGCAGAGAACCTGATCGTGTGTAGTGTAGTAATCAGTAAAGCTGAGGTCGTCCCAAGAGCTATGTGAGCGGATTCTAACTAAAGTCTATGTCACATTTTAAAGAGGGTTTTGAATAGTTTGATTAATTAAAATAAATAACATAAATGAAATGCTGAAATTAAATTAAGATGAAATCGATAGGGAGAAAGTGTACTAGCCTAGTTGTTAAGTCTATCGTACAACACGACTCGGTTATAATTAGGCCTTCTATCACTTCAAGTGGGGCATAAGATTCACTATACTCCTATGGTCAATTCGCCTAGCCTATCTCCCTAGAATCCTTTTCGGAACCAAAGAGTCTATCTTTGTAGTAAGTGGAAGTGCGGTAGACTAGTTTAAGTCATTAAGTGCCACTACATGCTAGATTATTTGTTTGTGTGGCCAGCCTCTCGGATCTTGAGCCACACATCTAACTTCTTAAGTTCATCCAACTGGTGATCCTATGGTCAATTAGCACACAAGAAATTGGCATTCCTCGCAACCAATCACACTAGGGTCATATGATCAATTCTCCTAGTGCAAGAAGTACAACCGGTCTTCAAAACTACCGAAACTAGAGGATATATGAAAAAAGTAAGTTGCACGCACTAGAACCAAAAATAAAAGCACAAAAACATAATCTAGAAATGAAAGGAATCATAACTAGGCTAGCACCAAAGGTGCTTAGCCAATCATATTATAAAGAATATTAGATTTAATGTTTTGCTTGGAATTGAAAGACATGGAATCATAAATGTAAAATAAATAAGAATCGCTAAACCTTATTGATGTTATAGCGTGATTTCTCCCTTGGAAATAGCTGCGTATGCTGTTGGAGATCGTCCTTGTGGAACCCTACTTCGTTCTCTGGTGATTTGTGGTGAGAAAAGATATGTAAAATGTAGGAAATAGGGTTGGTAATTATAGGCCCGACATAGCTACGGCGTAACCTTGAGTTGTGGTTATGCCGTAACTAGTGTAATCATCCACGGTCTTATCCATAAATAGATATTTACGGCGTAACCAAGATGGATATTTAAGCCGTAACCTCCTACGGTTTCGTCTACGTCGTAATCTTCATGCTTGGTTACGTCGTAATCTTTCCAATATCTCAAGTCCTTTTCTGTTCACTTTTTACACCGTAACCTCATGCATTGGTTACGGCGTAACCTTATTGATTATAAAAATCTCTAAGTCTTTAGAATATTACGGCGTAACCTATTGTGCTAGTTACGCCGTATTCCTTGATTAGCGTTGACTTGGTCTTCATGTTTGAATTCACAGTAACAGCGAAAATGGAGAGTGGAACTACGCCGTAACTCTTCACAGCCAGCATACTAAAGTGTGTATCTTTGTAAGTTCTTTTCCAATTCCACGTCTCTTTATTCCTATGCTCATTTACAACCTAGAAACGAAATATAAAGAAATCAAAGCATATATTCATATAAACGATACAAATAATGAGCATAATAGAGGGAAATTGTGTTGGGTTCAGTAAATACCCAAACCCCTTAATCTAGGATTTGAATAGAAAATATCCCAGGTGTTTAGTCCGTTAAACACTAACAGGTCACTGAGTGCATAGTCTCTCAGTGAGCCATCTTCAGGACACTCAGTAAGAGGCAAAGAAGAAGTCTCTCTACTCAGTAAGGCGGAACTTAAAGGGTGAAGACTGAGTCAAGAAAAAGATGGTGGATTACGTGAGTGATGACAATAACTCACTGAATCCCTAACTCCAACTACATACACTAAAGACAAACTGAAGTAGAAGACTGAAGGATACGAAGACTGAAGAATGAGCGGGATAAGGAGGGATATGTTTGAATCAGATAAGACGAAGTCCTTATCAACCAAAGTCAACTTTCCCTGAATGGCAAACGATCAGGCTCAGTGTCATCACTGACCTTTGGAAAGCAGTATTGTCTTGCCTAAAATAGTCTTTGTAAACAGAGACAAAATACATCAGTATTGTTTCTTCTATAAGTTGTCAGTTTATCACTTAGGAAAGAGTTAAAACTCATATTTGTATAAATAGCATAAGAGATGGAGTGAAAGATTAAGCTTGTGAATTGTAAAAACACACACACACATAAGCCATCTTTCACTCCTCCAAATACAACTCAATCCCTGAGATAGCGATTGGGTACTTGTAGTTGTGCAGACAGACTTAGCCTGAGCTTAGAGAGGAGTCACCAACCTTTGTCATTTCAATCCCAAGTACTATTCCGCAAGTACTTGGGTAATGTATTCTTGTTTTGATTTATATCAAATAAAGAATATTATGTTGAAAATTAATCATTATGTTTTACTTATATCTTTTCAGTCATTGATTCACTATTAACTTGTTTTATATACTTCTTTGTTTTTAAGATAGTGAATAGGGAACAACAAGTGGTATCATCGAGCAAGGTGATTATAAAACTTTTTAAAAGCCGCTATAGCGTTTTTAAATCAGGATCCTTATGGCTGAAATTGATGTACTCCAACTAGTCGATAAAAGGGTGGAGCTTATTCAGCTGTTGCCCCTAGACTTGAAGTTGGTAAATTCAACAAATGGAAAAAACGTATGCTTTATTTTGATTGGGATGGAACCTTATTATATCAAGTGTATAAATGAAGGTCCATTTATCCTAAATCTTGAAGGTTTGCCTAGTGGCTCAGTGGACTCAGGGATGAGGAGGTGTCCAACCAGGGACAAAGACTCAAAGTATCATCATATCATGTCTTCCTGATGATATTATGGAGTCGGTTATAAGTGTAGTACAATAAACAAAACTGGATGACCTTGTTCCTAGCCATAGAAGGCCCATCGATACAAAGGCAGGATAATGGATCTGAACTTAGTATACCTTCCAGGGGCTAAGGACACAGAAACTCTGTAAACACTTACAGTACAAACTCTTTTAAATGACTGTCTAAGATGGTGTTAGTTGTCTACAAACATGAAATCAATGTTGGTTTTGTCAATAGTCTCCCTGAGAAGTAGTTGAATTTCTCTCATGGACTTAGGAATGCTAAGCATATCCGAATCTTGAACTTCGAAATTTATGGGAAATTTGTCTATGAGAAAACCTCATTAACAGATGATACCGACTAAAGAAGTCTGGAGTCAAGAAGTCCTTGACCACCACTTCAACACCTATATCAACTACTTTCTTTTCTAAAAATGTGGTTCAAGATTTCTAAGAAAATTCAGATGATGAGCGATGAGAGAGATCAAGTGAGGAGTACCTAAATGACCTGAACGTTGAATTCAGGAAGGAGCACTCCTTGCTAACTCTCGAAGGTTTATAAAAAAGAACAAAGGTTTTCAAACGCTAAAGCAAATGAGGACACTAAATGCTTTAAGTGTCACAAAAGAAGTCATTTTGCAAAAGTCTGTTTTTCAAAAACAATTTCTGAACCTCTTATAACCATCAGGGTCAAATCAGTCCTTAGGCTTTAGCAAATTTCAACCAAAAATCTTCTCATCTAAAACTTTCAAAACAAATCTGATCAAAACAAAACTGTGATTTTGAAGCTAAGTATAAAGAAGTCAGCTAAGCTTGCATTGCTTGGGGCAGTCCCTCGAGCAACAAAAAAAGTGATCAATTTGTGGGGTAAAAACAAAGGTCTTGTTGCTGAAACCTTACTTGGATGAAGAGCCCGGTCTCATATGATGATGAAATGGTGCATGTCGATTGCACTTGATGGCCCTAGAGGAGGAAGACAAGCTAGCTATTGGAAAACATCATGCCAGGAATGGAGAATGGGTCAACATCACAATGAAGAAGGTAAATATTTTACTTTCTATGGATGATGACCCTGTTGGATCTTCATATGAATTATAATGTTGACCTTAAGTTCGTTGAAGAGCAACGATTGAATCTTTTTTCAAAGTACAACAAGCTAAGTTTTGAATTAAATAAGTGTAGAGATGAATTACTTTTGTTAAAACAAGCTAAGCTTGAGGCTGTCACTTTACAAATTCAAAACACTGAACTAGTCAAAAGAAATCAAGCTCTTCAAGTTGAACTAAAAAGGGAAAAAAATATCATTGAAGGTTGGACTGCTAAGAATCCAAGGGTCTTTGATGCTGTGGGAGCCCCTAGTAGCAAAAAGAGAGTCATAGGTGAAACTCATTTCCCTGACTCTCACAACAAAGACCAGAGTCACAAACCATTTGTTTCTGGTGGCATGATTACCAGTATGTTGACTAGTCCCAAGCCCAGTGATTGGATTAAACGCGTTAATCCTGAGAGTAAGCTTCCAAACTTTGATTCTGGAAGAATTCTAGAGCCTGAAAGTCAAGCTCTAAAGAGCATGCTTGGACTCCCTGATGTGCCCAGTAGTACTGAACACATCTCTAAGTCTGAAGCTGAATCTCAAGCACCACTTCCACCCCTAGAACCTCTTCAGGGTGCTGCTCCCAGCTCTGAGCTTACTCTATTACAATACAATCCACACTCACCAAAAGAAAGGTCTGGACTTGGTTGAACTATCCTGAAAAGGCCATCAAAACCAATTCAACAAGAATCTACCCCCACTGACACTTCCAAATCCTCTGTCCCCACTAAAGCTGATCAAATTCAGCAGCTGACTGAACTTGTGAGGAAGCTAACTAAAAAGATGGAATCCATCGAAAAAGTTCCTAAATCAATCAAGGAGACAAAGTAAACTTCCTCTAGTTCCTCAAAGTCAAAAGCCACCACCAAAACCAAAAAAAAGTATGATCTATGCCACTATACCAGTCATACCACTGACAACTGTTATAGAATCCTTTTTTGTATGATCTGCAAAAAGGATGATCACAGAACTTCTGCTCACTCACAATATGTAAGTTCTCTCAGTAAAGCAAACTATACCAAAGTTGGTCATCAGTATGCTTCAACCTCCAAGTCTGCTCAAAAGTTTAGAGCAAAACATTTTCCTCCTTGCCCACACTGTGGCTTTAATGATCATCATCCTGATGATTGTCTCATGAACAAATGTTGTGATATTTGCGGAAATACAGCTCATAAGACATCCCAGCATGACAATGTCATTCAAGCAAGGAGATGTTCCAAGCAACCCAAAATCACTGAGTCATCCTCAGTCTCCAAATGCAAAACCTGTGGTAGCACAATGCACTCAACCACTGACCATGAGTCAATTGCCAAATTCAAAGAGACCTTTAAGCCCAAGCCCACTAGTATGTGGGTCAGCAAGAGAAACTAATCTTGTCTACTATTTGTGCAGAGACAGCTAATCCTATTTGGCATCTAGATAGGGTATAAAGAAGCATACTACTGCGTTAAGGAGTACTGCACAAATATGTAAAGGAACCAAGACCCAAGGTAGTATTTGGTGATAACTCATCATGTCCCACTGAAGGTTATGGTTCTGTATACTGCAATGGAATAGTTTTCTCTAGAATAGCTTATGTCAATGGTCTCAAATACAATCTCATCAGTGTCAGTCAACTATGTGATGCTAAGTACATTGTGCAATTCAATGACAAACAAGGCACCATTTTTAATGCCAACAAAGAAGTTGTGTTGATAGCTCCTAGAAGAGATGATGTTTATGTCTTAGACATGTCAACACTCTCTCAAAATGGAACTTGTCTCTTTGTCAAAGCCACTGAAACTATCAATTGGATGTGGCACAAGAGACTCTCACACTTAAATTTCAAAAACATCAACAACTTGGCAAAACAAAACAAGGTCCTTGGATTACCATCACTGGTTTTTGCAAAAGATAAACCATGCTCAGCCTGTGAGAAAGGCAAACACCAAAGAGCGTCTTTCAAAACAAAACAAAATTTCTCAATCAAAAGCTGCCTTCACCTCCTGCATATGGATCTCTTTGGACCAGTCAGTCCTAGATCAATCCAGCATGAGAATTATACACTTGTCATTGTTGATGAGTTCTCAAGATACACTTGGGTATACTTTCTTTCCAAAAAGAGTCAGGCAGCTGACACTATAATGTCATTCATCAGAAACATTGAAAACCAGAATGACATTACTGTTAAACAAATCAGAACTCACAATGGGACTGAGTTAAGAAATGAAGAGCTTGAGAGTTTATGTGATGAAAAGGGAATCTCCCAAAAAATTTTTATCTCCTTACACCCCTAAACAAAATGGGGTAGCTGAAAGGAAAAACAGGACTCTCATTGAGGCTGCAAGAACCATGTTAAATGGCTCAGCTCTATCAAAACATTTCTGGACTGAAGCAGTCAAAAAAACCCGTTACACTCAAAACAGGTCAATCATTGTCAAAAGACATAACAAAACCCCATATGAGATATTCAAAGGTAGACTTCCTGATATCAGCTACTTTCATGTGTTTGGATGTCCAGTGTTTATTCATAACCACAAGGATCATCTAGGCAAATTTGATGCTAAAGCTAATGATGGATACTTTCTAGGTTACTCACTGATCTCTATAGCCTTCAGGGTATTTAACACAAGGAGACAACAAGTTGAGGAAACCTTTCATGTCACCTTTGATGAGTGTTCAGAAAGCATCAGGTTCACCAACACCTCAGTAGAGGAAATAGGAATTGATAACTCATCAAGATATCCTCCTGATGGGTATAACACTGAAATCAATTCCTCATACCAGAGATGCTGACATCTCATATTATGTCTTGCCTCACACCGTCCAACCATCAGTGAATTCATTGATAATCAATCAGTCCCTGCTGGGATAGGTAACACTGAACCAAATATTCAGGAACCTGTGATTCATGAACCTCAACCTGAACAAGACATCTCAACAGATGTTCTTAATGATTCTGTGGCTTATGCACCTGAACTCACTCTTGAGTCTCCAGTGACCTTTTCAAGCTCAGATCCTAGATCACAAAGTAAGTGGACAAAATCTCAGGACATTGAGCTTGTAAACATCATTGGTGAACCAGAGGTACCACTCACCCATCATGGCTGCTAAGTTAATTTCAGCTTTAGCCAATGAATGTCTATATGCTGATTACCTATCAGATATAGAACCCAAAAGTGTCACTGAGGCTCTAAAACACCCAAGCTGGGTTCAGGCCATGCAAGAAGAACTTCAACAGTTTGATAAAAACAAGGTCATGACCTTGATTAAATGTCCTCAAGATGTCATTGTCATAGGAATGAAGTGGGTTTTCAGAAACAAAACTGATGAAAATGGCACTGTCATTAAAAACAAAGCCAGACTTGTAGCCAAAGGTTATAGTCAACAAGAAGGCATTGACTATGATGAGACATTTGCTCCTGTTGCAAGAATGGAAGCCATCAGGATCTTCCTTGCATATGATACCTACATGAACTTCAAAGTTTACCAAATGGATGTAAAAAGTGCATTCCTAAATGGTGAACTCAAGGAAGA
This sequence comes from Chrysanthemum makinoi, assembly GCA_910596185.1. NCBI lineage: Eukaryota > Viridiplantae > Streptophyta > Magnoliopsida > Asterales > Asteraceae > Chrysanthemum > Chrysanthemum makinoi. Next base: position 115,162,557 of record OU343217.1, on the reverse strand, counting down.
TGTGTATGTTCAGCAACCTCCTGGCTTTGAGAGTAGTGAATTCGCTAACTATGTCTGCAAGCTTGATAAAGCCCTTTATGGACTAAAGCAAGCTCCCAGGGCATGGTATGAAACTCTCTCAGCCTTCCTGATTCAAAACAAGTTTGTCAGAGGAAAGATAGACAACACATTGTTTATCTATAGGACAAAACAAGATGTGATACTGGTCCAAGTATATGTAGATGACATCATCTTTGGCTCAACAAACTACACCCTTTGCAAATAGTTTGAAAAACTGATGACAAAGAAGTTTGAAATGAGCATGCTGGGTGAACTCACATACTTCCTTGGACTACAAATCAGGCAAACTGATAAAGGAATCTCTATCAGTCAAGAGAAATACACAAGAAATCTCTTGAAGAAATATGAGATATCTGACTGTGCCTCAGTGAAAACACCAATGGTCCCTCCTATCAACCTTGGACCTGATCTCACTGGAAAATCAGTCAATCAAACCCATTTCAGAGGGATTGTTGGCTCACTGATGTATCTTACTGCTTTCAGACCAGACATACAATTCTCAGTCTGTCTAATTGCAAGATATCAGTCCAATCCCAAAGAATCCCACCTCACTGCAACCAAAAGAATACGCAGGTACCTGAAGGGAACCCCAAGCCTTGGACTCTATTATCTAAAGTGCTCAGGGTTTAATCTCAAAGGTTACTCTGATTCTGATTATGCTGGCTGCAACATGGACAGAAAAAGTACCTCAGGGTCCTGTTAATTTCTTGGAGGAAAACTGGTTTATTGGAGTGCTAAAAAGCAACAATCAGTGGCTATGTCTTCAGCTGAAGCTGAATACGTGGCTGTTGCAGGATGCTGTGCCAATGTTTTATGGATGAAAAGTCAACTCAGTGACTATGACATCCATTACAAAATGGTACCCATCTTATGTGACAACACCAGTGCCATTGCAATCTCCAACAACCCTGTCCTTCATCAAAAAACCAAACACATTGATATCAGATATCACTTCATCAAGGATCACATAATGAAAGGAGACATAGAACTTCACTTCATCCCTACCGAATATCAACTTGCTGATATCTTCACCAAACCTTTGGATGAACCTACCTTCAGGAGACTGAAAGCTGAATTGGGAATGCTTGACATTAAAAGTCAGCTATCTGAAAACCAATCTCAGTAAGTTTTCTCTGAAATGGTTCCTCCTCCTGAACGAAACCATAAACAATTCTCTCACTGAATGAGTAAGACTCATTCAGGGACCTTGACTCTAGATATTGAGCATTGAATGAGTAACTAAATGCATAAAGTATTAGTTACTTAAATGTCCTAAGTTGGAAATCACACCAATTAAATATAGGAATATATGTCTTTGTATCTTACTGTCAAGGGTACCTCATACCTCATCGGCATTAAATGCCTCCTCTCACATAAAATATACCTGGATGTTTATTACTGCAAAAGTGCACTTTTACTATACACTTCAACTGTTTCCTTAAAAAACGGGATTTTACTGCGGGTAGTGGAGTGGTGGAATTAAATGTGGAAATTCAAAACGTTTTCAGAAACCGACTTTACAAATCCACATTTGTGCATAAACTACCCCTCTCATCACTCTATAAATACCCCTCACACAATCCTTAAAAAATACACAAAGTATTTCTGCTAACAAAACTCTGTCAAAATCTCTTTTAAACCCATAAATCTTTGTGTTCTTCAAATCTCTCTCTGAAAAACCTTCTCTGTAAACCTTTACAAAAGTTTTTCATCACAACTTGAGAGATTCAAAACCCTTTGATTGTTCTTGTCAAAAAAAAAAATCTCCAATCCCTAAAACTTTTTAATGGAAATGGCAAGAACTCAATCTCTTCAGTTTGCATCACAGTGGGTAGGTGATCTCATGCGTTGAATTTAAAACCAATAATGTCATAAGCAATTTTGAATACCTACAAAATGTCCCAGCCTATAAGGACATAATGAAAATTTTGTACAACTGCCCACTGAAAACGGCCTTTGTTCAGTGTCCCTATATTCTGTACCAAAACCTCCTCATGGAGTTTTGGGCTACAACCACGGTGTTAGGATTTAGTAAATCCAGTTATTAAAGTGTCGGTCACCTCAAGTATATGTAATCGTTAGAAAGCTCGTAGTCGTAGTTATTTAAAGTTAAATAGTATTTGGGTTATGTACCGAGTGGAGGGCGGACGGGTCTTTACCCACTGTATGCCTGATCCACAGCCCGATGTGTGGCGTTTATGTAAGCTATAAATACCCTCTACTCCCAAGGTAGGGGTTGGAGCTCATAATATACTTTTACTTTCTCTCACTAAGGTTCCCAAACTTTAACTCTTTCTCTCTCTAAAACCTCAAGTTATCGCCTCTATAATCATTTGATGTGTTTGTGAAATCCAATATGTTACAAATGGTATCAAGAGCCATGGTTTGATCATCTTCTATACATATCCTTGGATTTCTAATGGTTTTATATGGTTTTTGAGTTTGAAAAAGTTTAGTGCTTTTTGCATCATTTGGATCATCTCTTATGTTAAAGTTTGAATTTTGAGTGTACTTTTGTGTTTAGAATCATTGTAAGTGCTTGGGTTTTGATTTAGAAAGCTTAAATCACTGTGGTTGGGCTTGTTTTGGATTGAAAAGGGTTGTATTTAAGTTTTTCCAGCGACTTGACTCTCGGATAACATTTCTTCGTAGCGACTTGCTTTGTTAGTTGGTAGCGACTTGTAGTTGAAGTGGTAGCGATTTGAGCTCTAGCGACTTGTCTATTGAGACAAGGAGACAAATAGTACAAAGTAGTAGAGGTTCCACTTCGGCTAGCGACTTGTTCGACGTAGCGAGTTGTCTTTTATTTCAGCGACTTGACTTTGTTGTGATTAGCGAGTTGCTCTTTAGCGACTTGGCCTCTTAGCGAGTTGTTCCTTAGCGACTTGTCCACTTAGCGAGTTTCTCTTTGTGACTTCATTAGCGATTTGTTGCTCTAGCGAATTATGTTTAGACTTGGTTCATAGCGCGGAGCTTTAGCGAGTTGTTACTTAGCAACTTGGTGATTTAGCAACTTGTCTTCAAGGATTATAGCGACTTGGTTGATTATTGTTTCTAATACGGTTTTCTCTTGATTTAGTAAAATCCCGAGAAAGAATCTATTTCCCGGTTTAATCATAGAGTTATAAAATCCCGTCATATTTGAAAACATGTTTACCAGCGTGCCCACAATCATTTCTTCTGTTGCTGAGGACGTTCAAGCAGCTGGATCAGACACTCGTCCACCTATGCTTGACAGAACTGACTATGACTCATGGGCTCAACGAATTAAGTTGTACTGTTTGGGACAAGAAAATGGAGTCAATATTCTCAAGTCAATTGATGAAGGACCGTATCAAGTTGAGACAACCAGAGACATACTTGATACTGCTGTTGATGGCTCGGTGATATTAGGACTGGACAGACCTAAAATGTATGATGAACTGAATGATAAGGAGAAGAAGACGATCAGATTGACTCAGGGCTTCTAACATCATACTTCGGGGTTTACCTAAGGACATTTACAAGCCGATCAATCACACATGAAGCTAAGGCAGTTTGGGACAATGTCAAGATGCTTCTCTCGGGTTCTGAATTAACCAAGGAAGACAGAGAATCACAACTGTATGATGAATTTGAGCATTTTAAGATGAAACCAGAAGAAAGTGTCTATTAATATTACGTGAGATTCACAAAGCTTGTAAATGACATGAGGCATCAAAAACCATGCCAAATATTCAGCTGAACTTAAAGTTTGTGAACAACATGAATCCCGAATGGCACAAATTTGTCACCTCTGTGAAGCTAACCAAAGGATTAAAGAACACCAACTATGAGCAACTGTATGCCTTCCTTCTTCAGAATGAGAGACATGCTATGTTTGAATGAAGGATTCTTGAACAGTTAAAATCTAAATAGGGAGAAACAAGTTCGACAAATGATTCAACAACCTTTTAAAAAAATGTTGGAATTACCACCATAGCTTCTCAAGTCATACCTACGGGTAATGGTAATTACAAGCTTATTCCTGATCCAGCATATAAGCCTTCAGACTCAAACACACTCATGGAAAACTTCATCAATCAACTGTCTCTCATGGTTAGTCAAAATATGAATTCCACTCCACACACCAACAATAACCTCAGAACATCATCCAATCCACACAATCAAGCTACTGTCAAAGATGGTAAGGTAGTGGTGCAGAATGTGCAAGGAAGACAATATGAACAAGGAATGATTAGAGCAGGTTATGGTAATACTGGAGTAGGTGGAGGATATGTGGCTAATAAGAATCGTGGAAGAACTGCCAATCAAGGGCAAGCAAAGCTAATCAAATGCTACAACTGTGGTGGTGAGGGACATATTGCAAGGAACTGCACATCTCTAAAACGTCCACAGAATGCAGAATACTTCAGAGACAAGATGTTGCTTGTGCAAGCTCGGGATAATGGAGCAGCTTTGGATGAAGAGGAGTTGTTGTTTCTTGCAGAAGGGAATGCTAAGACATATGATGCTGATGTGGATGAGCAACCAATTCAGGAAATAGGTCACAATCATCAAAATGCCTTTCAAGTTGCAGATTGTGATGCATTTGATTCTGATGTCGATGATGAACCTACTGCCCAGACAATCTTCATGGCTAGAATCTCACCTATGGTCTCTCCAAAGGTCTCTTCACCACAACAAGCTGGACCATCCAAAGAATCAATCATTTCAGAGGTATTAAAACTATACGATGAGGTGGATGAGCAAAAGATACATGACGAAGTACAATCTCTTGAAACTTATGAATCAGATATTGATAATGAGGGTAATAGTAATACTGTCCAATATGATCAATATGTGACATAAAGTGAAGTGAGATTGTACCAAGTGATGTCTTCTGCATCAATGATGACTATGTTTTTGATGAATACACTGCATGTGCCCCTGGTTACATTATCTCTGCTGAATGCCTATAAAGAACAAGTTGCTATTTATGAACAACGTGCTAAGTTTGATTAACTAGCCGTGCAGGAAATGGATGACCAAATGCGTACAATTATTAGAAAAGGTAATTTTAGATAAGAAGTGTTAAAACAAGAGTTAAACTCCTTACAAGAAAAACTTTCTAAAACTTGGCAAAGCAAGAGCTTAAGATAATGTTAAAGTGCTTAAACAAGAATTTAATGCTACGGAATCAAAACTTTTGAATGACTTTTCTAATCTAAAAACTTTGAAAAACAAGCTTAAAAACAAGTTGTACGTACAAGGGAACACCATTCAGACTGCTTACATGATCACTAAGCATAGAGTTTTAAGCGATAAGCACAGTATTCCCCTTATAGAGGAACCAAATCCCAAGTATTACGAAAGAGCTAAAGCTTTCCATAAGATTGTATATGATGGAAATGAGATCCTTAAGCCTAGACAAACACCTTCAGGTATTGGAAGCACGGAAGAGGATAGAAAATTAGAAGATGCCTCTAGGGAGAAAATGGATAAGAAACTAGAAGATCCTAAGTGTAAAAGAATAACATAATGATCAAACCCCATGATTACATAAAAATTGGATCTCCTGAACAGGTTTAAGCCTCAAACTCAATTAACCACAGAACAAATTTTTTGGAAGAAAGACATGGATAAGCAAGAAGCAAACGTACTTGAAAACACTCCCCTTAGGAAGGTGCCTGCAGCTACTGTGTATCCTCCGAATACACCAATGCATTTAGTTCCTAGAACTATTGCCACTAATAGCAAGACCTTAATCAGCCTATATGTTGTTTATCAATTATTCGTTGATTTTGAGAGACATGTAAGAGAATCACACCTATAGGGATAACTGAAGGGAAGGGGTTTTGAGCAAACTAAAGAATGCTATTTAACTGAGGTCATGCCTTTCTTTAAAAATTAAAAGGTCAATTTGAAAGTCTTCAAAAGGGGATAAACTCGGATATTAAAGAAATGGAAAAAGAATTTGATGCAATGATAATTGAAGTCAATGATTATGAACGGGAACTCAAATATAATGAAATTGAAAGGAAGAATTTGCATATCCTAAATGAGAACTTAGTATTAAGTTGTGTGGTTCAAGATGTGTTTTATCTTTACTAAGCATTCTATTACTTCTCATTTCATGAATTAACTGTTGCTTTGAAAGTTTCCCATGATCGTGTCATTGAGCTTGAAAACAAAAACTCAGAACTGAATGAGAAAATTGATCAGGATGATCACGATAATTTGGTAAAACACTTTTCTAAGCTAGAAGTTGAACATTTTGATTTGCAACTAAAATATCAACATCTCAAGGAAAATGTCAAAACCTCAAACATCAAGACATCCTCAAATGTTCCAGAGTTTGATGCACTTTTTGAAATAAACAAACGTGACGAACAGATTCAAGCTCATTGTAACACGATCAGAAAGTTGAAATCCCAAATTTCACAATTAAAGGGTGAAAAGAACAAAATACTGGGCTCCCAATGCCTCCTCCTTTAGATTCTCAGTGTTCTCAAACTTTTTATCTATTTAAAACATGGTTATGTTTTACAAAAGGAAAATGAGAGTTTTCTAGAAGAAAATGAAAAAGTTAAACGACACTTTAAAGAGTTATATGATTTAATAAAAGTCACTCGTGAAGACAGAAAAAATAAATCACGCAAAAGGAAATTAAGAATCTGAAGAGTAGGAAAAAGGGAAAATGATACTTGTCTTTAATGAGAATGTTGCATCAAAGTCATCTGCAGACTGCAAATATACTATGACTGTTAAATACATTCCTCCTCATCTTAGAAATAACGAACTTGTGTTTCATAACTATTTTGCTCACCTTAAGGATAGTCTAGAATGTCTCCGTGAGATTATAGAAGAGGATTTCATAAATAAGCCACTTGATAGAGAAATTAGGTTTGCATTGAGGCCCAAGCGATCTCGGGAGATGTTAGAATGTTTAATAGCAACATGTCCTAAATCCTTAGGTGCGAAAGATAAAGTTGTGATGCCTTGTTCCATGCCTAGCTCCAAGTATGCAACCCATTCTATGCCCAGTATTAAGAAAGTGAACCTAAGTGCCTTCAAGTAGTTCAGATCCCTACGTCTAGTTCAGGAATGCAAAAGTAGACCAACCAACTAATAATGTTCCCGTAATTCCCTCAACAGGGTAATTAGTGACATAAAAGCAAGCGGGTCAAAGCCTCCAGGCAATACAAAGCGAGATAGGACCTCGCAAGCTAAGAATGTGCATTGGAAGAGAGTAGAAGACCACCCTAGGAACACTAAGTTTGAGTTGAAGAATCGTGTTGATTCTAGTATTAGCTATAAGAGTCTTTATAATTAATTCAAATTCCTACTATCCGCAAACCATGTAATGATGACTGCTTGATTTCTTTACCATGAATGTGGTATGAATGATTTGATTAATCTTTGTTAAATGCCAGTCAAAATTGTTAATGTCAAAATCAAGCTAAGAAGGCTAAAAGGCAAAGGCGAAAGAAAGTTAGAAAACATTGGAAACCCACAAGAAGAAAATTTAGTAATATTGGTTATCAATGGATACCTCTGGCCGTAAGTTTAATCTTAATGAGTTTTGCCCTAAATTTGCTAAGTCAATGCCCATTAGAAAATGGATGCCTCTGGTAGAACTATTCCGTTAAGAAGTGAACATACTTTGAATATGTCAAATAAGGACACTAGCATCTATTCCTAATGATTCCATTGTTTCTACTTAGATGTGGAGTTCCAATCAATGCTACTAACCAAATGGAACCCATTCTTGCATGGGGATCCTAATTATCGATTATCCATTCTTGTGCTGTTCAACTGCGATCGCTCAAATCGTTCGTGGTACCGGACTCATGCTATTCCAAGCATATGACTGAGATCGCCGCTCATGAACTTCGTGAGTAAATTATCGGACATTAGATTCAGGAACGACCATTTTGGAGCAATTATGGGTTATGAAGACTATGTTGTTGGCAATAGTGTAATCTCCAGGGTATATTATGTTGAAGGTCTTGGTCATAACTTGTTTTCTATTGGTCAATTATGTGATTCTGATCTAGAAGTCGCATTTAGAAAACATACTTGTTTCGTTAGAGAACTTGATGGTGTGGAACTGTTAAGAGGAACTCGTGGTTCAAATCTATACACCATCTCTATCGAAGACATGATGAAGTCTTCTCCAATCTACTTGTTGTCAAAGGCTTCAAAAACAAAATCATGGTTATGGCATCGTCGTCTCAATCACTTGAACTTCGGCACCATTAATAATCTTCCCAAAAAGGATCTTGTAAGAGGCTTACCCAGATTAAAGTATGAAAAAGATCATCTTTGTTCAAAGATGCCAATTGGGAAAAAGCAAGAAATATGCCCACAAACCCAAACCCACAAACTTAGTAATGGAAGTTCTGCATACCCTTCATATGGATTTTTGCGGACCAATGAGAGTGCAAACGATTAATGGGAAGAAATATATTTTAGTCGTTGTTGATGACTACTCTCGATTTACTTGGGTAAAGTTTTTGAGGACAAAGGATGAAACTCGAGATGTCATCATCAAACTTATCAAGCAACTTCAGGTTCGACTTAACAATACGGTTAAAATTGTTCGACGGGAACAATGGCACGAGTTCGTTAACAAAGACTTAAGTCAATTTTATGAAAGTGTTGGAATCAGTCATCAAAGAAGTGTTCCACGAACTCCTCAACCGAATGGTGTAGTTGAAAGACGAAATCGAACTCTTGTGGAAGCCGCAAGAACAATGATAATTTATTCAAAGGTTCCAATATTTCTCGGTGAAGCCATTGCCACTACTTGCTACACCCAAAATCGTTCCCTCATATACACATCTCATGGAAAAATTCCACCTACGAACTTGTCCATAAACGAAAACCTGATCTCTCCTACCTTCGTGTGTTTGGTGCGTTGTGCTATCCAACGAATGACGGTCAAGATTTAGGTAAATTAAGAGCTAAAGCGGACATTGGAGTTTTTGTAGGTTATGCATCAAACAAGAAGGGTTACCGAATCTACAACAAAAGAACTCGAGATATCATGGAAACTATTCACGTCACGTTCGATGAGCTGTCCGGGCAAATGGCTCCAGGACAATCCAGTTCTGGACCCGCATCTCAACCTTCATAAAGTAGTCCTATCAGTTCTACTCTTGTACTAAATCCCTCACCAACAACTCCTTATGTACCTCCTTCAGAAGATGATTTGAAGAAATTGTTTGATCCAATGTTTGATGAACACTATGAGCCAATTGCTAATGATCTGTCAATTCCATCAACAGAGGCTGTTCCTATCCCTGTCAATGAAGTTAACCCTTCAGTTTCTATGTCATTAAGTCAAGAAGCGCCTGCTGCTGATCACTCTGTCTCATCAACAAATCATCAATCATCAAGTGTACATCATGGAATTGTTTCTGGAACCTATGATGGAGATAATCCCTTTGCTACTCTTGAAGATGCCCCCTTTGAGAACATATTTGCTCTTGAACCATCATCAGAACCATCT